>OZ018391.1:73569001-74107005 GCA_963969525.1 Ontholestes murinus
AAGTAGAAACTATAATTGTTGTATAAATAAAAACATATGATAGACGAGACCAAAACGAATTAAAAATAGATAAATATATAAATAAGTAAAAAAACGTTAATTGTTGTATAAATAAAAATATATGTTGGACGGAAACAAACAAAATAAAGTAAATAAATAAAATAAGTAAAAACGATAATTATTGTATGAATAAAAAACATAAAAATTATTATTATAAAATAAAACCATATGATGGACGGAAACAAAATAAATTAAACATTTGTCAATAGATAAATATGTAAGTAAATAAAGACGATTAGTTGTTGTATAAATTAAAACATATTTTGGACAAAACATACAAACAAATTAAAATAAATAGATTTAAAAATAAAATAAAAAATATGTAAAAGTGTTGATTGTTGTACAATTTAAAAAGCATATATAAAAGAATTATAAACTATTATAAATTAAATTAGATTTCTCAGTCAAGATAATATAAAATAATATGTAAAATAAAAATAGATATAAAATAAAATAAGAAGCAACTAATTATTGCATTACATTTCAAAATTTCCTGCAAGAAAGTCATCAAAAGAATAAAAAGCATTACTGTTCAAGAATTTCTTCATAAAACTTTTAAATAATTTTGCAGATAAATTTTGAACATGGGTTGGTAAGGCATTAAAGAATTTTATGCAATAGTACCTTGTACCAGTAAAAGATTTCGCCAGGCGCTGTGCATCCATACGCAACTCATCCCTCCTGCGAGTATTATATTCGTGAAAATGATTATTTTGATTAAATTTGCCAATATTGTTCCTCATGTATACCAAGCATTCCAAAATATAAATACATGGAAGAGTTAGGATGTTCAAATTACGAAAAGCTTGTTTACAGTCGTCTCGATATTTAAGACCTGCAATAATCCGTAGAGCTCTACGTTGGCATTTAAATATTTCATTCATAGCTGAAGAATGGCCCCAAATAAGAATACCATACGAGATGTGAGTATGGATAAAAGAAAAATATGCAGATTTTAGCATAACGACTGTCACTGATCGTGCCAGATTTCTAAGGAGATATATATTAAGAAACGATGACAACAGATGCGTGATACCAAATTACATGACAGATGAAAGCTGACAAACTATAGATAACAGATGTATAATAAAGCACATATTCCGTTCAAAGGATTGAAATTCACATTTATTAATGTCATGACGGTTAACTGATGTAAAACGACTGATACTAAAGAACATATGACAAAATTCATCCTAATTAATCCATTAAATAATTTTTGTTTCCTTTTTGAAGCAGATATCAGATGGCAGAGGAGAGTTTATAGTTAACATATGACATAAAACAGATGACAGATGACAGATGACACATAACAGACGACAGATAAAATATGAATAGTACTTTTCTTTTCTATTTTAGTAAAATGTGGCAATATTATCGTAATAATTTTAAATAGAAAATGACAAATGACAAAAGACAACTGACTGATGACAGGTGGCAGATAACAGGTGAAAGATGTCAAATGAGAGACGATAGATAATAGATGATGATATTTACTCGTAGACATTATATTACTAACGAAACATGTTATTTTGCAATAATTAATTTTATTACGCTAAATATTGTTATATATTATGGCAATATTATGAAAATAAGTTTAGTTAAGAAATTATGGATGACAGATGACAGATGACAGATGATAAATAATGGGAAATATGTATCTGTATTCATATTTTTGACAAAGCAAAGAAAGTAGAAAAATGGTATTAATAAACACTTACAACAGATACGTTATAGCTAATAACAGATGAGATATGACATATTATAGATAACAGATGTTATATAACAAACAATTTAAGTTGTTTAAATATTTAAAATGTACATTAAAAAATATTGTTATAACAGTTAACAAACGTTAAATCTCAGATGCTAAAGGATAGATGATAGATGACGAAATTCTTCTAAAATTATCCATTAAATATTTTTTGTTTTTGTTTTGAAATAGATGACAGATGACAGATGACAGATGACAGATGACAGATGACAGATGACAGATGACAGATGACAGATGACAGATGACAGATGACAGATGACAGATGACAGATGACAGATGACAGATGACAGATGACAGATGACAGATGACAGATGACAGATGACAGATGACAGATGACAGATGACAGATGACAGATGACAGATGACAGATGACAGATGACAGATGACAGATGACAGATGACAGATGACAGATGACAGATGACAGATGACAGATGACAGATGACAGATGACAGATGACAGATGACAGATGACAGATGACAGATGACAGATGACAGATGACAGATGACAGATGACAGATGACAGATGACAGATGACAGATGACAGATGACAGATGACAGATGACAGATGACAGATGACAGATGACAGATGACAGATGACAGATGACAGATGACAGATGACAGATGACAGATGACAGATGACAGATGACAGATGACAGATGACAGATGACATATAAAAGATGACAGATGACAGATGACAGATGACAGATGACAGATGACAGATGACAGATGACAGATGACAGATGACAGATGACAGATGACAGATGACAGATGACAGATGACAGATGACAGATGACAGATGACAGATGACAGATGACAAGAGATAATATTTGTGACAAAGCAGAGAAAATAGGAGAAGGGTATTAATAAACGATGACAGCAGATGTGTGATACGAAATGACAGATAAAAGATGACAAATAATAGATGACAGATGTTATGTTGCAAACGATGGATTCCTTTAAATTTAAATGATTAAAATTCGGCTTGAATTATCCATTAAATATTTTTTGTTTTCTTTAAGCAGTTGACAAACAATAAACGACAGATGACATATGACAGATAACATAGATGATAGATAGCAGATGGAATATGGCAAGTTAGCTTGATACTGGGAAATATAAGAAATATTATTAATATTTATGACAAATCAAAGGAAATAGAAGAGCAGCAAAAGCAGTTGAAAAATAATAAACGACAGATGACAGTTGACAGATAACATGACATTTATCTACATGTCAGAAGACAAATGATAGTAGATAGATGACAGATGACAGATGGAAGATGTCAAGTTAGATGGATACTGGTAAATATAAGAAACATTATTAATATTTGTGACAAAACAGAGAAAATAGAAAATTGGTATTATTAAACGATGTCAACAGATGCGTTTACATTAAAAAAATATTGTCATGGCAGTTAACAGGCTTAAAAGGACAAATGACAGATGACAAAATTCGTCTTGAATAATCCATTAAAAAATTTATGTTTCCTTTTTGAAGCAGACGACAGTTGACGAATGATAGATCACAGATGACAGCTGATTAAAAAAAATGTGAAACATTATTCTTGTCGACAAAACCAATTCAAATTTTATAATATGAACGATAGATTCCTTTTAAATAGTTGAAATTTATATTTAAAAATGTTGTCATGATAGTTAAGACATGTAAAATTGCATACGCTAAAGAACCAATGACAGATGACAACATTGTTCTTGAATGACCCCTTAAATATTTTTGTTTTTTTTTTTAAAGCAGTTGGCAGATGACAAACTATAATTAATTAATGACAGGTGATAGATGACAAATGATAGATGATAGTAGGTAAATGACAGATGACAGATTACTGATGACAGATAACAGATCACAAGTGGCAGATGACATATGAAAGATGATATATGACAGATAACAGATGATGAATAATGGGAAATATAGGAAACTTTATTAATATTTATTACAAAGCAGAGAAAAAATGACGAATAATAGATAACAGATGTTATATTACAAACGACAGATTCCTTAAAATTTTAGTAATTAAAATTTACATACAAAAATATTGTCATTACAGTTATCAGATGTAAAAGGACAAATGTAAAATGACAGATGTTAAAAGACAAATGAGAGATGACAATATTCTTCTTAAATGATCTATTAAATATTTTTTGTATCCTTTTTAGCATTTAGCATTTAACAGATGTCAGATGACAAATGATAGATGACATATGATAGGTGGCACATAACAGGTGACAGATGACAGATGGCATGTTAGATGGCAGGTGATAGATAATGGGAAAGTGTAGGAATTATTATTAATATTTTCGACAAAGCAGATGAAATAGAAGAATTGTATTCATTCACAATGACAACAGATGCGTGATACCAAATTACCAAAAGAACAAATGAGATATAACAAATTATAGATAACAGATTTTATATAACAAAGGACATATTCCTTTTAAATAATAAATAAAAATAAATAACATTTACATTAAAATAATATTATTAAGACAGTTAGGAAATATAAAATGACAGATACTAAAGGACAGATGACAGATGCCAAAATTCTTCTTGAATGATCCATTAAATATTTTTTGTTAATTTTTTACAAGCAGATGGCAGATAACACGCGATAGATGACATATGACAGATGATAGATGACAAATGACAGATGATAGATGACAGATAAAATATAACAGATGACATATGACGGATGACGGATGGCGTGACAGATGATAGGTAATGAGAAATATAGGTAATATTATTAATATTTTTATCAAAGCAGAGAAAATAGAATAATGGTATTAATAAACAGATGCGTGATAACAAATTACAAAATGACAGATGAGAGATGACAAATTATAAACGGATTTCTTTTAAATAAGTAAAATTATTGCCATGACAGTTAATATATGCTAAAGGACAGTTGACAGATGACAAAAATATTCTTAAATGATCAATTAATTATTTTTGATTTCCTTCTTGAAGCAGTTGGCAGATGACGAACAGATGACACATAACAGGTGATAGATGACAGTTGATAGATGCTATGTTGGATGGCAGATAATAAATAGTGGAAAATATTGAAAATATTATTTATATTTTTGACAGAACAGAAGAAGAAAAATAGAAGAACGGTATTAATAAACGATGACAATAGAATGCCTAATGATAGATGAGAAATGACAAATTATAGATGACAGATGTTACATAGCAAACAACAAATTCCTTTTAAATAATTAACATTTACATTAAAAAATGTTGTCATGAGAGTTAACAGATGTAAAATGACATGTGTTAAAGAACAGATGAAAGAAGACAGATGAAAATGGCAAATTACAGATGATAGATGACAGATGAATAAAAAAAATATGACACATTATTATTGTCGACAAAACAAAGAGAGTAGAACGAAAGTATCGATACAATCAGAAAAAAAAGTGATGCCAAGGATAAAAAATTACAAAAGACATATGACAGATAACAGATGATAAATAATAGATGGTACACTATAAATAAAATATAACATATACCTTTTAAAAATTTAATTGTAGAAGATAACAGATAGACAACAGGTGACTATTGAAAAATGACAGATGACAGATGAGAGGTCCTATTTAACAGATAACAGAAGTCATATGACAACAAATAAAAAATAAAATAAATAACAAAAGTTTCCTACTGTTCTAAAGTCAATGTTTAATTATTATTCAACCGAATAAACAATACATCATTTGAACTATTATATAAGCTCTATAAAATATAATTATACATTCTTGTGTAAAAAATATATTTTTCTCATTCCTAACTCTGAAGTCATATATTTTAAACTCATTATAAATTACGTTTAAATCAATACAAACATTATACTCTCACTGATCGACAGTACAGTAATTGATATCATTAGCTATGATGAAGAAATTAAGGCTAATTTTGAGAGTTTATTTACATTTTAAAACGTTTAACAATATTAAATAAATTATGTGATATAATAAAACTACTAATAGAAATATATATAATTTACAACGGACACGATTTTGAGTTTGCAAACGGCCTCATCATCTCGTTAAATCTATCCATAGGACAAAACGTTCCGCATTTCGGTATTTCCAACAGCCTCAGCCCCATTTCGTCATGATTGTTAAAATACACCTAAAATCCAACTAATTTTATAACAATCAACATACTCACCACAAGCTAAGTTACCTTAAAACCATAAACATTATCAATTTTATGTACTTCAAGCAACACATAGGCCAAATAATTTACGACCGTATAATTGTAATTTCTCAACATCCCCAAGAGCAAATAAATACTGGATTCGTGCCCTGTATATAGAAATAATTTTGTCTTATCTCTAATCGTGTTTTGTTCAATCGTTTCTTTAGTATCATCAAGTATTTTCTTTATGAATAAACCTGAAAATAAATATTATTATTTGTCATAGAGTATTTTATTTATAAATAATCCTGAAAGCAAATATTATTAATAATAAAAATATAAATATTTATCATTGTATTCGAAATATACATATAGTGTATAATAAAAAACAGTGAAGAAAGACATATTTTTAACTACTAATAATTATTACTCTACTCTTCACTTGCTCAAATATTCAAATAGAAAAAGTTTATTTAAATTTAAAAATACGAAAACTTTTCGTGAATCTATTTATTATTCTTTTTATTAAAAAAATTATCATTGGTATTCATTAGTAAGAAAGAGAAAATGAAATTAGTGAAACAATCCAAGTGGTGATCAATTCTTTACCTATCATTAGAAAGAAGTTTAATTGATATATTAAATTTCTTTCTTAATTAAATATGCAACCCTCTTTTATTATAAAAATCTTACGCATTTTAGTTGGCTTGCAGTTATTGTTACTAAATTAGAACCGAGATTAATTAATTATTTTAAGTAAACAAATGTGTAACCTCCAGCAGTTCCAAGCATTGTGTCATTGTTGCAGTAACTGTTCCAATAATCCTGTGCGCACATTTGTAATGGTTCAGGCCAAATACGTTCAACCCATTGAGGTAGACTTAAACCATTTTCTAACTGCAATTAATTAAACATCATAAAAAATTTCATCAACCCAAAAACTTAACACTATGATAAAACTTAAAAACCTCAATGTTCAATTAAATACTTAAGATTTTCAAATTCTGCTAAACCTTTAAAACCAAATTCCTGTTTTATACAAGCAGTCTTTTAAATAAAGATAGAACACATACTTCTGACCTTATAGTATCCCTTATATAAGATATCATCAACAAGGTCATCGCATCAATCCCAGTATTTTCAGCGAGGTACTTATAAATCGCATCACGATCCTTACATTTACTAAATTCCTCATTAGGCGGCAGCGTATCCATAAATTTTATGCATAGTTGAAACGATATCATCTTAAATACAAAAATCAATTTCAAGAAAATTTGTAATAATACATCAACGTTATCTAGTTTAACTAATTTTGTAATTACCAAATCCACATTCCTTTCGATATATTCGAAAGCAATCGGTTGCCACGACAATCCTTCCTCGACTGTTTGCGTCTTATGAGGAGGAAACAATCCAGCTAGGATAAGCTGCATCGTCATCCTACACCTTGTAAATCCTGAAGACACTGCTTTCAACATTTTCGGATAGTATTTAGGGCCTAAAAACACGTCATAGCGACTCCTCAATTCCTTTCCAACACGAAACGAGCCATGAATTCCTATCTACAATATAATATTTACTAAACAATTAAACAATTAACAACATTCATATTTACACACCTTATTTAACTCTCCTTCCCCGTAAGGATAAAACGTTGCGTTTTTATGTATATCTTTAGGAAATGAGGTCATCGGTTCCGGTGTCCTATGTCCATGTCTTACAACCTTGAAAGTATCAAGAGGTTACAATTTAAAACAATTTGCTAAATTAAAATAATTACCGCGTGCACTAACACTAAAGTATCTTCAGCAATTGTTATTCCAATTGGAAGAAGTAAATATAGCAGTAGATAGAAGTGCATGATGTTAATTCAAGGAAAGGATATATTTTGAGGAATTAAAAACTCTGCTTATCGCAAATTATGACATAGTCAGTAAATAAAAAAAAACATATTGTGATAATGTTTTTATCTGGATTAGTTTATTTGCCCTCTTTAATTAACACGTTTCTTGTACTATTTATAATGATTACGTAATAACAACATATTTATTGAAAATTATATTCACTGTATATTAGCAAAAATCTTAAGCTTTAATTGATTAGTTTTTACAATTTTCAAATCGCCAAATGCAGTTTTCGTTTCAACAAATATTGAATTTGAAGTGTTGCCATTTTGCTTCTACTAATGCAATCGTGACTACTCCTATTGAAAAATATAAATACGTTACTTCAGTATAATTTTTAAACTTTTAGAGCTTATCCCTTGATTAGTTAATTTTTTATAAATTTTTAAACCACCAAATGCAGTTTTCGTTTCAACAAATATTGAATTCGAAGTGTTGCTATTTTGTTTCTACTAATACAATCGTGACTATTTCTATTGAAAATTATAAATTCGTTACATAAGTATAGTTTTTGAGCTTTTAGAGCTAATCCGTTGATTGGTTAATTTTTTATAAATTTTCAAACCACCAATTGCAATTTTCGTTTCAACAAATATTTAATTTGAAGTGTTGTCATTTTGTTTCAACGAATGCAATCGTGACTATTTCTATTGAGAATTATAAATACGTTACCCAACTACAATTTTTGAGCTTCTAAAGCTTATCCCTTCATTGGTTTATTTTTTATAAATTTTTAAACCATCAAATGCAGTTTTCCTTTCAACATAAAATTAAATTTGAAGTGTTGCCATTTTGTTTCTGCTAATACAATCGTAACTATTTCTATTGAAAATTATAAATACATTACATAAGTATAGTTTTCTACCTTTTAGAGCTTATCCCTTGATTGGTTAATTTTTTATAAATTTTCAAACCACCAAATGCAATTTTAGTTTCAACAAATATTGAATTTGAAGTGTTGCCATTTTGTTTCTCCTAATGCAATCGTGATTATTTCTATTAAAAATTATAAAAACATTACTTAAATATAGTTCTGAAGCTTTTAGAGCTTATCCCTTAATTAAATATGTTTTTATAAATTTTCAAACCTCCAAATGCAATTTTCGTTTCAACAAATATTTAATTTAAAGTGTTACAATTTTGTTTCTACTACTACAATTGTGACTATTTCTATTTAAAATTATAAATACGTTACTTAAGTATAGTTTTTGAGCTTTTGGAGCTTATCCCTTGATTGGTTAATTTTTTATAAATTTTCAAACCACCGAATGCAGTTTTCGTTTCAACAAAAATTGAACTTAAAGTGTTGCAATTTTGTTTCTACTAATGCAATCGTGACTATTTCTATTGAAAATTATAAATACGTTACTGAAATATAGTTTTTAAACTTTTAGAGCTTATCCCCTTATTAGTTAATTTTTTATAAATTTTCAATCGACGAAATGCAATTTTCGTTTCAACAAATATTGAATTTTATGTGTTGCCATTTTGTTTCCACTAATGCAATCGTGACTATTTCTATTGAAAATTATAAATATATTACTTAGGTATAACTTTTAGGCTTTTTGAGCTTATCCCTTAATTGGTTAATTTTTTATAAATTTTCAAATCACTAAATGGAATTTTCGTTTCAACAAATATTGAATTTGAGGTGTTACCATATTGTTTCTACTAATACAATCGTAACTATTTCTATTGAAAATTATAAATACGTTACTTAAGTATAATTTTTGAGCTTCTAGAGCTTATCCCTTAATTGGTTAATTTTTTATAAATTTTCAAACTTCCAAATGCAATTTTCGTTTCAATAAATATTGAATTTGAAGTGTTGCCATTTTGTTTCTACTATTGCACTCGTGACTACTCCTATTGAAAATTATAAATACGTTACTTAAGTATAATTTCTGAGGTTCTAGAGCTAATCCCTTGATTAGTTAATTTTTTATAAATTTTTAAACCACCAATTGCAATTTTCGTTTCAACAAATATTGAATTCGAAGTGTTGCTATTTTGTTTCTACTAATACAATCGTGACTATTTCTATTGAACATTATAAATACGTTAACTAAGTATAGTTTTGAAACTTTAAGAGCTTATCCCTTGCTTGGTTAATTTTTTATAAATTTTCAAACCACCAAATGCAATTTTTGTTTCAACAAATATTAAATATGAAGTGTTGCCATTTTGTTTCTACTAATACAATCATGACTATTTCTATTGAAAATTATAAATACGTTACATAAGTATAGTTTTTAAGCTTTTAGAGCTTATTCCTTTATTGGTTAATATTTTATGAATTTTCAATCCACCAAATGCAGTTTTCGTTTCAACGAATATTGAATTTGAAGTGTTACCATTTTGTTTCTACTAATACAATTGTGACTATTTCTATTGAAAATTATAAATACATTACCTTAGTATAGTTTTTGAGCTTCTGAAGCTTATCCCTTGATTGGTTAATTTTTTATAAATTTTCAAACCATCAAATGCAGTTTTCGTTCCAACAAATATTTAATTTAAAGTGTTGCCATTTTCTTTCTACTTATACAATCGTGACTATTTCCATTGAAAATTATAAATACGTTACTTAAATATAGTTTTTGAGCTTCTACAGTTCATCCCTTGATTGGTTAATTTTGTATAATTTTTCAAACCATCAAATGCAGTTTTCGTTTCAACAAATATTGAATTTGAAGTGTTACAATTTTGTTTCTACTAATAAAATCGTGACTATTTCTATCAAAAATTATAAATACGTTACTGAAGTATAGTTTTTAAACTTTTAGAGCTTATCCCCTTATTGGTTACTTTTTTATAAATTTTCAAACCTTCAAATGCAATCTTCGTTTCAACAAATATTAAATTTTAAGTGTTGCCATTTTGTTTCTACTAATACAATCATGACAATTTCTATTGAGAATTATAAATACATTACCTATCTACAGTTTTCTATACTTCTAGCGCTTATCCCTTGATTGGTTAATTTTTTATAAATTTTCAAACCATCAAATGCAATTTTTGTTTCAACAAATATTGAATTTAAAGTGTTGCCATTTTGTATCTACTAATGCAATCGTGACTATTTCTATTGAAAATTATAAATAAGTTACTTAGGTATAGTTTTTGAGCTTTTGAAGCTTATCCCTTAGTTGGTTAATTTTTTATAAATTTTCAAACCACCAAATGCAGTTTTCGTTTCCAAATAAAATTAAATTTGAAGTGTTGCCATTTTGTTTCTGCTAATACAAACATGACTATTTCTATTGAAAATTATAAACACTTTACTTAAGTATAGTGTTTGAGCTTCTGAAGCTTATCCTTGGATTGGTTAATTTTTTTATAAATGTTCAAACCTCCAAATGCAATTTTTGTTTTAACAAATATTTAATTTGAAGTGTTACCATTTTGTTTCTACTAATACAATCGTAACTATTTCTATTGAAAATTATAAATACATTACTTAGGTATAGTTTTTGAGCTTTTGAAGCTTATCCCTTAGTTGGTTAATTTTTTATAAATTTTCAAACCACCAAATGCAGTTTTCGTTTCCAAATAAAATTAAATTTGAAGTGTTGCCATTTTGTTTCTGCTAATACAAACATGACTATTTCTATTGAAAATTATAAACACGTTACTTAAGTATAGTGTTTGAGCTTCTGAAGCTTATCCTTGGATTGGTTAATTTTTTTATAAATGTTCAAACCTCCAAATGCAATTTTCGTTTCAACAAATATTTAATTTGAAGTGTTACCATTTTGTTTCTACTAATACAATCGTAACTATTTCTATTGAAAATTATAAATACATTACTTAAGTATAGTTTTTGAGCTTCTGAAGCTTATCCCTTGATTGGTTAATTTTTTATGAATTTTCAATCCACCAAATGCAGTTTTCGTTTCAACGAATATTGAATTTAAAGTGTTGCCATTTTGTTTCTACTAATGCAATCGCGACTATTTCTATTGAAAATTATAAATACATTACTTAAGTATAGTTTTTGAGTTTCTGAAGCTTATCTTTTGATTGATTAATTTTTTATGAATTTTCAAACCTCTAAATGTAATTTTCCTATCAACAAATATTGAATTTAAAGTGTTGCCATTTTTTATCTACTAATGCAATCGTGACTATTGCTATTTAAAATTATAAATACGTTACTTAAGTATAGTTTTGAGGCTTTTACAGCTTATCCCTTGATTGGTAAATTTTTTATAAATTTTCAAACCACCAAATGCAGTTTTCGTTTCAACGAATATTGAATTTGAAGTGTTACCATTTTGTTTCTACTAATACAATCGTGACTTTTTCTATTGGAAATTATAAATACAATACTTGAGAATAATTTTTAAACTTTTAAAGCTTATCTTTACTTAAATATAGTTCTGAAGCTTTTAGAGCTTATCCCTTGATTGGTTAATTTTTATAAATTTTCAAACCACCAAATGCAATTTTCGTTTTAACAAATATTGAATTTGAAGTGTTGCTATTTTGTTTCTACTAATATAAACATGACTATTTTTACTGAAAATTATTAATACGTTACTTAAGTATAGTTTTTGAGCTTCTGAAGCTTATCCCTTAATTGGTTAATGTTTTATAAATTTTTAAACCACCAAATGCAATTTTCGTTTCAACAAATATTGAATTTGAAGTGTTGCCATTTTGTTTCTACTAATACAATCGCAACTATTTTCATCAAAAATTATAAATACGTTACTTAAGTATAGTTTGCGAGCTTTTGGAGGTTATCCCTTGATTGGTTAATTTTTTATAAATTTTCAAACCACCAAATGCAGTTTTCGTTTCAACAAATATTGAATTTGAAGTGTTGCCATTTTGTTTCTGCTAATACAATCGTGACTACTTCTATTGAATATTATAAAAACGTCACTTCGGTATAATTTTAGAGCTTCTGGAGCTTTTCCCTTGATTAGTTAATTTTTTATAAATTTTTAAACCATCAAATGCAGTTTTCATTTCAACAAATATTTAATTTGAAGTGTTACCATTTTGTTTCTACTAATACAATCGTGACTATTTCTATTTAAAATTATAAATACATTACTTGAGTATAGTTTTTGAGCTTCTGAAACTTATCGTTTGATTGGTTATTTTTTTATAAATTTTCAAATAACCGAATGCAGTTTTCGTTTCAACAAATATTGAATTTTAAGTGTTGCCATTTTGTTTCTACTTATACAATCGTGACTATTTCTATTGAAAATTATAAATACGTTACATAAGTATAGTTTTTAAACTTTTAGAGCTTATCCCTTAATTGGTTAATTTTTTATGAATTTTCAAAACACCAAATGCAATTTTCGTTTCAATAAATATTGAATATGAAGTGTTCCCTTTTTGTTTCTACTAACACAATCGTGACTATTTCTATTGAAGATTATAAATACGTTACTTGAGTATAGTTTTCAAACTTTTAGAGCTTATCCCTTAATTGGTTAATTTTTTATGAATTTTCAAACCTCCAAATGCAATTTTCGTTTCAACAAATATTTAATTTGAAGTGTTGCCATTTTGTTTCTACTAATACAATCGTGACTGTTTCTATTTAAAATTATAAATACATTACTTTATTATAATTTTTGAGTTTCTGAAGCTTATCCCTTGATTGGTTAATTTATTATAAATTTTCAAACCACCAAATGCAATTTTCGTTTCAACAAATATTGAATTTGAAGGGTTACCATTTTGTTTCTACTAACACAATCGTGACTATTTTTATTGATAATTATAAATACGTTACTTGAGTATAGTTTTTAAACTTTTAGAACTTATCCCTTAGTTGGTTAATTTTTTATGAATTTTCAAACCTCCAAATGCAATTTTCGTTTCAACAAATATTTAATTTGAAGTGTTGCCATTTTGTTTCTACTAATGCAATCGTGGCTATTTCTATTGAAAATTATAAATACGTTACCTAAGTATAGTTTTTAAAATTCTAGAGCGTATCCCTTAATTGATTATTTTTTTATAAAATATCAGACCACCAAATGCAGTTTTCGTTTAATCAAATATTTAATTTGAAGTGTCGCCATTTTCTTTCTACTAATACAATCGTGACTATTTCTATTGAAAATTATAAAAACGTTCCTTAAGTATGGGTTTTAAACTTCTAGAGCTTATTCCTTGATTGGTTAATTTTTTATAAATTTTCAAACCACCGAATGCAGTTTTCGTTTCAACAAATATTTAATTTGAAGTGTTGCCAATTTGTTTCTACTTATACAATCGTTACTATTTCTATTTAAAATTATAAATACTTTATTTTATTTTAATTTTTGAGCTTCTGAAGCTTATCCCTTGATTGGTTAATTTATTATAAATTTTCAAACCACCAAATGCAATTTTCGTTTCAACAATTATTGAATTTGAAGTGTTACCATTTTGTTTCTACTAACACAATCGTGACTATTTCCATTGAAAATTATAAATACGTTACCAAAGTATAGTTTTTGAGCTTTTAGAGCTTATCCCTTGATTGGTTAATTTTTTTAAAATTTTCAAACTTCCAAATGCAATTTTCGTTTCAACAAATATTTAATTTGAAGTGTTGCTATTTTGTTTCTACTAATGCAATCGTGACTATTTCTATTGAAAATTATAAATAAGTTACATAAGTATAGTTTTTAAACTTTTAGTGCTTATCCCTTGATTGGTTATTTTTTTATGAATTTTCAAACCTCCAAATGAAATTTTCGTTTCAACAAATATTGAATTTGAAGTGTTGCTATTTTGTTTCTACTAATACAAACGTAACTATTTCTATTGAAAATTATAAATACGTTACATAAGTATAGTTTTTAAACTTTTAGAGCTTATCCCTTAATTGGTTAATTTTTTATGAATTTTCAAAACTCCAAATGAAATTTTCGTTTTAACAAATATTGAATTTGAAGTGTTGCTATTTTGTTTCTACTAATACAAACATGACTATTTTTATTGAAAATTATAAATACGTTACTTAAGTATAGTTTTTAAACTTTTAGAGCTTATCCCTTGATTGGTTAATTTCTTATAAATTTATAAACCACCAAATGCATTTTCTTGTTTCTACGAATATTGAATTTGAAGTGTTACCATTTTGTTTCTACTAATACAATCGTAACTATTTCTGTTGAAAATTATAAATACGTTACATAAGTATAGTTTTTTAACTTTTAGAGCTTATCTCTTGATTGGTTAATTTTTTATGAATTTTCAAACCTCTAAATGAAATTTTCGTTTTAACAAATATTGAATTTGAAGTGTTGCTATTTTGTTTCTACTTACACAATCATGACTATTTCTATTGAAAATTATAAATACATTATATAAGTATAGTTTTTGAGCTTTTAGAGCTTATCCCTTCATTGGTTAATTTTTTATAAATTTTCAAACCACCGAAAGCAGTTTTTGCTTCTTTATATTTTGTGATTAGTTCGTATGAATTTCTGATATTATCCTTATATGTAAGAATCTTTAAAAACGTAACATCAATTCGTTTAAATTTCGTGCAACGAGAACATAAATGTGTCGTCTGGGGTCGTTAATTTTTTTCCTCCGGCCATTCTGTGTGCAATGATGCACCAGTAGAAACTCAGTGTCCGTATCCGAGATGTATCAGACAATTTGCCCGAATCGACCCTTAACCACCGGAAACGGAGTTATTGCGGATCGTATGCAATCCACCCCTTACAAATGCACACACTTGTACCTCCAGCACGTACATACCGCACATAGTTCGCAGAATAACGTGCATCTATTAAATCGCCCGATGAACAAATCGGCAATTTTCATCAACAGGTAGTTTTTTTTTCTGCAGTGAAAGAAAAACGTAAATACACTGTTGTGCAAAGAATTGGAAACGAAAACAAGGGACGGTAATCGGATTACATTTATGAACGCCGCCGATCAATCCGGTGTCGCGGTGCGGACGTCGCGACGCCTCTCGCGTTCCCAATTAGCCCCGGCCGCCATTTGCATTTATAAATTGATATTGCGAATTTCATCTGCGCCAAACATATTGGATTACGGTTGTGATTTAATTCGTAGACATTTAAAACGTAATTAAATTAAATCCGGCGTCGGTGGTGGGATTTAGCACATCCGCGATGTGCAAGAACTAACTCTGGCTGTATTTAGTAGATTACTTCGTATTTAATATTAAATTTATAATTTATAATCGTATCTAGTTTTGGACATGTTTGGCCTTTTAAAATAATTAACACCATCTTAAACTTGATTAACTTTTATTTAACCTAAAATATTTAACCATAAATAAGAGATAATCAACAGATTTTTTTCTCCCTTTTTGTAATCCATATACAATATTGACATTTTCATTTAAGTCGGTAATCTTACAAACAGCATCCCCAATAGAAATCCGAATTCCCATCGATCTTCCTCATGCATAATACCCACGAGCACAATGGTTTTGTAAACACAATAAGCCATTTAGTCCGAGAGTCCCGCAGTCCCGGCAATCGTGCATTTCCATGTTATTTTTTCCGGCATTGTTCTTTTTGTCATCCACTCTCTTTTCTTTCCATTCTTTTCTTTCCACCCGCACTGTTGCGTCTCCGTGTGGCGGGGGAGGCCTGGATAGACGGATCACCGTGTATCGTGCTGCCCCGACTTCACGCACCGAAGAATGGGATGGGGAGACAATGGAAAAGACCAGAGTAGGGAAAGAAAGCGCACAAAACAACAAAACAATACCTTAATATGTAAATAATTGGACGTTTACTTTTTGGTCAGACGCATTAGCGCAAATGAGATATTGTTGTTTTAATTAGTCAGAACTATCGGCGGTTTTCTTAATCTTAATGTGCGGTCATTAACTGCTCTAAAGTTCCACTTTGCGGTGTAATTATTATTTTTATTTACTATCGATAATTCAAAATCACAGGATTCCTTAAATGATTCATGACTTTATTTTCCATTACGTACAGATGACGAATTATTTCTGAATGAGGGGTGTTTTGTAGATAATGTTTTACTGAGGTAATTTTAGCTCAATTTTGAATAAATTTACAAAGTTTCAAGTAGATGGCAATTGTTTATATATTTTTTTACAGCCGATGAAATTAATTTTAATTTTCACAATTTTTCGCTCTGATGATAACGAATAATTTATAAACGAGGGGATGTTTTGTGGATAATTTTTTACTACAGTAATTTCAGGTGCAGTTTGAATAAATTTACAAAGTTTCAAGTAGATTGCGATTGTTTTTATATTTTTTTTTAACGATGATGAAATTAAATCTAATTTTTATAATTTTTGGCTCTGATGATGACGAATTATTTCTGAAACACCCCCTGTTTTGTGGATAATTTTTTACTGCAGTAATTTCATGTGCAGTTTGGATAAATTTACAAAGTTACAAGTAGATGGCGATTGTTTTAATTTTTTTTTTATTGCCGATGAAATTAAAATTAATTTGTACATATTTTAGCTCTGATAATTACGAATTATTTCTGAATGAGAAAGTGTTGTGTACATAATTTTTTATTGAAGTAATTTCAGCTATATTTTGAATAAATTTGCAAAATTTTAAGTATATGGTGATTGTTTTATATTTTTTACAGCCGAAAAAATTAAAATAAATTTTTTAAATTTTTGGCTCTGATGATGACGAATTATTTCGACGGGGTGATTTGTAAATAATTTTTTACTGAGGTAATTTTAGCTGCATTTTGAATAAATTTACATAATTTCAAGTAGATGGCGAATGTTTTTATATTTTTTTACAGCCGATAACATTAAAACTAAATTTTATAATTTTTAGGTTCTGATGATCACGAATTATTTCTGAATAGAAGGGATTTTGGTGAATAATTGTTTACTGAAGTAATTTTGTATGTATTTTCAATGAATTTATAAAGTTTTAAATAGATGACGTTTGTTTTTATATTTTTTCCAGTCGATGAAATTAAAATAATTTTTACAATTTTTAAGCTCTGATAATGACGAATTATTTCTGAATGAGAGGGTGTTTTCTAGATATTTTTTTACTGGCGTAATTTTAGCTGCATTTTGAATAAATTTGAAAAGTTTCAAGTAGATGGCAATTGTTTTTATATTTTTTTACAGCCGATGAAATTAAAATTAATTTTTACAATTTTTTGCTCCGATGATGACGAATTATTTCGATATGAGGATTTTTTTCGTGGATAGTCTTTTACTGAGGCAATTTCAGCTGCGTTTTGAATAAATTTACAAGATTTTAAGTAGTTGGCGATTGTTTTTTAAAAAATTTTACAGTCGATGAAATTAAAACCAATTTTTATAATTTTTAGCTGTGATGATGTCGAATTATTTCAGAATAATGGGGTGTTTTGTGGATAATCTTTTACTGAGGTAATTTCAACTGTTTTTTGAATGCATTTACAAAATTTCAAGTAGATGGCGATTGTTTATTAATTTTATTAGAGCCGATGAAAATAAAATTAATTTTAACACTTAATGTTTGTCTCTGATGATGACGTTTTATTTCTAAATGACGAGGTGTTTTGTGGTTAATTTTTTTACTGAGATAATTTCAGCTGTATTTTGAACAAATTTATAAAATTTAGTAGGTGGCATTTGTTTTTATATTTATTTAAAGCCGTTGAAAAAATTAAATTTATACATTTTTGACTCTGATGATGATGAATTATTTCTGAATGAGGGGGTGTTTTGTAAACAATTTTTTACTGAGGTAATTTTAGTTATATTTTGAATAAATGTACTATGTTTCAAGTAGATGGTGATTGTTTTTATATTTTTTTACAGCCGATGTAATTAAAATTAATTTTTACAATTTTAAAATGATGAAGAATTATTTCTGAATAAGGGGGTGCCTTGTGGATTATATTTTTCTGAAGTAATTTTAGGTGGATTTTGAATAAATTTACAAAGTTTTAAGTAGATGGCGATTGTTTTTATATTTTTTTTAAACCTATGAAATTAAAATTAATTTTTCAATTTTTGTTTCTGATATTGACACAATATTTCTGAATAAGGAGCTACTTTGAGGATATTGTTTTCTCTGAAATGATTTGAACTGAATTTTGAATAAATTTGCGAAGTTTCAAGTAGATAGCATTTGTTTTTATATTTTTTTACATCCGAAAACTAATTTTTAAAGTTTTTGGCTCTGATGATGACGAATTATTTCTGAATGAGGAAATGTTTAGTAGATAATTATTTACTGAAATAGTTTCAACTATATTTTGAATAAGTTTATAAAGTTTTAAGTAGATGGCGATTGTTTGTATATTTTTTTTAAAGCCGATGAAATTAATTTTTACAATTTTTGTGATAATGACGAATTATTTCTCAATGAAGGGGTGTTTTGTTGATAATTTTTTACTGAGGTAATTTCAGCTGTATTTTAAATAAATTTACAATGTGGCAGGTAGATGGCGATTGTTTTTATATATATTTTAGAACCGATGAAATTAAAATCAATTTTTACAATTTTTGTCTCTGATGATGACGAAATATTTCTGAATAAAGGGGTGTTTTGTGGATAATATTTTTCTGAGGTAATTTCGCCAATATTTTCAATAAATTTACAAAGCTTCAAGTAGATGACAATTCTTTTTTTATTTTTTACAGCCGATGAAATTAAAACTAATTTTTACAATTTTTGACACCAATGATGACAAATTATTTCTGAATGATGGGATGATTTATAAATAATTTGTTTACTGAGATAATTTCACCTGTATTTGGAATAAATTTACATAATTTCAAGTAGATGGCGTTTGTTTTTAAAAAAATTTAAAGCGGATGAAGTTAAAATTAATTTTTACAATTTTTGGCATTGATGATGTCGATTTATTTCTTAATGAGTGTGTGTTGTTAAAATAATTTTTTACTGAGGTAATTTTAGCTGTATTTTGAACAAATGTACAAAATCTAAAGTAGGTGGTATTTGTTTTTATATTTATTTAAAGACGATGAAATTAAAATTAATTTTAACAATATTTGGTTCTGATGATGACGAATTATTTGTAGTTGAGGAGGTGTTTTGTGGATAATTTTTCACCGTGGTAACTTCAGCTGCATTTTGAATAAATTTTCAAAGTTTCAAGTAGATGGCGGTTGTTTTTATATTTCTTTTTACAGCCAAGAAATTATAATTAATTTTTACAATTTTTATCTCTGATAATGACGAATTATTTCTGAATGATAGGGTGTTTTGTAGATAAATTTTTACTGAGATAGTTTCAACTATATTTCGAATAAATTTACAAAGCTTCAAGTCGACTGCGATTTTTTTTACATTGTTTTAAAGCCGATGAAATTAAAACTCAATTTTACAATTTTTGTCTCTGATGATGAAGAATTATTTCTAAATGAAGGGGTGTTTTGTGGATAATTTTCTACTGAGATAGTTTTAGTTCTATTTTGAATCAATTTAGAAAGTTTCAAGTAGATGGCAATTGTTTTTATATTTTCTACAGCCGATGAAATTAAAATTAAATTTTACAATTATTGGCTCTGATAACGACGAATTATTTTGAAATGAGAGGTTTTTTGTGGATAGTTTTTTACTGTCAGCTGCATTTTTAATAAATTTACAAAATTTTAAGTTTCTTAAATTTTTTTACAGTCGATGAAATTAAAACCAATTTTTATAATTTTTGGCTGTGATGATGTCGAATTATTTCTGAGTGAAATGGTATTTTGTAGATTATTTTTTACTGAGATAATTTTAACTGTAGTTTGAATAAATTTACAAAGTTTCAAGTAGATGGCTATTGTTTTTAAATTTTTTTACAACCGATAAAATTAAAATTAATTTTTCAATTTTTGTCTCATATTGTCAAAATATTTCTGAATAAGGAGCTGCTTTGAGGATATTGTTTTCTCTAAAGTAATTAGAACTGAATTTTGAATAAATTTGCGAAGTTTCAAGTAGATAGCATTTGTTTTTATATTTTTTTAAATCCGAAAACTAATTTTTAAAGTTTTTGGCTCTGAACATTTCTGAATGAGGGGTGTTTTGTGGATAATATTTTTCTGAGGTAATTTCAGCTGTATTTTGAATAAAATTACAAAGATTTAAGTAGATGGCAATTGTTTTTTTTACAGCCGATGAAATTAAAATTAATTTTTACAATTTTTGGTTCTAACTATGATGAATTATGTCTGAGTGTGAGGGTGTTTTATGAATATTTTTTTACTGAGATAATTTCAACTTCATTTTAAATAAATCTATAATGTTTTAAGTAGATAGTAATTATTTTTATATTTTTTTATAGCCGATGAAATTTAAATTCATTTTTACAATTTTTGTCTCTGATATTGACGAAATATTTCTGAATGAGGGTGTGTTTTGTGGATATTTTTTTACTAAAGTAATTAAAGCTGTAATTTGAATAAATTTACAAAGTTTCAAGTTCTTGGCGATTTTTTTTTAAATATTTTCTAGAGCCGATGAAAAAGAAATTAATTATTACAATTTTTAGGCTCTAATGATGACGAATTATTTTTGAATAGAGAGGTGCTTTGTGGATAATATTTTACTGCGGTAATTTCAGCTATATTTAGAATAATTTTACAAAGTTTAAAGTAGATAGCTATTGTTTTTATATTTTTTTTACAGCCGATGAAATTAAAACTCATTTTTACAGTTTTTGTCTCTGATGATGACGAATTATTTCTGAACGAGGGAGTGTTTTGTAGATATTTTTTTTGTGGTAATTCAGAATCATTTTTAATAAATCTACAAAGTTTCAAGTAGATGGCAATTGTTTTTATATTTGTTTTAAATTAAAATTAATTTTTACAATTTTTAGCTTTAATAATGACGAATTATTTGTAATTGAAAGGTTATTTTATAAATAATTCTTTACTGGTATAATTTTAGCTATATTTTAAATAAATTTACAAAGTTTCAAGTAGATAGTAACTGTTTTTATATTTTTGTACAACCGATGAAATTGAAACTAGTTTTTACAATTTTTGGCTCTGATGTTCACGAATTATTTCTGAATGATTGGGTGTTTTGTAGATAAATTTTTACTAAAATAATTTCAAATGTATTTTGAATAAATTTGCAAAGTTGAAAGTAGATGGCTATTGTTTTTATATTTTTTAACAGCCGATGAAATTAAAACTAATTTTTACAATTTTTGTCTCTGATGATAAGGAATTATTTCTGAATGGAGGGGTTGACACTATTTTACTAAGGTAATTACAACTATATTTTAAATAAATTTACACTATTTTAAGTAGATGGTAATTGTTTTTATATTTTTTTTATAGCCGATGAAATCGAAATTAATTTTTACAATTTTTGTGTCTGATGATGACAAATTATTTCTGAATTAAAGGGTGGTTTGCAGATAATTTTTCACTAAGTAATTCCAGCTATATTTTGAATTGATGTGCAAAGTTTCAAGTAGATGGCAATTGTTTTTATATTTTTTTACAGACGATGAAATTAAAACTAATGTTTACTATTTTTGGCTCTGATGATGGCGAATTATTTCTGAATAAGGAGCTGCTTTGAGGATATTGTTTTCTCTGAAGTAATTAGAACTGAATTTTGAATAAATTTGCGAAGTTTCAAGTAGATAGCATTTGTTTTTATATTTTTTTAAATCCCAAAACTAATTTTTAAAGTTTTTGGCTCTGATGATGACGAATTATTTCTGAATGAGGAAATGTTTAGTAGATAATTATTTACTGAAATAGTTTCAACTATATTTTGAATAAATTTATAAAGTTTTAAGTAGATGGCGATTGTTTTTATATTTTTTTACAGCCGATGAAATTAAAACTAATTTTTACAAATTTTGGCTCTGATGACGAATTATTTGTGAATCAGGGGATGTTTTGTGGATATTTCTTTACTGTGTTAATTTCAGATATATTTAGAATAAATCTACAAAGTTTTAAGTAGATGGCGATTGTTTTTATATTTTTTTTACAGCCGATGAAATTAAAATTATTTTTTACAATTTTTGTGATAATGACGAATTATTTCTCAATGAGGGGATGTTTTGTTGATATTTTTTTACTGAGGTAATTTCATCTGTATTTTAAATAAATTTACAATGTGGCAGGTAGATGGCGATTGTTTTTATACATATTTTAGAACCGATTAAATTAAAACCAATTTTTACAATTTTCGGCTCTGAAGATGACGAATTATTTCTGAATGAGGGGTGTTTTGTGGATAATATTTTTTTGAGATAATTTCAGCTGTATTTTGAATAAAATTACAAAGTTTTAAGTAGATTGCAATTGTTTTTATATTTTTTACAGCCGATGAATTTAAAATTAATTTTTGGCTTTGATGATGTCAAAATATTTTTAAATGAGGGGATGTTACGTAAATAATATTTTTACTGAGGTAATTTTAGCTACATTTTGAATAAATTTACAAAGTTTTAAGTAGATAGCGTTTGTTTTTATATTTTTTAAAAGCCGATGAAATTAAAATTAATTTTTACAATTTTTTGTTCTAACGATGATGAATTATTTCTGAATGAGAGGGTGTTTTGTAGATATTTTTTTACTGAGATAATTTTAGCTTAATTTTAAATAAATTTATAATGTTTCAAGTAGATAGTAATTGTTTTTATTATTTTCTACAGCTGGTGAAATTAAAATAAATTTTTACAATTTTTGGCTCTGATAATGACGATTTATTTCTGAATGAGGGGGTATTTTGGAGATAATTTTTTACAAAGATAATATTACCTGTATTTTGAATAAATTTGTAAAGTTTCAAGTAGATGGCAATTGTTTTTATATTTTTTTAAAGCCGATGAATTTAAAATTATATTTTACAATTTTTGGCTCTGATGATGACGAATTATTTCTGAATGAGGGGTGTTTTGTAGAAATTTTTTACTGAGGTAATCTCAGCTTCATTTTCGATTAATTTACAAAGCTCTAAGTAGATGACAGTTGTTTTTATATTTATTTACAGTCGATGAAATTAAAATTAATTTTTACAAATTTTGTCTCTGATGATGACAAATTATTTCTGAATGAGAGGGTGTTTTGTTGATATTTATTACTAAAGTAATTAGAGCTATAATTTGAATAAATTTACAAAGTTTCAAGTTGTTGGCGATTGTTTTTATATTTTTATTAGACGATAAAATTAAAATTAATTTTTACGACTTTTGGCTCTGATGATGACGAATTATTTCTGAATCAGGGGGTGTTTTAAGGATAATTTTTTATTAAGGTAATTTTAGCTATATTTTGAATACATTTACAATGTTTTAAACAGATAGCTATTGTTTTTATATTTTTTTACAGCTGATGAAATTAAAACAATTTTTACAATTTTTGACTCTGATAATGACGAATTATTTCTGAATGAGGGGGTGTTTTGGGAATATTTTTTTACTGAGGTAATTTCAGCTTCATTTTGAATAAATTTAAAAAGTTTCAAGTAGATGGCGATTGTTTTTATATTTTTTACAGCCGAAGAAATTAAAATTAATTTTTTACAATTTTCAAACTATGATAATGACAAATTTTTCCTGAATAAGGGGGTGTTTTGTGGATAAATTTTTTTCTGAAGTAATTTCAGTTGCATTTTTAATAAATTTGCAAAGTTATAAATAGATGGCAATTGTTTTTATATTTTTTACAGTCGATGAAATTAAAATTAATTTTTACAATTTTTGGCACTAATAATAACGAATTATTTCTAAGGGGGTGTTTTATAGATAATTATTTACTGTAGTAATTTCAGCTACATTTTAAATAAATTTACAAAGTTTCAAGTAGATGGCAATTGTTTTTATATTTTTTTACAGAAGACGAAATTAAAACTAATTTTTACAATTTTTGATTCTGATGATGACGAATTATTTCTGAATGAGGGGGTGTTTTGTAGATAATTTTTTATTGAGATAATTTCAGCTGTATTTTAAATAAATTTACAAGATTTCAAGTAGATGGCTATTGTTTTTATATTTTTTTACAGCCGGTGAAATTAAAATTAATTTTTACTGCAATGTTGACGAATTATTTCTGAATTAGGGGGGGGGTGTTTTGTGGATATTTTTTTACTGCGGCAATATCAGCTTTATTATGAATAAATTTACATAGTTTTAAGTAGATGGAGATTGTTTTTATATTTTTTACAGTCAATGAAATTAAAACTATTTTTTACAATTTTTGACTCTAATGATGATGAATTATTTCTGAATGAGGGGGTGTTTTGTGGTTAATTTTTTACTAAGGTAATTTAAGCTGCATTTTGAATAAATTTACAAAATTTCAAGGAAATGGCAATTGTTTTTAATTTTTTTTACAGCTAGTAAAATTAAAATCAATTTTTACAATTCTTGTCTCTGATGATGACGAATAATTTCTTGATAAGGGGATGTTTTGTGGAAAATATTTTTACCGAGTTAATTTCAGGGGTATTTTAAATAAATTTACAAAGTTTCAAGTAGATGACGATTGTTTTTATTTTTACAGCCCAAGAAATTAAAATTATTTTTTACAATTTTTAGACTCTGATAATAAAAAAAATTTCCTGAATAAGTTTTATAGATAATTTTAGTTATATTTTGAATAATTTTGCAAAGTTTAAAATAGATGGCGATAGTGTTTATATTTTTTTTACAACTGATAAAATTAAAACTCATTTTTACAATTCTTGTCTCTGATGATGAGGAATTATTTCTGAATAAGGGGGTGTTTTGTGACTAATTTTTCACTGAGATAATATTTGCTGTATGTTGAATAAATTTAAAAAGTTTCAAGTAGATGGCTATTGTTTTTATATATTTTTACAGCCGTTGAATTTAAAATTAATTTTTACAATTTTCGTCTCTGATGATGACGAATTATTTCAGAAAGTGGAAGACTTTTGTGGATATATTTTTACTGAGACTATCACAGCTATATTTTGAATAAATCTGCAGAGTTTTAAGCAGATGACAATTGTTTTTATATTTCTTTACAGCCAATGAAATTACTTTAAACATAAAGTATTTCAAAGAAATTTCTTAAAGTTCTTTAATCAATTAGTTGTTTCAAAATTTTTAGACATTTGATTTATCAGATATGTATGTATTTTATGGATTTATAGTTGTATTTATATACATTTTCATCTTCTCGTAGAAAGTATCGATGGGACAAAACATTCCACATCCCGGTATTTCCAATTGCCTCAATCCAAATCCGTCGTGGTTTTCAAGAAATATCTAAAATTTTTGTTAATTTATGAATTAAACAAAAAAAACACACAAACAAATGTAGTGGTTACCTTAACTCCATGTGTATCATTAATCTTATGAACTTCAAACAATAAATAAGTTCCATAAATAGGTTGTACTTCTTCGTAATACTCCAGTACTCCCAAAAATACGAAAATGTTGAAATCATGTCCAGAGTACAGGTAAAGTTTCCTTGAGCTATTTCGAATATTTTTGTACGTATCGGTAATTATTTTTTCGACGAATAAACCTGAAAAATAAAATTATTGAATTTAATATTTAAACACTGTTTAAAAATACAGTGTTTAAAATTTTATTATTATGATATTGATTATGATTCAAACGTATCAAGGATGATTATTTAAGCATTGAAAATAGATCGAAGACCTCGAATTAGAGATATAATTTGATGATGATCAAAAGTTATTAGAAGTTATTCCACAAGCAATTTGCAATACAATAGAGTTCTTTTTTTGTGAGGAAAATTATTCTTCATTTTGGCCATTATATAATTTTCTTTTCAGTTATTACCGCCAACTTTTGCCAATAATTGTTTGTTACGTCTCAAATGCCTCCATAAATCATAAGCGCATGTACGTAAAGGTTCTTTCCAAATTGTCTTAGTCCAATCCGGTAGAGTCAATCCATTTTCCACCTAGAAACATGTACAAGTCTTATAATTATTTAATTACAGTATTATGTAATACATGGATAAATTACCCACCTCCACTTTAAGACCATCATGTAAGAAAAACACTGACAGCATTGTCCTCACTTCTAGGCCTGTGTGTTCCGTTAAATATCGATTCAAAAAATCCCGATTTTCGCATTTTTCAATACCCTCAATAGGCACCATCGCATTCAAATCTTTCATATAAGGCAAAAACGTCATCATCTAAAAATCATTTTTTATCATTACCAAAAAAATGCTTTTAACATCCTCATCCCTTTTCTTACAGGATCAACTTTTGTATCTAAATACTCATAAGCGATTGGTTGCCAAGGTAATCCTTTCAGGAATGCTTGTGATGGATCAGGAGGGAAAATCGCGGCGAGAAGAATTTGCATCGACATCCTGCACCTCGAATAACCTGAAGATTTGGCCTCCACCATTTCCGGATAGTATATAGGGCCGAGAAATTCATCATAGCGTTCTCTTAATTGTTTCCCTGCTTGGAATATACGTT
This sequence comes from Ontholestes murinus, assembly GCA_963969525.1. Lineage (NCBI taxonomy): Eukaryota > Metazoa > Arthropoda > Insecta > Coleoptera > Staphylinidae > Ontholestes > Ontholestes murinus. Next base: position 73,596,266 of record OZ018391.1, read on the forward strand.
GTAGACCTTTCTGGAAAATACAATTATATTTTAATAGTTAAACCATAAATCACTTTGATGATAAATACCTTATTTAATTCGGCTGGTCCATGGGGAAAGTAGGTGTGATTTTTATTAATATTTTTTGGATACGCCGATAACGGATCCGGTGTTCTGTCTCCATGCCTGACCACCTTTTTTTTTATTGAAAGATTATTCTAAAAATTATTTCAATCATATAAATGCTTTTCTTACAGCATGCACTAATATAAGTGTGTCTTTCGGCTTTTCCTCCACGCTAATCACGTAAACTATTAATAAACTGACGAGCAGATTGCGGCCTAACATGGTGTTAATTAGATTTTAGGTCATGAACCATTACACATCTTATCTCAAACTATACTACAAGTGCGACCTCTTTTTTATTTAAATAGGATTAATGATGGAATTTAGATTTGGCGGAGCTGATGGTAATTAAGTAATCTGTTTATAGTTTTTATCTACGTTATTCGTTTTATCTAAATTTTGTAACGATAATTTTTCAGACAGAAAACCAACGTTCTTATTAAACTCATTACTTATCAAATGATTATAATTTTTTAAATAATTTTACAAGAGTAAAGATTGAAATTTATATAATTTCTCCTTTGTTTGAACAATAATTAATTGTTATATTTTTAATGCTATCAAATATTTTTCTTGGGTTACTTATTGTAATTATAATCGTTTTTGAAAATCGCATCATTATTAGCGATGAATTAACACACCTGCTCGTTCAATTACAATAAATATTAATAAACTTCCACTAGCCATATGCTTCAAGCGATTTAAACACATTAGTCCGCCTAACGATAATTCCGCATTTTCCAGAAAGTGCAACGTTTACGAAAACAAGTTTTCTAACGATTGTTATCGTCGTTTTTACGACACAAACACAGATAAAGTGCAGCGCCCCGGTCGGGGGGAGATAATAAAGAAATTTAGGTAGAATTCTCGGCATACCTGCTGGCACACCCCCGTACCTGTCCCCCGTCGGTTTCGTATATAAACACGTCGGTGAGGAATTGGCAAGGAATTTTTCATAATGATCGTGCTCGTTTCGGTCCTCTCCCTGGCGGCGCTCATCGAGGGGGCGCACCTCGAGCAACCCCGCGAGGCCAGGTTCTTCAGGAATCCGTACACCAGCACCGAGGTGCTGCCGCAGATGGTGACCGTGTTGGTACCGTCGTCGTGTGTGCAAGTCGAGCCCAGTTTACCACCTTGCAGGAACGTGAGGAACATGGATGGTTTTCCCAGGTTTTTGAGTGGACGAATTAACGGAGGGTTAGTATAAAAAAATAATTTATTTAAAAAAAATGTTCCATTTGTATAATTATTTTGACCCATATCAAAAGTATTGAAATTCATCCTTGAGTTACATGAAGATTTAATCAACTTGGAATAAAAACACTAACACTTCCTAAACGATATTATTTGTAAAGAAAGTGTTAGTGTTTTTATTCCAAATATCAAAAGTAAACAAGTGTTTTATTTTCAAAATTAATAACGAAGTAGAAATTCTAAGTATCAACAAATAAAAATTATTTTAAAAAAAACGAATAATTTGTAGTAAATACAAAGGAAGTGTTATAATCTGTTTTATTTATGAATTACTACTTAGTAACGGTCGCAAACATGATGATTAAAACAAAAATAATACATAATTTAATTTGCTTCTTTTTTATATTTAGGAAAAAAAATTTGATTAAACCGATTTTGTGATTAAAGGCACTAAACACATTTTATTGACATCGAAAATCCTACTTGAGTTCAGTGATACTGAATACAGTCTAAATTGTATACTTATTAAAAGTCTTAGCTTTCTTCAAAGTAAAAATTGTAAATATAAGTTTTTCTTGTATTTTACATCCCAAAAAATTTCTACACTATGTAGAAATGTACATCTGGATCAAAATAAAATATTGAAGAACGGTGTTTTTATCAAAATAATCGAAACTGAAATTTTCTTAAGTAAAAGTTTTGATTATAAAGATTTGTTTTCACAATTAATTTTTCGAATCTTCGCTCTTCTCAAAGTATAATTTGAAACATCTAACTTTTATTATATTCCTCTCGAGTATTACTTTTCATTAATTGTTTTTAGAAAGAAAAGCCATTTTCACTTTGAGAAGAGCGAAGCTCGATAGTAATTTAAATTATTTATTTAAGAAAAACAAAGCGTTATAACCAAAAACTTATACATAAAAATAGTCAGAAACAATAATTTATTTCCATAACTATCGAGCTTCGCTCTTCTCAAAGTATATTTTAAAAAAATAACTTTATTATATAACTATCGAGTATTTCTAATCAATTGTGTTTAGAGAGAAACAAGAATACACTTTGAGAAGAGCAAAGCTCGATAGTAATCCAAATGAATTATTCAAGGGAAACGAAGTTTTATAATCACAAACTTCTACCTAAAAATTGTCAGAAATAATAATTTATTTCTATAACTATCGAGCTTCGCTCTTCTCAAAGTGTAATTTATAAAAATAATAACTTTATCATATAACTATCCAGTATTTCTTCTCATCAATTATGTTTAGAGAGAAACCATTTTGAGAATGAGAATCTAAATTAATTATTCAAGAAAAACATAGCTTTATAATCAAAAACTTGTAAAAAAGAATAATTTATTTCGATAACTATCGAGCTTCGCTCTTCTCAAGTGTAATTTTAAAAAAATCTAACTTTATTATATAACTATCACGTATTTCTTCTTATCAAATGTGTTTAGACAGAAAAAATGCTTTCACTTTGAGAAGAGCGAAGCTCGATAGTAATCTAAATGAATTATTCAAGGAAACAAAGCTTTATGAACACAAACTTCTCATTAAAAATTGTCAGAAATTATAATTTATTTCAATAACTATCGAGCTCCGCTCTTCTCAAAGTGTAATTAAAAAAATTACTTTATTATATTACTATCGAGTATTACTTCCTATATTTTATAGAGAAAAATTGTATTTATTTTGAGAAGAGCGAAGCTCGATAGTAATCTAAATGATTTATTTAAGAAAAAGAAAGCTTTATTTTCAAAAACTTCTACCTAAAAATATTCAGAATTAATAATTTATTCCCATAACTATTGAGCTACGCTCTTCTCAGAATGTAATTAAAAAATCTAACTTTGTTATATAATTATCGAGTATTTCTTCTAATCAATTGTGTTTAGAGAGAAAAAAATTACACTTTGAGAAGAGCAAAGCTCGATAGTAATCTAAATGAATTATTCAAGGCAAACGAAGTTTTATAATCACAAACTCCTACCTAAAAATTGTCAGAAATAATAATTTATTTTTTTTATAAATAAATAAATAAAGATTTATTTACGGGAGACCCCATTTTACAATATAAAAAGAATACAATAGAACACAATTAATTTATACTTAAAATTAACTATACTAACTAACCTAATTAATTATTTGTATAACTATCGAGCTTCGCTCTTCATCCAGTATTTCTTCTCATTAATTATGTTTAGAGAGAAACCATTTTTCCTTTTTAAGAAGAGCGAAGCTCGATAGTAATCTAAATTAATTATTCAAAGAAAGCATAGCTTTATAATCAAAAACTTGTAGGAAGAATAAATTATTTCGATAACTATCGAGCTTCGCTCTTCTCAAAGTGTAATTTTTAAAAAATCTAATTTTATTATATAACTATCACGTATTTCTTCTTATCAATTGTGTTTAGACAAAAAAAATGCTTTCACTTTGAGAAGAGCGAAGCTCGATAGTAATCTAAATGAATTATTCAAGGCACTTCTTCCTAAAAAAATTTTAAAAACTATAATTTATTTCGATAATTATTGAGCTTCGATCTTCTCAAAATGCCAGAAATAATAATTTATTTCCATTACTATCGAGCTGTAATTTAAAAAATCTAAGTTTATTAAATGGCTATTTCTTCTTATTAAATGTGTTTAGAGAGAAAAATTGTTTCCAATTTGAGAAGAGCGAAGCACGATCTAAATTATTTATTTAAGAAAATCAAAACTTTACAATCAAAAACTTTTAGCTAAAAAGTGTAAATAATAATTTATTTTGATAACTATCGAGCTTCGCTCTTCTCAAAGTGTAATTAAAAAAATTACTTTATTATATTACTATCGAGTATTTCCTCCTATATTTTATAGAGAAAAACTGTTTTTATTTTGAGAAGAGCGAAGCTCGATAGTACTCTAAATGATTTATTTAAGAAATAGAAAGCTTTATAATCAAAAACTTCTACCTAAAAATATTCAGAATTAATAATTTTTTTAATAATAATACTTTATTAACGAACCCCATTTTACAGTAAAGATACAATATGAGAGAAAAAAAAAAGAAAGAAATAATACATGTACACAAATGTAACTTAATATACATTGTAAAAGATAATTAATACTAGAACTGATAATAAAAGTAGATTACAAAACTAAGGATTTAGTAGTACTTAAAGCATTAAATTAACACAAAAACGTTATTCTCTCTTTATTTCCATAACTATCGAGCTACGCTCTTCTCAGAATGGAATTAAAATCTAACTTTGTTATATAATTATCGAGTATTTCTTCTAATCAATTGTGTTTAGACAGAAAAAATGCTTTCACTTTGAGAAGAGCGAAGCTCGATAGTAATCTAAATGAATTATTCAAGGTAAACGAAGTTTTATAATCACAAACTTCTACCTAAAAATTGTCAGAAATAATAATTTATTTCCTAGAATAATTAATTTAGATTACTATCGAGCTTCGCTCTTCTCAAAGTGTAATTTATAAAAATAATAATTTTATCATATAACTATCCAGTATTTCTTCTCGTCAATTATGTTTAGAAAGAAACCATTTTTCTACTTTGAGAAGAGCGAAGCTCGATAGTAATCTAAATTAATTATTCAAAGAAAACATAGCTTTATAATCAAAAACTTGTAAGAAAGAATAATTTATTTCGATAACTATCGAGCTTCGCTCTTCTCAAAGTGTAATTTTTAAAAAATCTAACTTTATTATTTAACCATCACGTATTTCTTCTTATCAATTGTGTTTAGACAGAAAAATTGCTTTCACTTTGAGAAGAGCGAAGCTCGATAGTAATCTAAATGAATTATTCAAGGAAACAAAGCTTTATGAACAGAAACTTCTCCCTAAAAATTGTCATAAATTATAATTTATTTCAATAACTATCGAGTATTTCTTCCTATTTTATAGAGAAAATATTTTTACTTTAAACGAAAAATACATTCCTTTTTGGCATATTTTGAGCTTTTGAAAGTTATACCTTGATTGATAATATTTTTATAATTTTTCAAATCACTGAATGCATTTTCATTTCCTCTAATTCGAATTTCAATTGTTGCCACTCAGTCCACACTTAAGATACAGCAATTGTTTTTATTTTAAACGTCAAATGAATTCTTTGTTGACATCTTTTGAGCTTTTGAAGGTCATTCCTTGGTTGATAATATTTTTACAATTTTTCAAATCACTGAATGCATTTTCATTTTTTCTAATTCGAATTTTAAATGTCGCCATTCAGTCCACACTTAAGATACAGCAATTATTTTTACTTTAAACGAAAAATGCATTCATTGTTGATATCTTTTGAACTTTTGAAGGTCATTCCTTGGTTGATAATATTTTTACAATTGTTCAAATCATTGAATGCATTTTCATTTCCTCTAATTCGAATTTCAATTGTTGTTATTTAGTCCACACTTAAGATACAGCAAATGTTTCTACTTTAAACAAAAAATACATTCCCTCTTGGTATATTTTGAGCTTTTCAAGGTTATACCTTGGTTGATAATATTTTTACAATTTTTCACATCACTGAATGCATTTTCATTTCCTCCAATTCGAATTTCAATTGTTGCCATTCAGTCCACACTTAAGATACAGCAATTGTTTTTACTTTAAACCAAAAATACATTCCTTATTGGCATATTTTGAACCTTTGAAAGCTTTGAATTTCTTGGTTGATTATATTTTTACAATTGTTCAAATCACTGAATGCATTTTCATTTCCTTTAATTCGAATTTCAATTATTGTCAATTAGCCCACTCTTTAGAAAGGCAATTGTTTTTACTTTAAACGAAAAATACAACCTTTGTTGACATATTTTGAGCTTTTTAAGCTTATATCTTGGTTGATAAAATTTTTACAATTTATCAAATCACTGAAAGAATTTTCATTTCCTCTAATTCGAATTACACTTGTTGCCATTCAGTCCACACTTAAGATACAGAAATTGTTTTTACTTTAAACCAAAAATACATTCCTTTTTGGCATATTTTGAACTTTTGAAAGTTATTCCTTGGTTGATTATATTTTTACATTTGTTGAAATCACTGAATGCATTTTCATTTCCTCTAATTCGAATTTCAATTGTTTCCATTCAGTCCACACTTAAGATACAACAATTTTTTTACTTTAATCGAAAAATGCATTCTTTGTTGACATATTTTGAGCTTTTGAAGGTTATACCTTGGTTGATAATATTTTTACAACTTTTCAAATCTCTGAATGCATTTTGTTTTTATTTTGAGAAGAGCGAAGCTCGATAGTAATCCAAATGATTTATTTAAGAAAAAGAAAGCTTTATAATCAAAAACTTCTACCTAAAAATATTCAGAATTAATAATTTATTTCCATAACTATCGAGCTACGCTCTTCTCAGAATGTAATTAAAAAATCTAACTTTGTTATATAATTATCGAGTATTTCTTCTAATCAATTGTGTTTAGAGAGAAAAAAAAATTACACTCTGAGAAGAGCAAAGCTCGATAGTAATCTAAATTAATTATTCAAGGTAAACGAAGTTTTATAATCACAAACTTTTACCTTAAAATTGTCAGAAATAATAATTCATTTCTATAATAATCGAGCTTCGCTCTTCTCAAAGTGTAATTTATAAAAATAATAATTTTATCATATAACTATCCAGTATTTCTTCTCATCAATTATGCTTAGAGAGAAACCATTTTTCCACTTTGAGAAGAGAGAAGCTCGATAGTAATCTAAATTAATTATTCAAGGAAAACATAGCTTTATAATCAAAAGCTTGTAAGAAAGAATAATTATGTCGATAACTATCGAGCTTCGCTCTTCTCAAAGTGTAATTTTTAAAAAAATACAACCTTTGTTGACATATTTTGAGCTTTTTAAGCTTATATCTTGGTTGATAAAATTTTTACAATTTATCAAATCACTGAAATAATTTTCATTTCCTCTAATTCGAATTACACTTGTTGCCATTCAGTCCACACTTAAGATACAGCAATTGTTTTTACTTTCAACCAAAAATACATTCCTTGTTGACATATTTTGAGCTTTTGAAGGTCATTCCTTGGTTGATAATATTTTTACAATTTTTCAAATCACTGAATGCATTTTCTTTTCCTCCAATTTGAATTTGAATTGTTGCCATTTAATCCACACTTAAGATACAGAAATTGTTTTTACTTTAAACAAAAAATACATTCCTTCTTAGCATGTTTTGAGCTTTTCAAGTTTATTTCTTGGTTGATAGTATTTTTTACAATTTTTCAAATCACTGAATGCATTTTCATTTCCTCTAATTCGAATTTCAATTGTTTCCATTCAGTCCACACTTAAGATACGGCAATTGTTTTTACTTTAATCGAAAAATGCATTCTTTGTTGACACACTTTGAGCTTTTGAAGGTTATACCTTGGTTGATAATATTTTTACAACTTTTCAAATCTCTGAATGCATTTTGTTTTTATTTTGAGAAAAGCGAAGCTCGATAGTAATCTAAATGACTTATTTAAGAAAAAGAAAGCTTTATAATCAAAAACTACCTAAGAAAATTCAGAATTAATAACTTATTTCCATAACTATCGAGCTACGCTCTTCTCAGAATGTAATTAAAAAATCTAACTTTGTTATATAATTATCAAGTATTTCTTCTAATCAATTGTGTTTAGAGAGAAAAAAAATTACACTTTGAGAAGAGCAAAGCTCGATAGTAATCTAAATTAATTATTCAAAGGAAGCGAAGCTTTATAATTACAAACTTCTACCTAAAAATTGTCAGAAATAATAATTTATTTCTATAACTATCGAGCTTCGCTCTTCTCAAAGTGTAATTTTTAAAAATCTAACTTTATTTTATAATTATTGCGTATTTCTTCTTATCAATTGTGTTTAGACAGAAAAAATGCTTTCACTTTGAGAAGAGCGAAGCTCGATAGTAATCTAAATGAATTATTCAAGGAAAACAAAGCTTTATAATCAAAAACTTCTACCTAAAAATTGTAAGAAACAATAATTTATTTCGATAACTATCGAGCTTCGCTCTTCTCAAGTGTAATTTAAAAATCTAACTTTATTATATAACTATCGCGTATTTCTTCTTATCAATTGTGTTTGGAGAGTAAAAATGGTTTACTTCTAATACTGTCACTGCTTCTGTTTAAAAAAATAGATAACAGTTTTATTTGGAATGATATTAGAACATAGTAGTCACTATCCCACCCTCCAATCATAAAAGTATCAACCAGAGATTTACTGAAGTAGTCGCTAAATTTAAGATGTCTTGTAATTAATCCATTGCTTAAATATTTCCTGTAATAAAATTCCTCACTTGAAAATTGCATTACAGGAAATATTTAGACATTAAATAAATGATAGGACTTCTTAATCTTAGGGATTATTATAGCAAACCTCTCGTTGATGCGTTTATCACTGGATAATAGGATAGTGGCCACCCACCCTACTTAAATATTTCCAAAGCTTTCTCTGTTTTTGTTAAAAAAAAAACACGTAACAATCTTATTTGGAATGTTATCAAAACATTTAAAAACAGTGTTTTAGTTTATGTTCTAATGCATATGTAGGGTGGGTGGGTGGCCACGATCCCATCCTTCAATCACAAACACATTACCGAGAGGTTTACTGTAATAATCCTTAATTTTAAGAAGCCTTATCATTTATGTGTTCCCTAAATATTTCCTTCAATATAATTTCTATTTAAAAATTGGGACCAATAATAAAAGACATGGGAAGTAGGATAGTCGCCAGCTACCCACCCTACATAGAAATTAATACCTAAACTGAAACTTTGGATTAAAATTATTTTGATGACGATTCATTTAATATTTTACCAAATATGGCCTTTTTTGCCCTAAAAAGGGATATTTATTTGACACTCCGTGTGATTATATTTAGATAACTATCAAACATTTAGTTTTTTATATACCGACAAATGCTTCACTCTGTTCAACTGAAAAGTTTCGATGATAAAGCTTTGGTTTTACTATAGAAATCTTCTCAATACAAGAACATTTTCTTCTTTGAAAAAGCCAGCGTATTTTTTTGTTTGTTTTTAAAGCTTTTTTTCTTGAATAGTTTATCGTTCTTCTCAGAGTTAAATCAATAAAATTTAGAAAATATTTTCCACATTGGGAAGAAGACAGCTTATGCTATTAAAGCTTCACTTTGCTCAACTGAAAATTTTCGATGATAAAGCTTTGGTTTTAGTATAGAAATCTTCTCATCACAAGAACTATTTCTATTTTTTTTCTAAAACTTCTATTATTATTGATGATGAACTTCGTCCTCCTCACATTGAAATCTGTAAACATAAATATGTTTGCTTGTTATATATTGAGAAGAGACCAACTTCTAAGAATCAAGCTTTTCAACTTGAAGTTTTCGTTGATAAAGCTCTAAATACCTTGAAATCATAATTTACATACTTTGAGAGAAGATAAATTTAATAATCTAAGATTTATGACGTAATATTCGAACTAAATTCTTTTGAGTAAACTAGTGAACTTTAATCTTCTTTTCCGCCCGTGCTTATTTCGTCTAAAATGTTATTTTGTAATAAATTTGTTTTCATGTATATTTTTTAAAGAAAGAAGATCAAAGTTCTGAATAAATAAATAAATAAGATATAATAAAAGTGTTTCAGGAATGTTCATTAAGATTCCTTTTTTTAAAGATTTTTTTACACAACAATCAAGTTTTGCTATTTTTAATGTGGGGAAATTTTCTCGCCGATAGAAGAGAATCTTGCACTTTATGATTTGAGAAGAGCGCAGTTTAATAATCATTGAGTACGTTTAAAATAAAGCTTGATTGCTCTCGAGTAAAAGACTATCGAGCTTCGCTCTTCTAAAGTAAGTTTTTTTTGTAAAAAAATGGAAATTTCTTCTGTGTAATAATAATAAAAACACAATATTTTATATTGAGAAGAGCGCAGCTCGATAGTATCAGAATTAGATGATAATAATGCTTGGATATCCTTAAAAAAATGTTTTCTTCCAAGTCTTTTAGATGACTATACAATTTAGCAATTCTTAAACTCTAGTCTGCAAGATCAATAAAAACCTTGTATTCCGTAGTTTGAGAAAAGCGCAGCTTGATAGTAAGTAACTTGCATGTTAATGATTCTTCTCAAGTTCATAATTGAAGTGTAAATATTTTAAGCACATATTTTAATATAATTATTTTATAGGGAAACGAATCCTAAACCATCAGAAGAGGAACCAAAAGTCCAATCGACCGTCCTAGGTTGGGGTGAATACTTAGGCTTCTACGCACCTACAGTCACGGTGAAGTCGGTCTTCATGCAGACAACGACCCTCCCCGATCCACGCACTGTGGTTACTTTCTCCATCAAAGGATGCAAACCGTCGCGACTGCCCATGGATTTGAATTTGTGTCCAACCAGCACACCTGATATCGTACCATCTCCAACCACTGAGATCATAATAGCCAGTACGACCATTCCCACCCTACCACCTCAACTTAGCTCAACACCAGCACTAGAACCAGCGGAAAATCAATCGGTCGAACCCACTAATAACACGCCCACACAAACTTTAGCCAAATAATTAATACAGTGATATATTTTGTATAATCATTATATTTTAAGTAATAGTAATAAATGATATTATTTTATATTTATTCGTTGATAAATTAACCTGGTGAAATTGAAGGAAAGGCAAGGAACGAGCAAATAAACGCTTCTGGCATATAGGACACGAATGCGAGCGGTTTCGTTATTTTCTTATGCGCGCCTTATTAGCTGAAATGAATTAGTGCCATTCGAGGTTTGAGTAAATTGCACCTCGTGCACGAATGCAACGAATGCACCTCATTCTCGTGATGGAACGGGAACGCGAGGAGGTGCACTTACACTCGCCACTCATCACAACACACAGGAGTGAACGATTTTAGTGGAATGTTTCGTTAATTAAGTGATTTATGTTATTGCCCATAAAGGACTTACGTTAATTAAATAATTTACGGTATCGCCATATAAGAATTATCATCAAAGGATTTATTTACATATTTACATATTTTGATAGAATTTTCTCTAGATAATTTGAAGAATTAGAGTTTTAATGGTTTTAATATTTTTATTACAACATTTCACTAGAGATTAGAAAAGGAAAATTTCTAAAAATTTAAGAAACATAATTTTTTGAATTAATATTCCCTCTAGATAATTTAGAGAATTTTGTACAATTATTCTGTAATCATCGCCATAAATATTTTCAGCTATTTCCAAATTCTAATTTCGATTTTAAATCATTTTCAACGATTTTCGACAATTTTCATTAAAAGAGTTTCAGCATTTTCTTTTTAGTTAAATTTTTATAATATCCCAGCATTTTTTGTCGATTTTTCTAGAAATTCCTTTTTTTAAGATTGCGCAGAAAAAAATTGCTCCTTTAGACACTCTAGAAATTAATAATTTACTTTTTCTAAAATCTTGTCATCTGTAATCTGCAATCTGTTATCTGCCATCTGTTAACTATCTATCATCTAATATTTTCCAGCCAAATTGCTTCTTTAGAGACTCTTTAGAAATTAAGAATTTATTTTTTAAGTCTTATATTGTCATTTGTAATCTGCAATCTGTTATGTGTCATCCGTATACTGTCATCAGTCGTCTATCACTTATTTGTCATTATCTGACATCTATCTGTCAATTATCTGTCATCTATCTGAAGTTTTCCAGGGGGATTTCTAAAATTTAAGAAATTTAAATATTTGAATTTTTAAACATCATCTTTTCAAAGAAATTCTTTAAGATACATTCAAAAAATTGTCACCTGTCATTTGTCATCTATTACAGTCACATATTAACTGCCGACTGTTTTCTCTCAACCGTCATATGTCTCCTAGCTGTCGTTTATCTGTTATCTATCTGTCAAATTTATGTCATCTATCTTAGATTTTGCAAGGAGTTTCCTAAAATTTAATTTCTTTGTTTGAGTTTTTAAGCATCATCTTTTGAAAGAATTTCTTTAAGATACTTTCAAAAATGTGTTATCTGTCATTTGTCATCTATCACTGTCATCTGTCTACTGTCATCAATCATCTGTCATCTATCATTTTTTTCAGCCAAAAACGCTCATTTTGACACATGGCGTGCGTGCCTTTCTGCCTCACTAGTGTAGTTTTATATAAGTTCTACTCATCTGTTAAAGTAGTGGATGTGGTGCTGTTATGTAGTATTCAATGCTTACCTTATTAATAACATTCATATGCCGTATTTTGTAAGTATTAATATTTAATCAAATATTTAATTTTTATAACCTATATTTTTGTTTACATTTAGTGCGGTATAAACTTGTACTAGTGGCGTGGCTGTTTGGCCTTAGTTGTCGCGACAGGACCGTACCTAATTTATATTTGAGGCCCACTTATTTATTCCCTTCGCCCTCTGTTGAATCTATTTTTTCCTTAACCGTGGCCCTCGTACCTTTGTTTGTCTTTTAAAGTCGTCACGATAGGCCGCGTGACGTGAAACGTGTGATCCTTCGTCTACACCCGTAGTCTCTCATAATAATGGTTAACAAATGTGGAATTTGTGATCAGGCGGTCACCCCAAGTACGCCTTTTATAAAATGTTCAGGAAAATGTTGTAAATCCATTCACATTAAATGTAGTGGCCTAAAGGATATTGAAATTTCGTGTCTAAACAATAAAAATATGAAATGGGTTTGTGTAAAATGTATTCAGTCATCGTCTCCTTTGCCTCGTAACGAATCATTTAATTTTAATTTTGATACATTGAACAAAATTATAACGGACCAATTTTTGTTATTTAAAAATGAAATTATAAATATAATCGACTCGCGATTTAGTAAAATTGAATCGAAAATTTTGAATATAGAACAAGCTAATAAAACTCTTAGCCACGATATTGATAATATTAAATTGGCAATGTCCGATAAGAACTTTATAACCGAGGAGGTTATTGAAGAAATGTGTGAAAGATCTGCAAGAAAAAAGAACGTAATACTATTTAATCTCAATGAATCTCGAGCGAGTGCTCTTGCTGATAAAGTAAAGGATGACATTGCAGAAGTTAATTCTATTCTGCATACTAGAAATATTGATATTAAACCTGTTAAGGTATTTCGTTTGGGCATAAATAGTAACAACAATAGACCGAGGCCTTTGAAATTAATATTTAATAACGACAACGATGCTTTGTGTGTTATTAAAAGTAACTCTGTTCAACCTGATTCGCGGATGAAATTTCGTCCTGATCGAACAAAAAAACAAATTGATTATTTCAACAAAATTAAGAACGAACTTGAATTACGAAAATCTCAGAATGAAACCAACATACACATAAAGTATAGAAATAATATCCCTTTCATTGCCTCTAACAATCGTTCTAATGTATCTCAGTTAAAAAACTAAATATATATTATCAAAACTGTGGCGGTATTCGAACTAAGCTTAAGGATTTGATGTTTTCAGTTAACTCAACTGATTTTGATATTATTATAATTTGTGAAACATGGTTATATAGCGACCTGGCTAATAGCTTATTACATTTCAACCAATATAATATTTATAGATCGGATCGTAGCGTTGATGGTGGTGTTAGAGGTGGCGGACTACTTATCGCAGTTAAGAAGTGCTTTAATTCGACACTTATTACCAAGTGTAATAAAATCGAACATATGTTTGTCTCTATTTCCATCAACAAAATTAATTATATAATTGGCTGTGTATATATTCCTCCCCGCTCGCCGGTTCATATTTATAATAGTCATGCCTACACTCTTGAAAGTCTATGTAACGATTATTCTAATTTTTTGATTTGTGGGGATTACAATCTACCCAAAATTAATTGGTTCGATCAAATATCTATTGCGTCAAACCTAAACTCGCCTGATGGCAATTTGCTTCTAAATAGCTATAGTTTTTGCAATCTTAATCAAATTAACTTAATCCCGAATGCCCGAGCTGTATTTTTAGATCTGATATTCACGCAACTGACCAATGTCTCCGTTAACTTGGCAGATAATATTTTATTACTTACCAGTCAACATCATCCTGCATATTCAATTCAGTTACCTGTTATTGTGACACCGACTTTACGCACATATGAGAAGACATTTTTATATAATTTAGGAGATTATGAAGCAATTAATATATTTTTTAATACTATCGATTGGGACGTAGAACTTTCCGGTAACGATATGAATAAAATTACTGACACCTTTTATTCCATTGTTTATTACGCTATAGACAACTTCATTCCATTTAAATATGTATACAATTCTAATGCCTCTTTTCCTAAATATATGAATTCTGAATTAAAGCAACTTATTCATAAGAAGAAAGCTGCCCATATTAAATATAAAAATACGGGACTTCCACAAGATTATGAAGATTTTTCCAACCTCAGAGCAGAGTGCAAGAAATTGAGTAAGATGGCCCATGATAACTATTTATTATCTGTTGAATCTAGAATTAATACTGATCCTAAATATTTTTGGCGATTTGTTAATGATAATCGCGGTAAAGAAACGTTACCTAATAGTATGGTATATAATGATGTTACTGCTAATACCGGTGAGGATATCACCAACCTATTCGCTGAATATTTTTCTTCAATATATGTAAACGGTAATGAGGCAACAAACTGTGAATATAAGAAGACTTTCCCAATTGGCCCTAATAATTTTTCGTTTTCCATCAGCAAAGAGGAAGTGTTTAATTCTATTTTAAACTTAAAAATTACAAATGTTGCAGGTCCTGATAAAATACCTAGCAGCTTTCTTGTTAATTGCATTTATTCTCTTTGTACACCAGTACACATTTTATTTAGTAAATCATTAAAACTTGGCACCTTTCCGGATGCTTGGAAGATCGGCTACATCTCCCCAATATTTAAAGCAGTCGATCGTCATTCAATGCAAAATTACAGAGGAATTTGCATTCAATCATGTATACCTAAAATGCTTGACAAATTAACTTCAGAACAATTGGCTTGGTTTGCTAAAAGCATTATTATTCCACAACAGCATGGTTTTCTTTCGGGTCGTTCAACAGTATCTAATTTGTTGGTATACAAACATTTTGTATCATCTGCATTGGATGGAAATTATCAAGTTGACACAGTATACACCGACTTCGTCAAAGCTTTTGACAGAGTTAATATAGAGCTGTTGGTACGTAAACTATCTATTATGGGTTTACATGGACCTAGTCTTTCTTGGATAAACTCCTTCTTGCTTCATAGAATTCAAATTGTACGCATAAAAATTTTTTGTTCGACTCCAATTTCAGTGTCATCAGGTGTTCCGCAAGGATCTCATTGTGGGCCTATTCTATTTTTACTTTTTATTAATGATTTGTACGTTGTATTAAAAAATAGTAATTTTTTAATGTATGCAGATGACTTGAAAATTTTCAAGACCATTAAATCCTTGAAGGACTGCTGTGAGTTACAGAATGATTTAAATAGTTTATATGTATGGTGTAATGAGAATCTACTTGACTTAAATATTAATAAGTGCGTTTCAATATCTTTCACGCGCTCTAAAAACGTTATTGATTTTATTTACAAAATTAACGCAACACCACTCGAAAAAAAAACCGCAGTTACTGATCTAGGGGTTACTTTCGATTCTCATCTCAACTTTAACCAACATATTGACCTAATTTGCAATATGTCTCTCAAAAAATGGGGATTTGTATGGCATATTGGTAAAGAACTTGGCTTGGACTGTCTTCGATTACTATATTGTGCATTGGTTCGCTGCCACTTAGAATATGCGTCGGCAGTTTGGTCTCCACATACAGACATCAATTGTCACAAATTGGATAGGATTCAGAATAAATTTCTTCGAAATATGGAGTACAAGACAGGTCAAAGTCACATCCAGGGTTCATACACTAACATCATGTGCCAGCTTCGTATAGATTCGTTACGAAAGAGAAGAGCGATCGTTGACCTGTGCTGTCTTCATCGTCTAATTAATGGTTCCTTGGACTGCCCTGACCTACTAGCAGAATTAGATTTCAACGTACCCAACAACAGGACCACTAGAAATACACCTCTCTTTCGTCAGAGTTTATATAATAGTAATATTGGTGCGAATAATTTAATACAGCGCAGTATGTCCATTGCTAATGTAATATTTAAAGAACCTTGGTTTAATTTTTTTGATTCTTCTTATTCTTTGTTTAAAGTTAATTTAAAAAAGAAACTATTTATTTAATTTCTTGTTTAACTCTATCTGAAGTCTTTCTTATTTAAGTGTACTGCTTTTTGTCCATTTAAACTTCAGTTTCATTTTACTGATGTAGAATTCATAATATTATTTAATCTTTTTTTATGTTTAAATTTTGTAATTTCTATTGTAACTTAGTTTTAGTTTTATGCATAACATGTATTTATACTTATTTTTGTAAATGGGGTTACCCGTCAATAAATTATTATTATTAATTATTATTATTATTATCTGTCATTTATTTGTCAACTATCTGTTGAGATTTCTAAAATTTAAGAAATTTCTTTGTTTCAGTTTTGAAGCATCATCTTTTGAAAGAATTTCTTTAAGATACATTCAAAAATTTGTCATCTGTCATTTGTCATCTATTAACTACCATCTGTTAACTGTCATATATCTGCCATCATTTGACAAATTGCTTCTTTAGAGACTCCTTAGAAATTAAGAATTTACTTTTTATCTTGTCATCTGTAATCTGTAATCTGCCATCCGTATACTATCATCTATCTGTCATTTATCTGTGATTTATGTCTCATCTATTTGTCATCTATCTGTCAATTATCTTTCATCTATCTGAAGTTGTGCTGGAAGATTTCTAAAATTTGAGAAATTTATTTGTAGTTTTTGGGCATCATCTTTTGAAAGAAATTCTTTAAGAATCATTCAAATTTGACATTTGTCATTTCACATCTAATAACTGCCGTCTATCTACTGTAATCCGTCATATGTCTCCTGTCATCTATCTTTCATCTATTTGTCAACTATCTGTCAATTATCTATCTGTCATATATCTGTCATCTATCTATTATTTATCTGTCATAGATCTGCCATCTAAGTGTCATCTATCTGTCAATTATCTGTCATCTATCTAAGGTTTTGAAGGGAGATTTCTAAAATTGAAGAAATTCTTTTGTTTGAGCTTTTAACATCATCTTTTACAAGAATTTAGGATACTTTCAAAGATTTGTCATCTGTCATCTATTAACTGCCATCTGTCTACTGTCATCCGTCATCTGTCATTTATCTTTGTCAGAGATGATAATCTCATTTGTCATTTAACATAGTCGTCTGTTAACTGTCTAGTGTCATATATCTGTCATCTGACATCTGTCATCTATCAGTCTGCTACCAGTCATCTATCTGTCATATATTTGTCAAGTATTTATCATTTGAGAGTCGTCTATCTGTCATCTGTCATCTATCTGTCATATATCTGTCATCTGTATACCATCTATCTGTCATTTATGTGTCATAGTTCTGTCATCTATTTATCATCTAACTTTCATCAATCTGTGATCGATCTGTCATCTGCCTGAGATTTTCCAGGGATATTCCTAAAATTTAAGAAATTTCTTTGTTTGAGTTTTTAAAACAAACAATTTCTATAAGATACTTTCAAAAATTTGTCTGTCATTTGTCATCTATCACTTTTATCTATTAACTGCCGTCTGTTGACTGTCATTCATCATCTGTCATTTATCTGTCATCTATCTGAGGTTTTGCGGGGGGTTTCCAAAATTGAAGAAAATTATTTGTTTGAGTTTTTAAGCATCATGTTTTTAAATAATTTCTTTAAGATACGTTCAAAATGTATTATTTATGATTTGTCATCTATCACAGTCATCTATTTACTGCCGTCTGTCTACTGTGATCCGTCATCTGTCATCTATCTGTCATTTACCTGTCATTTATCTGTCATCCATCAGTCATCTATTTGTCAACTATCTGTCATTTAGGAGTCATCTGTCTGTCATTTATCTTTCATATATTAGTCATCTATCTGTCATATATCTGCAAGAAGTTTCTTTGTTTACGTTTTTAAGCATTGTCGTTTGAAAGAATTTCTTCAAGATACTTTCAAAAATGTGTCATCTGTCATTTGTCATCTATCACTGTTATCTGTTAACTGCCATATGTCTACTGTCATTCGTCACCTGTCATCTATCTGTCATCTATTTCGTAGCCAAATTGCTTCATTAGAAACTAAAAATTAATTTTAACTCATTGTCATCTGTAATCTGTAATCAGCCTAATCTGTATACTGTCATTCGTCATTTATCATCTATCTGTCAATTATCTGTCATCTATCTGAAGTTTTACAGGAGGATTTCTAAAATTTATTTGTTTGAGTTTTTAAGCGTCATTTTTTCAAAGAATTTCCTTAAGATACATTCAAAAATTTGTCGTCTGTCATTTGTCATATATCACAGTCATCTATTAACTGCCGTCTGTCTACTGCCAACCGTCATCTGTCTCTTATATGTCATCTATCTGTCATCTATCTATCATCTATCCGTCATATATCGGTCATCTATCTGTCATATATCTGTCGTCTATATGTCATATATCTTTCATATAATTGTCATCTATATGTTATATATCTGTCATCTAACTGCCATTTATCTATCATTTGTCATCTATCTGTCAAATATCAGTCATTAATTTGAGGTTTTGCAGGGAGATTTCTAAAATTTATATGTCTATATGTCATATATCTGTCATATAACTGTCATCTATATGTTATATATCTATCATCTAACTGCCATTTATCTATCATCTGTCATCTATCTGTCAAATATCTGTCATTTATTTGAGGTTTTGCAGGGAAATTTCTTTGTTTGAGTCTTCAAGCGTTTCAAAATTTGTCATCTGTCATTTGTCATCTATCATCCGTCATCTGTCACCTATCTGTCATCTATCAGTCTTCTATTTGTCAACTATCTATCATCTGTCATCTGTCTCCTGTAATTTGTGATCTATCATTAATATTTTACCATTTATCATTTATGATTTAATTTTTGTCATTTATTATTTATAATTTGCCATTTGTTATTTGTAATTTATTATAAATAATTGTAGAAAGAAATAAAATTGATCAAAATTTTAAGTGTTCAATGTGGTTTATATTTTCATAAGATATTTAATTGTACAAACATTTTACATTTTGTAAATGTATGATTTGTCCTACTGCAAGGAAAAAAAAATAATGTCAACCCGTCACCATTAAATTTTCCACGCCGTTTATGTTTATTGAAATGCACGCGAGCGCAATTATAAATTGTCTCATTGTTAACCGCAAGAAATCCCGCGGTTCCGCTCTTGCGGGCGCAGAGGTTACCATTTATCTCTCTTTCGCGAAAGCGACTCAAAGGAAATTATTAGCGTGTCCGCCGGAATATTAACGAAACGGATCATCACGACGGAGAAGAGCTTTTCCACTTTTCCACCGCGCGGAAAGCGGAGGTGCGCTCTATAAAGATGAACCTCTTCGGCGGGCGCGCGCTAGTGTTAACGACGATGCCGCGGAAGCTGCTGCAATTAGTGTTCGTCTTAATGTTTCGGGTGTCCGGGTTTCCTCACGCTTACCATGATTGTACGAAGATTTTCAATCCGCAGAACTATATCGAGCGACTGCCCTCCCTGGAATTACCCTACGTGAACAAATTGCCGATACCCAACACGAATCACCTGGCGTTGATTAAGCCATCCCCGGTGGTGACCACGAGGGTGATTAGTGTGATAACCAAATATATTAGTAAAAGCCCGATGTGTATCAAGGTGGATGGGGTGAAACCTCCTTGCCAAATAAAGCGTGTCAGTACGAAGCGACCGTTGGAGTTTTTGATAACGAAAGAGTATTTCGTGAAGGACCGCAGGAAAAAGTCAACGTCGGAGGAGCATATAGATAGGGAACATAAAATGCTGTTGGATAGTGA
The DNA here is from genome assembly GCA_963969525.1 of Ontholestes murinus. Lineage (NCBI taxonomy): Eukaryota > Metazoa > Arthropoda > Insecta > Coleoptera > Staphylinidae > Ontholestes > Ontholestes murinus. The sequence continues at coordinate 73,616,507 of OZ018391.1, forward strand.
TGGTGATGCCGATGATAATTTAAGCAGATTGGAAAGGTTGCGGTGGGAAATTGAAAACTATAGGAATTTCGGTCAGCGGAGGAATTTTAGCGGTGAGGATTTGGAGGGTAGCGAATCCCGCGGTTTCAGCGAAGAATCCTCGGAAACGCCCCAACTCTCCGATCCAATACGCGAGCTCCTCATCGAAGACCGTTTAGACAAGCTGGAAGGCATCCTACCCTATTACACCAGGAAACGGACGTACAAGACCTCCACGATAACGGTGACGAGGACGCGGACGAACAGCAGAACGACAGCCACGCTCACGGTCAAGAACTGCATACCGGAAGGGATCGAGTACTGCAAACTGAAGAAGAGCAACAAGCGGAGCCCCAAGCATACAACACCTGACATTCCCGTTGCTCAACCGGAACTCAACAGCTACAGCTACCATTACGGATAGAATCGCGCAAATTACTTCTCACAGCGGGAACAACAAAAGGACTGACTTGAATCAAACTTATTTATTAATTATTTATTATTCCATTGTCTGCACCTGGTGGACACACACGGATTCCAGTCGCTATTTATCGTTTCGTCGCGCGTTATAAATCCACCCGCACCGGTTAAATCCGTTTTAATGCAACCCAGTCACATATACGTTTTATCACTTTATTATAATAAAAATGGCCCCGAGTATCGTCCATAAACTTTATTATATCCCGCGGAAATGTTTGGGATTGTGTAATCCCGGCGAAAATTATATCGTCGCGAATAAAACGCCAACGCAAATTTCTTATCTGTCCCACAGACTGTTCGCAATAAAGCGGAATTGGATTAAAGCTTCAATTTTTACAAGACAAGTGTGTACCCTCTGAAATGTAATTATATTTAATAAAATCTTATTCATAGTACATAAAAAATTTCAATTGTTTTTTTTTTTGATTTTCCGAAATAAAATATATGTATTTATATTCTTTAATAAAAATAATCAAATAAGTAATAACAGTATTAGTTATTGGCTATGGTCTACGTTTTCCTTTTGCCGTGTAATTTGTATGTTTATGTCCATATTTTATATTCTTTATGAGCGTCAACAAATAATTCTGTCTGAAACATAACCTCTTAGTTGAAGTAGTTTTAATATAGAAATATTTCAAATTTCCAGCCAAAGCGATAAAGTTAAAACACAAGAGTATTAAAGTCGCATTTATCCACTAAAAAACTCACCAGAAAATATTTAAGCATTTGAAACTATCTTGAAGAGATAGTTGTCAAAAAATTAAAATTCTTGCTACAAAAAATATGTTGCTAATTCTTAAAAACAAATTGAATTGTATGAAATTTGAAAAATTGTCAAAAAACAACAAGAAGATAATTGACGATTGTTAAAAAAATATATTGCAAAAATCTCGAAAAACCAATTGACAATCAGATGAAATAATAGAGATTTTTGAAAGAACATTGGGAATTTGTAATCCTTAAAAAAAAGCGAAAAAACATTTGAAATCCCGCTTAAAAATTAATTGACAATTGGTAAAAACGGCAGAAAATTGTTTGACAAAAAACATATACATTTAAAAAGAACCAAAAAAAAAATATTGACAATTGTTAAAGAACAATAGAAATAGAAAAAATCACTGGATGAATTCCAAAAAAACAATCAATATTTCTATTTTTGTATTATTTTTCATATAATGCTGTTTGTAATTTCATGTATCCTCTACCAACAGTTTTCTGTCATCTTGAATTTTGGAGGAGTTAACTTCGGGATACATTTTAGATTTTTAAATAAAGAAAACACTTAACATTTTTTAATAAATAAAAATAAGAGTGTTTATGATTAATCCTGTCATTTTGCTTAGTGAGTTATTCACTGTTATCTGTATTTTTTTTTCTTTCTCAGCTATCATCTGTCATATAATTACTACTATATATTATTTATCCTCTGTCATCTCTTATTTGACATTTATAATCTATCGTTTATGTTTTGTCAATGGTTTTTTTTACCTTCTATCTTATCCCATCTGTATATGATTAATGATAGAAGACAAACAGACAGAAGAGGAATATCAAAAACAGATGACAAATGATAAAATAGAAGGAAACATGTGGCAAACGATAGGAACACTGCTAGAAGATAGTAGATAGCATACCATTAACTGAAGACTACTTACAAAAGATAGGTGAACGTCTAACATTTGTCTTCTGTTAATTGTATGCTATATTCTGTCTTCTTTCATTTCTATTTCTCTTGACTATCCTCTATCATCTGTTTACTTTGCCATTTCTTATTAATCCTTTGTTATCTGCTTTCGGTAATTTCTTTTTTCTATAGTTTGTCTTTTATTATTTATCATACGTCTGTGTTGTTTGTCATTTATCATAATTGTATGTTTTCATTTTCTTTTCTCTTGATTATCATCTATCTTCTTTTTACATCCATTTATTATTAATCTTTTGTTATCTGCTTTTAGTAATTTCTTTTCTGTAGTTTGTCTTTTTGTATTTATCATATGTCTGTGTTGTTTGTCATTTATCATCAATCAATAGTTTGCTGTCATCTGTTCTTCATCATTTTTTTATTTACCTCCATTTATGATTTAGCCTGTAATTTTGTTTTCTCTCAATTGTTTGCTGTCTAATTTTTCTTACCTAACATTTACCATCTAGTTATTTCCATTGCCATAGCAATTGACATTGACAATTGATAAAAACAGAAGAAAATTGTTTGCGAATGATCTGATAAAAATATACATTTAAAGGATACCACAAAATTAGTTATAAAAGCATTAAACATTTTTCGATAAAAACAATCGACAAATAACAAAAATAAGTGAGGTTTACAAAAAAAATCTATTTAAATTTATAAAATAACAATTAATAATTGTATTTCATTTACGGAAATTTACAAAAGTAATTATTAATTGCTTTAAATAACATTAAAATGTGTAAATTGTCAAAAGGGATTTCGAGAAAACGAAAACGTTAGAAAGCTCGCTCAAAAAACAAATGACAATTGACAAAATTGTTTGCAAATATGCTGAAATAAGTATACATTTAAAAAAATCAAAAAGAACTTTATTTACAATTATTGAAAAAAAACAATCGACAATTGGCATTTCTAATGATTGTTTTCTCTAAAAAACAATCGACAATTGGCAAAAATTATAGAGATTTATAAAAGAACAATTAAAATTGCTAGTTGTAAATTGGTAAATGTTAGAAAGTGAAAAAACATTTGATAGCTTACTCAAAAAATAATTAACGAATGTCAAAACAAGTGAAAATCCTTTGAAAATATCCCGAAACAATATATGACATATTTGAAGAACAGTAGAAACAGAAAAAAATATTGGATAAATTTACAAAAAAAAAACAATGAATAATTACAAAAACAGTAGAGATTTGTAAAAGAAGAATTGAAATTCGTTGACTATTGTATGTATAACAAAGTAAACACAGTTTTTACTCTGATTGTATAATATTTAAATAAATGAAATATTTCAATTGATATTCGTAAAAAAAAACAATTGGAAATTGCTTAAAACAACAGTGATTTTTAGGAAAATATTTCAATATATCTAAAAACATGCATAATTTATTATGCTGTTTTTGAGAGAGAAAAAAAAACATTTAAAAGCTCACTCAAAAAACAATTAACAATTGTCAGAATCAGCAAAAAATGATTAGCAAATGTTCTGAAAGAAATTTTGAACATTTGCAAATGTTCTGAAGAACTTATAAAATTGACAATTGTTAGAATCAGTAAAAAATTATTTGCAAATGTTCTGAAAGAACTTATACATTTGATAAGAGCTCAAGAACAATAGAAACAGAATAAAACATTGTAAGTTTTAATAATTAGCGAAAAATAATAGAGATTTATGAAGGGACATTTTAAATTCCAAAATAAAAACAATTATATTTATATTTTATTTTATAAAATGTACTTTATAAAATTTCTAATTTATATTTTGAACAAATTGTAATTTTTAAAGAATTCATTTCTTTGCTAGCTAAGAATAAAGAACAAAGAATTGTAATGCCGTTCGTTTTTATTTTTTAACTGAAAACATTTGAGAATGTCAAATAAAAAAATTGATTTTTTAAGTAAAATTAAGAACACAATAAGTTTGAAAAAATTGAAATAAATTCAGCGAATTCCTGACCTATCTCAAGTGATCATCAAATCAATCAAAAAAAAAATAGGCAATACTAAAAACATTATAATAACTTATTTATTTTTTATCAATTTTTTGAGATATCCACATGTTTTCTTTAATATCTACCGTTTTTTTTCAATTGGTTTAGTTTTATTTAATCTGCAGTTATTTGACAATAATAAACGTTTTTTGAAAATATACAAAAAAGTAGACATTTATAGAATAATATACAGGGTGAGTTTTTTCAGATGTTCTCCATTGAGAATCTTGAAAACTATAAGAGATAGAATAACGGTTAAATGGGGAAGGAAGTACACTTTTAAGAGACAAATAAATTTGCACTTTTAAGGTTTTCAAAAAAGTCAAGGGTAACTAGATATTTTGAAAAAAAGAGTCCAATTTTTCAAATAAATATAACTCGGTTATTATGACAAACAGAAAAAAACTGTAAAAGACAAAGTTGTAGATAATTTTATGCGGATTAATAAAATATATTTTAAAAAAATTGGCGCCATTATTTTCCGAGATGATGCAAACTTACATTTTCTTAAATAAATAGTTGGCTATGGCCTCATTCGATAGATTATTTTTTCTCTTTAATCCTATATTACACAAGACATAGTTATCACTAAAAATAAGTGTATTACCGTCATTTTAAGTTTTATTATAAATCAAAAAAGTAGTTAGCCATGCAAAAGATAAAAGTAAAACAATTGCAGTTCTTTATAATGATAGCAATATTGAAATTATTATTTTTGCAGAGATAAATAAAGATGAAAAACAGCATACAGTATAATAATTCTGTTACCTCAATTTATTATTTAGTCTATCATTTTGTTTTCTCTCAATTGTTTGCTGTCTTATCTAGCATCTATCTTCTATTTATTTCCATGTATTATTTATCCTCTATCATCTGTTAATACACATTTCTCTTTTTTCAAATGTTTTCTCTCATTTGTCATTTATCTTATGTTTTCTTTCATCCATTATTTGTTATATAATTTTTATCTTCTTTATTTTGCAAAACTGATAGAAAACGGAAGATAGAATACCATTAACAGAAGACAAATTACAAACAACAGATGATAGATGATACACATTGCAAGTCATTTGTTCTCTGTTAATTATATGCTGTCTTCTATTCACAGTTTTTCTCTTAGCTATCATCTACCATTTGTTTCATCGGTTTTCTTCAATTTATTATTTGTGTCTGTTATTTATTATTTACTTTCTGTCATTATAGAAAACGAACCACAGAAAGTAAATAACAAATAACAGATACAAAAAATAAATTGGAGAAAACATTTGTTTTCTATCATTTGTCAGCGTATATATGGATATTCATTTCTGACATTTATTTAATTCATTTTATTATTTATCCCCTGTTATTTGTGTTATGCTGTTTGTCTTACGTCTTTTAATTGTTATTATTTCTCATATGTCATTAATCAATACTGTGCTGTCATCTGTTCTTCTCATTGTCCTATCATTTCTCATTTGTCTTTTTTTCACCTCCATTTTGATTTTATCCTGTTATTTTGTTTTCTGTTAATTATTTGCTGTCATCTGACTTTTTTCTCTTATCTATCTATCATCTGTCATCTCTTTATTTCTATGAATTATTTGTCCTCAGTCATCTGTTATTTGACATTCGATTGTTATTTGTTTTTTTGTTTCAATTTTTGTCTTTTATCCTTTCATAATTTGACCTCTGTTATATTTTACGTGAGAGTCATCTACTGTCATTTGTCTTCTATCAATTGTCAAACGGTTTTCTTTAAGTAGAAATAATAGTGATTTCAAAAATTAACAAATGAAATTCTTAAAAAAACAATTGATGATTGTTTAAAAGTTATTTATAATATAATATTTAACTTTAGACCGACAGGGCTCATTTACACACACACACACAAATCACAAAAAAGTCATTGGAAATATTTAAAAAAACACAATTCACGATTAGCAGAAATAATAGAGATTTGTAAATAATCAATTGAAATTCGTAAAAAAAACAATTGGCAATTGCTTAGAATAACAGTGATTTCGAATATTTCAATATTTCTGAAAATAAAAATATATAATTTGTCATAACGATGTTTTTAGAAATAAAAACAGTTGAAAGCTGGCTCAAAAATGCGATTGATAAAACCAGCAGAAAATCGTTCAAAAATTATTAACATTTAAAATGAGACAAAAAACATTTATTGACAATTGTTAATGAAAAGAAGAAACAGAAAAATTCTAAAAAAAAAACAATCGACAATTCGTAAAAATTTTAAAGTTTTCAGAAAAAAAAACAATTGAAATTCCAAAAAAAAAACAATTGGTAATTATTTAAGAAAAAGTAAAAAAACATTCGATAACTCCCTCAAAAAACAATTGACAATTTACAAAAAATTCTTTGCAAATATTCTGAAAACATTTAAAATGAGACAAAAATTTATTAATGACAATTGTTAAAGGACAGCGAAAACAGAAAAAAATATTGGAAATATCTAGAAGAAAAAAACGATTCACAAAAAATAATAGAGATTTGATATTTAAAACAATTGAAAAAAAAACAAATAGTAATTTTAAAGAGAGGAAAAAAACATATGAGAACTAGTTTAAAAAAACAATTGCCAATTGTCAAAAACAACAGAAAATTATTTGCAAAAAAAATACATTTAAAAGAAACAAAAAAACATTTACTGGCAATTGTGAAAGACCCAGAAGAAACAGAAAAGAAATTATTAGAAACATCTATAAAAAAAACAATCGACAATTATCAAAAAACATTTGAAATCTCACGCAAAAAACAAATGGCAATTAACATAAACAGCAGAAAATGGTTGGCAAATATGAAGAAATAAAAATACACTTAAAAAATCGAAACTTTATTTACATTTGTTGAAAGAAGAAAACAAGCATTAAAAAATCTTTAAATAAAATAATCGACAATTGGAAAAACTAATAGATATTTAAAATTGGTGGTTGTTAAAAAGTGCAATTGACAATTGAAAAAACAATTGATAATTGTTAGAAAATGAATCCACATTATGATATTTTATTATAGGCAACCCAATTTACAGACGCAAAACATATTTAAAATATGATGAAGAAAACTATAATATTATGTTCGATGATGTAATTTACAACAGCATATTTCAAACACTACAAATCATTCTTAAACGTGCGGAATAATCGTAAACCCCCATTGCGAAGATGATAAAGATGGTGGATGAAAACATCAACAATTAATAACGGCATGTCCAATGAATAACATTCAACACAAATCTGGTAATATTATCATTAATCAATGAAATATTGATGATTTATTAAATTATTGATAATTTAATAAAATCGTTGACTGAAATATACTGAAATATTACAATATTCCTATGAACGATATAATGTTATTATTATAATTTAATACAGGCAACCTAATATACACGCGCGAAAACAATCGATTCCAAATTGTCAGAATTTGACAGTGACCTCCATCAGCGACGATGATGGTGATAATAATGACGGTGGAAAACATCATAGGAAACGCCGTCTAAACACCGCTACACCGTTGCAGAAAACCGAGACGCTCACGTAAACATTCCAAGTACGCACCGGCATAATAATAATAATGCACTGACGGCAAGGTACGGCAGAAAAGTGCGGCACCTAATACTATTCGCGTTAATCGTCGTCGCCACTCTCGTACCAGTGACTTGGGACTGGAGCAGGTTAGAAATGTTGGGCATCAAGACTGTGTGGCAATGCATGTTCAGTCCCCGTCTGGTAAAGGTGTACAGCAATGGACCTGTCGAGGTAAACAGCAAAACACACGGTCATCACCTGCGTTCTACTGTTTTGACTATGTTGCAGAAGCTGTACGAACCGTCCGCTCTGGAGAGCCTGGGTGACCGTGTCATACAATCAGTAAGGAGTTTTATTTCGTAAACAAAAATAACTACTTACAACATTCAGCAATAAGAAATTAATTTGTTTTAACGAATACAAAAATTATGCAAAAATAAGTAGGCTATGATTAAACTTTGGAATATGTAATTAGAAAAGAACGTCATACATATACATACATACATACATACACACATAATATTATTACCACACAAAGGAATTTGCAGTGTTGGTTATCTGGGTAGTAATAATAATAATAAGAATAATTTTTATTGTTTCGAAAATTGCACAACATTTGCAAAACAAAAGAAAATATTTAAATAGTTTAAAAGAAAACTGCATTAATTTAAAAAAAAATATTTTGACATTAATAATAATTAATTAATTATTAATTATTTTGATTGATAGTGTTTATCATCAATTTAGTTTTAATGTAGTGGGTTTAGAAAACAATAAATGTTGAAATAATTTTGAGGTTAATCAACTTTTAATTGAGTATAATAAAATCTGATTTAATTATGCTATTAACTTACTAGAAATTATCTTCTCAGTGGATTTTAATCATTGTGTTGATGCAAAATTCATTTAAAATTCAAATAGTAGGTTATGATTAAAACAAGATAACTTTGTTTTACCACTATATATATAAAATAAAGATGTAAAACAAAGTTATCGTATTTTGATTACAACTCATTCAAGATGCACCACGAAGTAAACGACCATCAAATATTTATTGTACATATTAGATATATAAAAAAATATATACATATTAATGTAAATGAACTGGAGTCCTTCAACCCAGCGATTAAATAATAAAAATATATAAGTCCTTTACGTTGTAGAAAATTAACTAATAATATTACAAGAGATTAAATATGTATAAAGCTTTCAGTAGGCGTTTTATTTATTTTTGATTATTATTTTATACAAAAAAACCAAGAAAAACAACTGATGAAAATTTAGGTTATAATTATGAAGATTCTTTGTGTAGTTGAACTCAATTCCGATCGTTTTGGTATGTTAACACCTCTTACAATGAGTTATAAATACTTTAAAAAGTTTTAAATACTATCAGATATAGTATGTTTATGTTGTGTGTATCTAATTACTTGCTTTAAATGAACTTTTAAGTTTATATTAATGACATACATAAGATAATAAAGGCATTTAATGGTTTTGTAATGTAACCTATGAACATTGGAATAAATTAACTCAATGATATAGGCGTATTACAAATAACAAATAAAACACACTTCTTACTTAAGTTAGTTATACAAGTATAAAGTATTTTTTCTTACTGGAATAAATTACTTCACTCATCATCATTAATTATAATAGTGTTTTGACGTTTAAAAAAATTGAAAATTAGTTTCCATCAAATAACAGTGTCGACAATTAATTGATGATTAAACGATTTTACTGATCCGATTACAATTTTTCACCTTTACCCGGCAGCTGTACATAATGTGGAAACTCGGCGTGTACACGACGCCCCTGATCGTGGGCTTCTTGTACCGCCGAGGGTACTTCGAGGCGGAGGGTTACGTCACCCTGACGAAGTTCGTCTCCCTCATCGGCGGCATCCTCGTCGTCTCGTACGTCATCAGAGGCATCGGCCGAGCGAACAACCCTCTGTACAAACAGTTCATCCGGACCCTGGAAGAGACCCAACAGAACCTGACGCCCACCACCAAGCAGCAGCTCGCCAAGTACGACTTCGAGTTTTACGCCTGGCCCGTAGAATTTAATTATAACGATTTAGATAGGTAATTTACATTTCTCTCTTACGATACAAAGAATTGGAATTAAAATAAGTAGAAACAATCATTATATGACTGACCTGAGATTGAGCGTTAAATTGTTTCAATTAATATTCATTGATAATTTTAACCAAATGAATGTTAGTACTAGGAATTTTTTATTATTTTTTTTATTTTCAGGGATGAGATTAAAAATAGAATGTATATTAGTAAGCCGTACATATATAGGAATTTAGTGCAAGTAAGCGCTTCGTTGCCCTGCCACATTCTGGGCTATCTGGCTGTGCACAGTTTTGGTATTAAGTTGATTTATCCCGGTTCCTTGGGGTTCCTACAAAATATTTTAGGTAACGAGAATGACCCTTTAATGAGAACTTTGTAGCGTTAACGGTTCTGTTTTATTTACAACAGAGCAGAGTTTGCTGCAGGGAAGATCTAAACTGATCGAGGTGAACGGTGGATCTCGTTATAAGCTGAAGACGCAGGACGACAACAGCATAGACGTGATGTTCGTGGACAAGAGAAACGTTAACGGCAACGGCAGCACATTGGTGATTTGCTGCGAGGGCAACGCCGGTTTCTACGAGATCGGCATCATGGGTACACCCATCGCGGCCGGTTATTCGGTACTCGGGTGGAATCATCCAGGTTTTGGAGGTAGTACGGTAAGTTTATAACCACATCCTAATATTTTTATTTTATTATTTGTAGATAAATACACTCATTTTCATACCTGATTCATTTATCTTGGCAATTTAAAAAATGAGTTTTTCTGTAACATCTAGGGTACTCCATATCCCTCGCAAGAACTGAACGCGATGGACGCTGTGATGCAGTTTGCCATCAAAAAGTTGGGTTTCAGACCTGAAAATATCCTACTTTTCGGATGGAGCATAGGAGGATTCTCATCCAGTTGGGCAGCGATGAATTATCCTGATGTGAAAGGAATTGTGAGTACTTAATAAAAATATCAAGGTATTTTTTTTCTCTCTCTTTGAAGTTAAGTTCCAAATAAAATTGAGGTTATGTTTTTTAACAATTGTTTTAAATTAAAACTAAATGCGTGGGATAGTTTAAAAACTTAACTTTTAGATTTTAGACGCATCCTTTGACGACATCATGCCCCTAGCACTAAATCACATGCCGGCTTGGTCGGAATCGATAGTACGGCTGGCCATTCGGGAATACGTGAACCTGAACAATTTCGAGCAGCTCTCCAAATACCCCGGGCCCGTATTGTTAATCAGAAGGTCTGAGGACGAGGTGATATGTACAACGTAAGTCAGAGAGTTATCTACATAAACAATTTCTATCTTTTAAAATACAATCTTAATGTTTCATAACTTATACTTTAGGATGGGTGAAACCTCAACGAATCGTGGTAATTACTTACTGCTTAAACTGTTCAAATACCGTTACCCTGAGATAATGGGTGATGTACAGCAGGCCGTTTTGGGTGATTATTTGTCTCTTACTTCACCAAATGCACAAGGTAGGTAGGTTTAGAAATATTTAAATTTTAATTTCTCACAAGGAAGTGTATAAGGTGGTAAATATTCACAGTTTAAAATTTATTTATTTTATATTAGAATTCTCATCATTTCTCTAATAAAATCCCCATTAAGATGTTTATTTATATGTATAATAATGATGTGATTAGTGATTTCTAATGCTAGTGAAGATGTGTATTTGTGTGTTTGATTTAATTTTCAGAGCAATTTGCAAACAAGTACGAAGTCAATGACACCTTCTGCACCTCCTACATCGAGAGTTACTTCAATGAACACAACAAAACTTATCCTGTTGATTTGGGAGCAGATTTACGCGAGGAGCTGAAAACTAGGATGGCTATTTTCCTGGTAACTATTATTAACTTACATATTTCAAAAATTAACACAAGCGATACACTCTTTAGCCAGAAATTAACAATTGGACGTTGATAACAGTGCCCTCTCTGAAACATTTTGTGAAACTACTCATGCGCTATTTACCGTTTTATGAAAGCATTTATTTCGTTAATAACCGTTAAGTAACCGATAAACGGGCACGTTATGAATCAATTTGGTGTTCAATGTTTGATTCCGTTAGCAGAATTAAAAACCTGTTTACTGTTTGATTAATTATTATTAGTTCTTCCAACACTTTCGTGAATTAGATTATAAAGGAGGAGGCTTATAATTTATTTATTTATTTATTACATCTTTGGTATTCTTTCTAAAAAAGAAAGGATTGTGTTTAAATTCTATTAACAACAGGTGAGGAAATACATGAAGGACTTCAAGGCTTCACACTGCACCCCGTTGCCATCCGATATGTTCCAACAGCCGTGGGACGTGGCGCAGGAGAACGATTTTGTGTTTACTTAATGATTTAAAAAAGAAAATACACGAGAAACTGGACAAAATGTATTTATTCCACCAATGCCGGTGTTAACTGAACCGTTTCTCCCTAGCTGAACAATCAAATATATTTATACGACCGACAGATAATTTACATATATAACTGTATTTAAAATAATAAAGATATTTTTAAAACTCACAGCTTGCTCTTTTTCCTCGACATAAACTCCACAACAGTGTTTAAAAATTCCTCAGAGCTTTGAGCCCTCCTCAATTCTTTGCATTCCCTCTCAAAGCATTCCTGTAGTGTTTCTCGTAAGTTTTCAATCATTAATAATTTATTGTTGATCAATTGTTTTACCGGGATTTTTCCGTATTTATGCAAGCTTTGAATGAATTTGTCGATTTCATTCTTCGGAATTACTTTCGCCACTAAATTAAACTGTAAAGCCTCTGAGGCTGTAATTTTCTCCCCCAACAATAACATCTCGCTGGCTTTACTCCTCCCCATTATCCGTGGCAGTAAGTAACTTCCACATCCCTCTATACAAAGTGATAGTTTAACGAAGGGTGTATAAAAGGTGGCTGTGTCTGAAGCATATGCTATATCACACAATCCGCAAATTGTTACCCCAATACCAATAGCCGGACCATTCACAACGGCTATGATTAATTTAGGGTAGTCCAAAAATGCTTGCACCATATTCTTAAACCGGTTGAATCCTAAATCCATGATCTTGTCCATCTCCATTTCACCCAAAAGTGATAACGGTTTGGAAAGGTCGTTTCCACTGCTGAAATATTGCCCCGTACCTGTGATGATGGTGAGAACAATGCCATCATTATCCGCATCACTTCGGAGGATGTCTGTTATTTCCTTGTAACCGTCTGAGCTGATGGCGTTTTTCTTGCGTTCGTTTACGAACCTGATAGTCCTAACACCTTCCTTTATGCTAGTCTGTAACTCCATTTTAAGTGTACTTGATTGAGATTGTCATGTTTACTGATTACAAAAAAATCCATTACAAAGTTCAAAACTTCGTATTTGAAGGTTAGATAAATTAAAATTTGCATAATTGAAAAATATATTTGCTGTATTAAAGTCTCAGACATATTTTGATAAAATGTCTAATTGCATACAGATTTAATGGAGAGTGATTCAAGTTGCCTGAAACATGTAAAATATAAACATATTTTTTTTATTAGGCAACCCAATTTGTATTAAAATACTGTTTGATTAAGTTTTTGTGTGTGTGTATATTATAGAAATGTATATCTAGCTAATAAAAATAATAAAAAATGGTAATAATATAACCAAATTACACGCATTCGGTTGCGGCCTAACTAGCGTTAGTGATAATGCAGCAACGTTAGTTCGGATCAGCAGTTGGATGGGTAGCCGGGTACCATCATAGAAAATATACATATCTATGGGTACCATTCACCATTGGGATACAATTAATGGTGCTTTAGAGTGACGGGGACGATCCTTTAAAGTAACAAGCTCATTTACACACACACACAAAAAACATGGCGGAAGGACCACGTGGTCGATAGCCAAACACTATTACTATTGTAATTTATTTATATAATTACCCTCAAAAATGATCAGATTCAAATCTGGAGCACACTTCCAGTCTTTATTTTATTTATTTATTAAAAATCATTTGTTTTATAATTAAATCATATATATTTTACCATCCTGTATATCGGCACGTACCAAACAGCGCGGCAACGTATATTAGTGGGTCGTAAATTTCACGGTCGTAATTTTATGGGTTTTCAATGGTCGTTATTCTTTGGCTGAAGACAAAACAACCGCCTTTTATGATTTAATAAATATGTATTGTTTGTAAACATTTTATTAAGTATGCGACGCGTGTGTCAAATAATACATTCACTGACGTTTCAATGTAATAACACTCACACTCACTTCACTAAATATAATAAATTTATGAACACCACTAAAAACTCTATTAATTATCAAATAGTAAAAATCGCAACCATCTTTATAAACAGACATTTGAAATTATAACTTACTTTTTCTTCCTTAAAAGGGACTTCAAAATGGTGTTTGTTCCTCAGACTCTTGGGCCGTCTTTAATTCCTCGCATTCCTTATCCAAACATTGACAGAACGATTTACGCAAATTTTCAGTTGTTAATCGTTTGTTGTTGATCAGTGACTGTACTGGAATATCCATATATTTATGCAAACCTTGAATAAAAACATCGATTTCGTGGTTCAGAATAATTTTCGATATAAAATTAAACTGTATTTTCTCTCCAAGTAGAAACATATCGTCGGCTTTAGTCCTCCCCATGATTCACAGCACTAGATAACTTCCACATCTCTCTATGCAAAGCCCAATGCTAACGAACCATGTAGCTTGTCAAATGCATCAATCGCACAATCCGCAAATTGTCACGCCAACGCCCATCACGGGATCATTTACAACAGCTACGAGTTTAGGGTAATCAAAAACTTTTTGATCTATTTTGGATCTCATTAGCGTAGCGCAATTGGAGACATTAAATAAAGTGTACTTTTCTATTAGAATCTATTGCTATGGTAACAGGTATGAGCGGGATTTGATTGAATAAAATATGTCAAAATAGACTGTAAAAAAGTGTAGCATAATTTAAAAAAATACGATTGTATTTTAAAATTTTTATAATCGATAGAATTTCATATAGAACAAATATTAATATATATATACATTGTTTTTAGTTTATTTTGAAAGTATCACACGTTTTCAAGAAAGAGCTGTTGTATTTTTTTTTTTTTGTTTGTTATAAATTACGAGGAATGATAAAACAATGAAACTAGGTTTTAAAAAAATAATAAAGCGTTTCGGTACACTCTCGGAACAGAACAATTACGCACAAATCAAATACTCAACGTAAAAGGTGGGTGAATGTGTACACGAATGTTTAATCGGCGCCGTTACGTAATAGTGTTAAGAGTTTCCGCAGCATCCTCGGGCCGTCGGTTCGGCCAGCTCGTCGTCGACGACCACCACGTTTTTCCTTTGCGAGCCCTGCCTCGTCACCGCCGCGTTCGCCAGCTCCTGCTCGTTCTCGCGCTGCAGCATCTTGTCGATTAAGGCTAGGAACATTTCTTCGACGCCCTCGTTGTTCTTCGCGGACGTCTGCCAGTGTATCGCACCCACTTTTTCAGCATATCTAAAAAGATATAATAAATTAAACACAATAATTCTAAACAATTCTTAATTTAAGTAAAATAGATATACCAAAAAAATCTATTAAGAAATTACACTGAAAATGTTCAATACTTTGCAAAAAGGCGAAATGTTAATCTATGTTTAAAAACGAACTAAAAACTTCCTAATTAAAAAAAATAGTATTCTGTAGAAAAATAAAAAGAAGAAACAGAAGAAGATCATTGAATACCTGGAGTGTTAAAACTAAACCCTATAGTAAAACTCAACTCCTGTGTTCAGCACTATGCTGATGAGATCCAAATTGGATCGAAAACGGTCTAACCTTGGCTTTAGTTGACAGAAAAACAACAATTTTGGTATTAATAACTGATCAATTATCTATTATTTCATAATGTTTTCATATTTATTCAAGAAAAATATTTTTGTTTTCTGTGGCTATTATATGACTTCTTTTGTTTGTTGGTTACTTTAAAGGGTTGCTTCCATAACTCTAAAACGCCATTAATTGTATTCAGGTACAAACGTATGCGCTTTATTTAATTACCGTTTTCCGTTAATCGGTTACTCATTAATAGATGCGATCTAGGCAACCATACACACTAAATGTCAAATAGAATACATAAAATTAAACATGTATTATAAAAGGCAATATGATTTAAACGATTAATTAAAACAGCTAAATTTACTATTTACTACAGGTTGTGGTTTTTATTTACACTGATAACAAGATTTTAATTTGATGAAGTTATGATTTTTAACACTTTGATGACTCCATTATGATTATTTGGTTGCATAACTTGCTTCACGTAAATTTTTAATGAATCTTAATAGTTGTGAATATAAAATGTATTAAATCTTACAAAATAAGTCATGATTATTTGAAGAAATGTGCACGATTGTAAAAGATGCAAAAAGACATGAAACTAATTAATGGGTTAATCGCTTATTAGAGTAAATATCGGATTGATGAGGCTGATAATTGGCGAAACTTCACTATGCAATTATTAAACAAAAACACGACTGTTTAGAGTTTTGCTTTATTTTGTAGATTCACTGCTACAATTGTTTCATCACACTGTAGCTTCATCAGGCAGATGAGAAATAATAGTTTAATAGAAAACAAAACTCTAAACAATCGTATTTTTATTTAATACAATTATCAAAAGTAATTATTAATTTTTAGGGTTAAATTTTCAAAAAATTGACCTATATATGCTTGAAATGGCCAAATATTGCCTCAATGGATACAATCGCCGTAGAAGTATCACCGGCGGCTAACAATTATAATGGATTGTAACATTCCCGGCTCTCAATTTTTGCGGGGCTGGGCGTGGGTTCAGTAAATGAAAAATCCGTTTTATAGAATTGAACAAAGTGTATTAACAAATAACGAAAACAATATATAAACAATAACTTATGCTAGTAAAAATTGAAAAATGAAAATTTTCCGAAACAAAACAAAATTAATTCGACAATGTCCATAACTAAACATGGGCGCCACTCAGTAATAACGTACTGAGACGTATACGGGAACACAATAAATGTTTTTGTAGCTCTTCATTGTTGTAATAATTAAAGAAAAACTTATCTGCTTCAAAGTCAGCATGCACTCACTCAGCGTCTCTTGTTCCGACGGAGTCCAAGTGCGTTGTGCGGGACAGCGGGACGGAAACAACGTACGGTAGGACGGCAAGGCGACGAAAAATGGCTTCTTCGGGAATAATTACCGGGCTCCCAGAAAGCGCTCACGGCTCAAAACTCCGGTAAGGACCTCGATCAATTAGCAGCACTTAAACTGTGCATGCTATCGGCAAACACCAAGCAAAATCGGCCAATCTGACTCCCGATTTAAATAACCACAAAAACTCTGCCGCTCTTTGCGCGACCAAAACTCTCGCTGCTCCCTTAACCTGAACAAAAACTGTCGCCCACGCCGCGTCGCGTTTTTCCTTTTTTCTACGCCGCCCTCGATCAAAACAATCTCCCGGTATATTTGAAAATAGCATAGCTACAGGATCTAGTGGTAGAACTGAAAACTCCGTCTTCAAGATCTATTGGAGAGTAGTTTAGAAGACACCCACCCACCCTACATATATTATTTAATTCTATTCCCTCTTATGTGTATAACTTAAAGAAAAACACATCAGTGTTTATGTTGGAATGTTGGAAAAATACAAACAGTGTTTTGGTTTAAATTTATAAGTATGTATATGTAGGGTGGGTGGGTGGCCACTATCCCACCCTCCAATCAGTAAAACACGCACAAGTATTAATTCAATATTTGTTTGTATATTAAAAGGTATATGATTTTTTATTATATAAATATTCTCGTTTGTATAATTTATTTAATGATGAACCGTGGTTTATATTTTAATAAATGGAGGGTGGCATTGTGGCAACGCACCCAGCCCACATATACATATTTTCTTCCATCGCTGTTACTGTTTCGATTTTCCAAACATAACATCAGAATTACTCTTTATGTAACCAAGAAAATAAAAAGCAGTGTTTTAACAAAACACTTGTGTGTATTTTAGTAGGTGGAGGCTGGATATAGACCCCCCACCCACCCTACATAATTAAATTTATTGAAATCACTAAAATGGTTGTATTTTTTTGTAAACTACAGGGTCTATTATGAAAGTAATGCGCATGATTTTATTGTGAAGCGGCTATCCATCGCAGCGGGGTGAAACGGGTCAAGAAATATGGTCTGCCCTTCAATGCAGCCGCTCACTAGTTTGTCTGAGCAATATGAGTGGAAAGTTTTGTGTGCAGCTTGGAAAGAATGCAACCAAAACATTCCAGATGCTTCAGGAGGCCTTCAAGAATGACTGCAATTCAAGGTCATAGTCCAGGAGATGCCACAAGACGTTCAAGGAAGACTGGGAGGAGATCGCTAATAAATCCCATTCTGAACGCTCAACAACGTAGTTTTGTGTTTCGACCGTCGATTAAGCATCCAGCAAATCGCTGACACCTTAAACGTGGAATAATGGCCCAGGATCTGCAAATGCCTGTGTGAAGCTTGTGCCGAAAGTGTTGAAGGAAGGCAAGAAAGAACTTCAAGTTTAGTCAAGAATTGTTAGATTTGATTAAAAATGAGCCAGACTCTGAGACGAATCCTGGTCGTTCAACTACGATCCAGAATCGAAATGGCAGAGCAGCGAGTGGCTCACAAAATTATCCCCCCGCCCCAAGAATGCGCGACTGTCCAAGTCTCGCATGAAAACGATGTTCAATGTCATTTTTTTTAACTTTTTGAGTTCGTTCGTGCCGCAGGGAGGAACTGTCAACTTTTATCTGCATGTGAGTGCTCAAAAGATTAAAATGCCGGGTCGCGCGCATAATTGCTGGCATCATTAACACAGTCAGGCTCCATCATGACAATGTCCGCAACAAAAAGGCCATCATGGTTATCAAATTCGTTCACCCTCCAAACATTAAATCACGCGCTAGTGTTTGGTTAAATATTCATTTGATTTAAAAAAATGTAAAAAAAGATTTATTATTACGTAAATATTCTCCCCTATAACTTCAGAAGTCGTCAATAGACGACTAAACAAAACATTAATGAGGTAGGGCTATCGTAAATAAGCAATTTAGTGTATTATGTTGTGACATACAGATGTTTTGTATTAACCATTACATTTATTATTGTAAGATTTGTTATCTCGGAACTTTTATTATTACTGTATGCGTACACCTCAACTCAGATTTACTTCTTTATTGTTAAAAACATAACTTCTCTGTGGTTTGTCAGATTTAACGGTGTATAACTGGTTGCCTAGTCAGCCAGGAGTTGACAATTATTTTTTAAATTTACACAGAAATGTTATGATATGTGATACACATATGTTTTATCACCTACTGTAATGTGTTATATGGGTATAAATATTTTTTATAATGATTTATGTATTTCACTTAGATTGCCTCGAGAAACAAATGCACGACTGCATTTGTCTTGTCCATTTATTTATTTATTTATTAACATCTTTGTACTTTGTATAAAATATGTAAATTTACTTAAAATTTATTCAGTTTAGCAGTGATATTTCCGTTAGAGCTATCTACCTACCAAAAATTCCTATAAAAATAATTATTTTTATCGCATTATATTGATAATGAATTTGCCGTCTCGTGGAACTGGCGTTCAAAGCGGTCAAGAGATATTGATAGTGATTAAGAAACTGTTGCAGGAAATTTACTTTGGCAAAATTGTAATTTATTCAATCCAATTGTATATAATTTTGATGATGATGTATAGGATATAGACAATGAAGATGACGAGTACGAGTATTTTGTAAAGTATTGAGCAATTGATAACAATAATTGTAAACGAGACGAATAAATATCATGAGATTTGTGCAGAAAATGATCGTGTTCCAAAAAGAAAACCCTGGATTGACACTAATCTAAATGAAATGTACGCCTTTTATTATTTTATTTATGCCTCATATAAAAAAACATAAGATTTCAGATTATTGGGCAAACTTTTTTTCAATCCTTCTCAAAAATTAACTTCAAGAATTTATCCCATCTAAAAGACTTCGATTTGGAATTAAAATTTTTGTTTTGAAGATGTTAGTTTACACCGACTCTGAACTTTATATTCCACATAATGACCCGTTAGGAGTTTCTGGTGGGGTAATAAAAAACTTATGGCGAATTATGTTCAAAAAGGACATTTGTTATATACCGATAACTGGTATACAAGCCCTCTACTGGCAGTTTACTTGTACCAGCAGAACTCAGGTTTATGTGGTATAGTGAAAAAATATAGAAAGCATTTCCCTAAATTTTTACATCGTGTCCAACGTGGTACCTACGAACGCAAAAAGTGCGGAAATGTATTAGGTCTTAGGTGGAAAGACAAACGAGACGTTTTCAGGCTTTTAACATTTCATAAAGGAAATCTGGTAAATATCGGAAAATTTGATCAGGAGAGCAAATTTTGAAACCAGAGTGTGTAATGGCTACACTCAAAACATGAGGATGGTTGATAAATTCGACATGCAATTGGTTACAGTGGAGTGTGTCTGCAAATCTATCAAGTGGTATAAGAAGTTATTTTTTCACCTGATGGATGTTGCAATACTAAATGCATACATGTTCCTTGTGAAGATTGGAAAACAATCTGTAAAACAAGTTTTACAGAAACATAATTTTAGGGTGGACTAGTGGTCACCCACCCACCCTACATATACACATTTATTTTAATCACTAACACTGCTGTTTTGTAAACTCGTATAGATAGTGGTGATGCTGATGAGAATAAGAAAGTAATGTTTTAGCTTATGTTTAATGCATATGCAGGGTGGGTGGGTGGCCACTATCCCACCCTCAAATCATTAAAACACGCCCAAACGATTGGTTAATTATATATTTGCATATGAAAAGGGATTTGCTTTTTTTATGTAAATATTATCACCTGCATAATTTATTTAAAGAAGAACTGTGGTTTAAATTTTGATAATTGGAAGGTGGGATAGTGGCCACCCACCCACCCTACATATACAAATTTATACAACATGAGAATTAATGTTATTAAGTAAACTGAAAGTAGTATTTCAATTTAAATTTCAATGTGAATGTAGGGTGGGTGGGTTTCCACTATTCCACCCTCTAATCACAAAAATGCACACAAGTGTTTGATTATTTAGTTATAGAATGATATAAACTGTTTTAATTATGTAAATAGTCTTGTTTATATAATTTATTTAACAAGAAACAATATATTTAGTTTATATTTTATTAAATGGAGGGTGGGATAGTGGCCACCCAACCACTTAACTAATACTTAATAAATTCTAAAGAATATTTAGAGTTGTTTCATCAGTATTTTTGAATAAACAATTACTCATTGGAAAATACTTTTATGGAGATCAATTTATTTACATCGACAGTAGCAATGTTTTTGACAATTAAAAGATTAGTAATTAACTAAAATAAAAATGTATGTACAATCTAGGAGGTCGTGTTTTAATCCACTCTCCAAATAATTAAACTAAAATGAGAATAATTCAATACAACATGTCCAAAGTAAATAATAGTAGTTGTAGTTGTAGTAGTGTTTGGCTATCGACCAGGTGGTCCTTCCGTAGTGTGATTTGTGTATGTGTGTGTGTGTGTGTAAATGAGCTTGTTACTTTAAAGAATCGCCCCCATCACTCTAAAGCACCATTAATTATATCCCAATGGTGAATGGTACCGGTCATCCATCCAACCAACGTTGCCACCCGAATGCGCCACCACCGGAGTGTAGTAAATAATATGATTACAGAGTTATAATTATTATAACTAATATTTATTACAGTCGAGCACTCGCTCGATTTTCATTGATTGGTTGGTGGGATAGTGACCACCCACCATCCTACATATACATAAAATATAAACTGAAACACTCCTTTCAGTTTCACTAAAACACAGACAAAGGTTTGGTTAAATATTTATTTGTATTTAAAAAGATATTAAAGGCTTGTTAATTATGTAAATACGATTATATAAATTATATAAAGAAGAACTTTGCTTTATATTTTAATCATACGAGGGTGTAATAGTGGCCACTCACCCTGCATATACAAATAAATTTAAAACATAATACCGCTTGTTAATGATGCAATCATTTATACTAATACACTAACAATTTTCATAATTAAAAGGTATATTACCTCTTTAAATCCAAATAAATAATTAACCAAACCCTTGTTCGTGTTTTAGTGATTGAAGGGTGGGATAGTGGCCACCCTACATATACATATAAACATAAACTAAAATACTACTTTTTATTTCTTATTAACATAGTAAATGTAATTCTGATGAAATTTTTGGAAAATTAATACAGTAACAGTGATAAAAGTAAATTTGTATATGTAGGGTGGGTGGGTGGCCACTATCACATCATCCAATCATTAAAACACACAAGTGTTCGATTAAGTGTTTATTTGGTTATAAAAAAAGTATTTGCTTTTTAATTACATAAATATCCTCATTTGTATAATTTATTTAAAGACGAACCGTGGTTTGTATCTTAGTGATTGTAGGGTGGGATAGTGACCACCCACCTATGTAGCGTTATTTTATTTTAATTAGTGCAAGATGCAGGCAATAGATGTCACTCGAATGGTATTAACTTATATTTATTTTAATCACTAACACTGCTGTAATTTAAATGGAAACTTTATGAGTAATAATATTGACGATGTTGAGGAAACAAAAGTAATGATTTAGTTTAAGTTTCAATGTATATGTAGGGTGGGTGGGTGGCCACTATCCCACCCTTCATTGATCAAAACATAACCCCCAAACTTTATTAAATATTTAATTAAATTTACAAATATTTCTAATAAATTACATAATTAATCCCAAACGGACAATTTTTTTATTTATTTATTTATAAAAAGAGTAGCAGAAAAGTAGTACCCGTTTGCAATGTGCAGAATGCTGGTGATTAGAGTAACCACCGGATGTGTGCTAACATGTTCAGTTGTTATTGGATTGATGAGGTTGTTATATGTCAAAACTCCATAGTAACACTTAAAGAAATACTGACGCTGTATATACACGTTGTCCCCTGAAATTTTGAATATGAGTAATGTAATGTGTATTGTATCTCGATTATTATTATTGGTTGCCATGGTTGTTGCTGCAATATGCATGTCAATTTGACTTATATAGCTTCAAAATGTTAACAGGAATTTTATGATCGTCTGGGATATTGTTTGGCTCAATAAAGAAATATTGTCGAACATTGAAAAAGATGAACATTCTAGTGATTTGTTCTTCGTTACGTCAGAATTGTGTAAATATGTTTCATTTTAATTCCCAATTTTATTACAAATTAGAAATTGCTGATTATTTCCCATTGGTCAGTCCATTACAATACGTCACGAGCGTGGTAACTAAGTAACGAGTAATGCATTTAAATGCCCGTATTCAAAATTTCAGGGGACAACATGTATATATATATATATATATATATATATATATATATATATATATATACTGCGTTAGTATTTCTTTAAATGTTACTATGGAATTTTGACAATAACAACTGAAAATGTTTTTAATATTTCTTCATCTGGTAGATGAAAATGTTTCAGCTGCCTGTACTACGCCTTGATGTTATCGACTGTGTTGTTTATGTGAGTGTTTATAACACCCTCATATTAAGATCATTACATTGTGAGATAGAAGACCCTCATTTAACTCATAAAACGTAGACAAATTTAGTTTCGAATATCGTTTATGTCTTTTATTACTTACGTTTCCGCTTCCTCTAGGCTAACTTGTCTATCTTTTTCTAAATCAGTCTTATTCCCGACGATGACGAGGCTGACGTCCGTGCCGAGCATCTTGCGCAGCTCCTTTACCCAGCTCTTAACTTTCAGCAGCGAGTCCTGGTCGGTGATGTCGTAGACGATTACCGCCCCGTTCGAGGACCGGTAGTACAGGGGGCCGAGGGCGTGGAATTTCTCCTGTCCGGCCGTGTCCCATATCGCCAGGTTCACCCGTTTGCCGTCTATATTTAATTTTTTGTTTAAGAAGGATGCCTGTAAAATGCGTACAACTATTACTATGGACGTAACATCAATACGTGATGGGTAATAGAGAAATTTGTGTAAATTAATGTTTAGTTTATGAGAAACAAATGCAATAGAATACATATTATTTTGTTACTGATGTATATTTCAATTTTAATTATTGTTTATCATTGTGTCTCCTTCTTCATCATTTAATCATTGTTTTTACTCTCTTTCAATAAAGTATGTGAATATACTATGATTTTTTTAATGATATAATGAAGTTCTGCAGGTAAGATCCTTTTTGATGCCATATAAGAAAGTTTGATAACGGCCAGCTTAAAATTTGTGGTCTTAAGATTACGTCTTGTCTCTTGACTTCATAAATACCACAGTTTATAAATCGACTTTCATCTATCCACAATGTTTCGTAGGTTACTTCTTTTCGCACCAAACTCAAATGATATTCTGTAAGTATTATCAAGATGATAAGTTTGAAACATTGAGAGCTTTTTGTGCTTTACTTTAAACTTATACCTCATGCTTGTTGTTGCTGATTGGGATGGTTCGTGCCGATATATATTCTCTTTTAAAAAATTAATTTTATTTACTCACCCAATTTTTGACAGTCTTCTAAATGTTACCTGCATACAAATGTCTGGTAATGGTTAAAATTTATGCTATATTATTACTCTGCAGTATTTTTTTAGATTAATGAAACCAACAATTACAAAAATGCATTGTAACTTTTAAAAATACGACAAAACTGATACCAATGAGTTTGTTTACAAACAACTGCAATTGTTTTATCACTCGTTTCAAGGCATACTTTTCTTTTTGTTGAATAAAATTTAATAATAACTCAGTATTTTTTTATAATTAAGTATATCAAATGACTTACTTATCTAATTATACAGAAAAAATATCTTATTGTTATTATAGAAAATCAAAATTATGATATGACTTTACTTTATTGTTCTAAATTAGCTAAAACTTCACCCTTTTACTTTTTTATCTCAACCATTAAAAAATTTATTTAAGAAACTAAACACATATGTTTTTTAAATTTTAAAAGTTGAAGACACGACTTATAAAATAGAAATATAATCAATTTACCTCAGATAATAACTAAAATGATGCATAAGAAAATGGTTATTGAGAATGTGTATTATTAACATTATATGAAATATTTGAATGTAACGTGTTTATTTAAAGATTGTGCAAAATTCCACAATGTCATCGCATTAATTCACTTCGGTTAAGTTCGCTGACTTTCATTACATTAACTACTCCGTGATGAAGTTCAATGCGTTTAAAAACCTGTTATTAGTGTTAGGAATAAAGCAACGGTGTACCTGTATAGTGCTCAGGTGTTCGTTGTTGAACTTGTCTTCGGTGTAGCGCAGCACGATGCTGGTCTTTCCAACACAACCTTTTCCCAACAGTACGACCTTAAAGCTATGCGAACTGGTTTCCATTATCGGTCAATTGGGCATCTTTCGATCGTAATAACATCTATTAGCGGCTCAAAAGGGAATTCCCATTTTTTGTCAACAAATCAGCTGTTTTTGACACTAGACAAGTGGGAGTGTGCGTTGACGATGGGTCCGCTAGAGGGCCGGGGACGTTTTAATAATATTAACTTTAAAAAAACGTTTTTGAAAATATCCCCATATTTAATTTAATGATTAAAGCAATTAATTATAATATAGCGTAGTGTTTTTATTAAATTAATCACGTAATTAATGTATTTTAAGGTTTTAAAATTCAACGGTTTAATTTTAGTTCCATATTTTTACCAGTAGGAGTCGCCGGAAGTAGGGATCAAGTTGTTTATTTATCAAAAACCAATTGTTAATTGCGAATGTTACCAGTTTAAAGTTCTGTTGGTAAATTCTTTTTTTTAATTTTACGATTTTCCACGTAAAATTCACGATGGATTAAGATTGTATTCGCTGTGTGCAGTGTGAAAATAGATAGCGGTGGCGACGCATGCGCACTACAAACGCATTATCTGTGTTCCCTGCCGTCACCTGTGTTGTATTGGTAAGTTCTTTGTGCTCCTTATTTTCCGTTTTTCTATAAATATACGGCGAAATAATGCGTGATTTCTATCAGTAAACACACTTTACACTAGTGGTCGTCGAATGCGCCGAGTGTCATCGGGGATTAGTGCGTATTTAATTTAAAATCTGTGATTTCATGGTAGCGTCCTGTCGGCTGACCAAGCGTATGCAGAGCGGACGAGCAGATAGGCGCATAAATCAGGTCAGGGTGTATTAAGTATCTACATATTTATTTCGGGAGCAGAGAACGAATGCGACAACGGGGTGTCCGGTGCGTACGTGAATTTCACGACCCTAGTGGCGTCTCCCCCTCGGCGTAGTTTTCACACGTGTTGATCGGGTTTCAACCCCCCAGAATCACGCACGGCGCTCTTGACACCGTTTCGCTTTTTCGCGAGGTGCCAGGTAAAATAGAAAGTACTCTTTCCTTGCGCGTGCCACTTGCTTCTTTCACCGCGCCGTTTCGCAACGGCGAAGTTATCCAACCTGTAATTGAAAAAAATGTCTTAACGTTCAGAAGGGAAAAGTTTTTGTTTTTCTTCGTTATTTATTTTATTATTTTTGTTTTGTTTATTATGCATCGACGTTGTTTTCGTTGCGTTATGGAAAGTGGATCAAGGCGGCCGGATTGTTGCATTTAACCGGCTACGTGTTCGGTAATGCCACCGCGCTGGCCGGCGACTGTTTTTCAATGATGGCGACCGGCGACGTGCCTCCTTCAATCCGTCCCATCGATCGTGCGTTCGCGCGCGTGTATACCGCGGTACCGCGTTCGCTCCGGGTTAATGCCCTTTAACTTCTTCGCGCGCTGATCCGCACGTACGCACGCACGCACCCCATCCGAAAATTTCTCGACACCTATCTTTTGGCCTAGGTCGCGCCACACACACACACCTTATCATCATCCTTTCTCGCTACCAGCTGGCGAATCAAAATATTTACGCGCCGGTTACATAAGAAGTCGGTCGGTTCGTTTTGGTTTTGTTTTGAAAATTTGATCGGGATAGTCGGGCGCCTTGTCGAGTTTCGACTTTTGACCCTCCATTCTTGCGCACTCACGACACGCGTAAATAACTTAACAAGTCGACTGCCGAAAAATAAACACACATCGGTTCGAGTGGGTGCATATGGCGGTAGTCGCTGTTTACGATGTTTAAATTGTCGTGTAATGGTAGTAGTAATAATTTACAACAGTAAACAGTTATGATTGATGTATAAAGCAACTATAGCGCTTTTTGATTTTAATTTGATTGCAGAATTGAATTAATTGAATGGATTGTTAATTAGTTGCACTTATATTCATTAGGGCAATCCTTTAAGTCATAAAAACAACATTACTTACAGTCACATTGTATTTGTTTTAGATTCGTTAATTGTCTTTACAATTTAACACTACAATTCTCTATTAAAGATAATCCAAATGCAAATAGACACTATTGAATGCATTCACTACAAATAAGATTGGATGACAATCGCAGACAATCAATTAAGTGATAAAAACATCATTATGAGATTAAACATTCGTTCTTTTTTCTTATCCCCGCGTTATTTACGTCTTTAAGCTCTTTTATACAATTGCAAAGTTGTGAAATAATCGTGAAATCGATTAGATTTTCTGGTTTAAATATTGTTAGAAAACGAAGTCAGATTTAGTAAACCTTGAGATCTTATTGGTTATTTTTAATAGTTTTATTTTTTGTAAATAAATTGTTTCCTTTAATGTAATTTAAAAAAAGTTTATGTCCAAAAAAGTGTCAAACTTACTAGAGAGTAAATTGTTTTGATTATAATCTCTAATGTAGACATAACCTCAAAGTAGATTAAATGTCAAATTGATTATTAAAAAACTACACTTAATGGACTGTAGTATTCTACCACTACCCACCCACTTTATGTATAAATTTTTTACTTACGCCAAAAATACCCTTCTTAATTCTTATCAAAAATTATGATTGGTTTAAGTTAACCATATTCAAACAGTGTTGTGGGTTGTGTCAAATTGTATATGTAGGGTGGGTGGGTGGCCATTATCCCACCCTCCAATTTAGTTAAAACCTTTCAAAATTTTACTAGAGAAGATTGCACAAAATAGCAAATTCTTTGTTAATCGGTTTTTTAAATGATTTATGTTTTTAGTCATACTCTAGTTTGTGTTTTTACTGATTGGAGGGTGGGATAGTGGCCACCCACCCACCCTACATATACATTTGTTACATAAATTACGGATACTGTTTTAAATTCGAAAAAATATAAAGACAAATTGTTGATAATGTTAATGAAATTACTCTTCCAAACTGTCTTCTAAGTTTTGTAAATTTTTACACCCACCCACTTTATATACAGAGTGACTGACGAAAAACCTTTGGTGCTGTATCTCGCTTATTTTTTATCCGATTTTAATAAATAAAACATCAAATTAAACCATTTTTAAAAGACTTTAATAGGATCTGAACTGTTATTTTTTCTCGCACCCAGTTTTTGACAAAATACGATCAACATTTTTTTTTTAAATTGCACTATATATATATATATTTTTATTGATTCGTAAGGAGATTTTTTTTCTGAATATAAAATTGTAGACAAATTTATCCATACATCAAACTTAAGTCGAGAAATTGAGGATTAAAAAAATAAATAAAAAGTCAAGTATCCATTGTAAACAATATACAGTCCCTATTTTAAATGTCAAAAGTTACAGTGACAGCCATTGATACAATACTGCAACGATTTTTAATTATTTCATAATTAAAATGTTGCAATATTTCAAACACTGTACTAGAATTTTGTGCTTCTACAGAAATCGTTTTTCAGTTTTTGAAATCTTGCAACATTTTTATTATGAAATTATTAAAAATCATTGCAGTATTGTACCAATGACTGACACTTTTGACATTTGGAATAGGCTCTGTATATTGTTTACTATGGGTATTTGATTTTTAATTTTTTTTTTAATCCTCAATTTCTCGACTTTGGTTTGATGAATGGATAAAATCGTTTACAAATTTAGATTCAGAAAAAAATCTCCTTGCGGATCAGTACAAAATATATATACAGTGCAATTTGAAAAAAAAAGTTGATC
Source organism: Ontholestes murinus (assembly GCA_963969525.1). NCBI lineage: Eukaryota > Metazoa > Arthropoda > Insecta > Coleoptera > Staphylinidae > Ontholestes > Ontholestes murinus. The sequence goes on from OZ018391.1 coordinate 73,645,493, forward strand.
GTCTTTTGTCAAAAACTGGATGCAAGAAAAAATATCAGTACAGTTCATATTAAAGTCTTTTAAAAATCATTTAATTTGATGTTTTATTTATTCAAATCGGATCAAAAATAAGCGAGATACAGCACCAAAGGTTTTCGGTCAGTCACCCTGTATATAACTTTCATTACTTACACTACAAATATTCTTCTTATTTCTGAATAAATATAGCAAATGTGTTAATGTTAATAAATAAAACATCGACAGTGTTGTAGATTATGTTAAATTTTATATGTAGGGTGGGTGGGTTGCCACTATCCCACCCTCCAATTTAATTAAAACACGCAGTTTTTATAAAAATATATTTAGTAACTGAAAGTCTTTTAGGTTATGTATACTTTGACACAACAAATAGTCAATTTTTTTTGTTAAATTTAAAAAATATCATTTAGGTTATGTAATTTTTTGTAGCCACCCACTTAACATACAAATTTTTTACTTACGCCAATAATTTCCTCCTGAATTCTTAATAAAAATTATGAACGTATTGATTTAAATTAACTGTACTTAAACAGTGTTGTAGGTTATGTTAAAAATTTTATGTAGGGTGGGTGGGTGGCCACTATCCCATCCTTCAATTTAGTTTAAACATTCTCAATATTCTGCTATTTAAGATTACGCAAAAAAAACAATTTTTTTCGTTGATAATCCGTTTTGTAAATGATTTATTCTTTTAATCAAACTCACGTTTGTGTTTTTGCTGATTGAAGGGTGGGATAGTGGCCACCCACCCACCCTACATATACATTTGTTACATAAATTGTGGACACTGTTTTAAATTCGAAAAAATATAAAGACAAATTGTTGATAATGTTAATGAAATTACTCTTCCAATTTTATATATATATATATAACTTTCATTACTCAACGCTACAAATATCCTTCTTATTTCTGAACACATATATCAAATTAATTAATATTAATAAATAATACATCGACAATGTTGTAGGTTATAATAGGTAATTAATTAAAGTTGTAGGTTATGTTAAATTATACAGGGTGACTGACGAAAAACCTTTAGTGCTGTATCTCGCTTATTTTTGATCCGATTTGAATAAATAAAACATCAAATTAAATGATTTTTAAAAGACTTTAATATGACCTGTACTGATATTTTTTCTTGCATCCAGTTTTTGACAAAAGACGATCAACTTTTTTTTTCAAATTGCACTGTATATATATTTTGTACTGATCCGCAAGAAGATTTTTTTCTGAATCTAAATTTGTAAACGATTTTATCCATTCATCAAACCAAAGTCGAGAAATTGAGGATAAAAAAAAAAATCAAATACCCACAGTAAACAATATACAAAGCCTATTCCAAATGTCAAAAGTGACAGTGTCAGTCATTGGTACAATAGTGCAATGATTTTTAATAATTTCATAATAAAAATGTTGCAAGATTTCAAAAACTGAAAAACGATTTCTGTAGAAGCACAAAATTCTAGTACAGTGTTTGAAATATTGCAACATTTTAATTATGAAATAATTTAAAATCGTTGCAGTATTGTATCAATGGCTGTCACTGTCACTTTTGACATGTAAAATAGGGTCTGTATATTGTTTACAATGGATACTTGACATTTTATTTATTTTTTTAATCCTCAATTTCTCGACTTAAGTTTGATGTATGGATAAATTTGTCTACAATTTTATATTCAGAAAAAAAATCTCCTTGCGAATCAATAAAAATGTATATACAGTGCAATTAAAAAAAAATGTTGATCGTATTTTGTCAAAAACTGGGTCCGAGAAAAAATAACAATTCAGATCCTATTAAAGTCTTTTAAAAATGGTTTAATTTGATGTTTTATTTATTAAAATCGGATAAAAAATAAGCGAGATACAGCACCAAAGGTTTTTCGTCAGTCACCCTATATATGTAGGGTGGGTGGGTGGCCACTATTCCACCCTCCAATTTAATTAAAACACGCTCCAGATTTTAATAGAGAGAATTCTATATTACATACAAATATCCTTTTATAACCCTCTTTGTAAATGATTTCTTCTCACAGTTAAACTCTAGCTTATTTTTTTATTAACTGGAGGGTGGGATAGTGATATAAAATTTTATATGCATCACATTCTCTAATCAGAAAAACACCCTTTTTCTGTTAATCATGTCCACTTCACTGCCTTCTATCTTTTTGGCATATTCTTTGTTTATTTAATAAAAAATGTATCGCCAAGCAAGGTCGAAGGCATCCTCAATCAGTTTTTTTGTTTTGTTTATACTTATGCCACCGCTGTAAACATATTTTTTTATTGTAAGATATTAATATTTATTTTATACGTTAATACAGTGATTATTCAGTGACGATAACTCGCAAAAAGATTATTTCAATTTTTACCGATAAAAGCAAGTCGTTTATTTCTTTAAAATTGTTACATTTAAGTATGTTATCTAAATTTCAGGTGAAGGTACCTAAATAATATAAAATTAGGGTTCAGCATCTTGTTAGAAGTGGCATTATTTTACGCCATTTTAAAGTTTTCGTTTCTTTTTTGTTGTATTATTAGGGTCATTCATTCTTAATAATGTTGTGTCGTTACATCTCCCTTCTTTCATTAAGATGATATGGATTAAAATTGACTAATCATTGGAAGAAATTGCTTATAACTCCTATAAAGTAATGTTTTGGTCTTATTTTCTGATGGAGATACCTTTATAATAATCTTGAAGGAGCACCATCTTGCTGGAAGTAACATTAATTGAAGAGGACAGTTTAATTTGTTTTCTTTTTGTTCTTATTTTTGGTTGTAGTGATTAAAATTATATATTAGAGTTTTGTAGTGCTGGGGTGTTGAATAGAGGGCGTTGCTAACGGGTGTCCAACAATTATTGCAGTCCCGGGTGGCGTTGGAATAAAAAACGTAGGTCGATTCTTACATGTTGCAAATAAATGAACTGACATTTTTAATGCACATTTAAGTTATGTTTGACAATTAAAATGTCAGTTCATTTATTTGGCACATGAAAGAATTGACCTACGTTTTTGATTCCAACGCCACCCGGGACTGCAATAATTGTTGGACACCCGTTAGTTTATTGTAGTGGCTCGCAGTGTACAAAATCTAGGATGTCTAGGATCATACAAGAAAACTTAGTATTAAGCAACTATAAAGTAAATTAACTTCCAATCATTTGGTTTAACTTTTTAAACTAAGTGATTTAAAGTTAATTTACTTTATAGTTACTCTAGACTTTTCCTGTATGACCTAGACATCCTAGATTTTCTTAATTTATTTTAAAACTAATTAGGGAAATAGTTTCGATATAGTTAGGGAAGTTGTATAAACATATAAAACCAAGTTGATTTATAGTTGATGCTTGAAGCAATTTCTTTGTTAATTTACCTTGTCGTTAAAAATGTTTTACCAAATAGCGAACAAAAAGTTTGTAGTTTAGATTAAAGTAATGCCATTGACTTATCTTCCACTGGAGGTACCTTAACGCAAAAAATATCGAAGGAACATAATCTTGTTAGAAATAGCATTTTGATTTTTCTTTAGGTTGTTGTTTTGTTATTGTGGTTATCAAAAATATCTCTTATTAATATTGGTACTCAAAAATTATGTTTTTTAAATGATTGACTTTTAGAAGTTCTCTTCAGAAAAGTGTAAATGGTGCCGAAATACACCACAAAGTGGACCAAAGTGTATAAATTGTGGTGTGAAAATGCACCCGGGCTGCATTAAATACATGAAAAATGTGGTACATGTCAGCAAGGATTCCATTATTTGTTGTTCGGAAACGCAGGCCGAGCAATGTGATAGTGACGTTGATAATGGAGACGATCTTGACGCGTCGATTTCTAGTGGAGGGACTGTAATCGAAATGAATGCTGAGTTGGAAGTGAAATACCTAAAAGATTTGTTAAAATCTAAGGATTTACATATACAAGACCTTAAAAATAATGTAACTTTTCTTCAAGACCAGGTAAAATCCCTAAACCAACTGCTGATAATGCAGAGTACAACTATACACTCAGCAATTAATGCGCGAGAGGACATTACAATCGCTAATACCTCAAAATTGATATCTCCAGTAAAGGTTACTAGACAGACAAGGCCCCAGACGGAATCACAAAAAATCCATTCCCAGACATCTCCGAAAAAGACATATAAAAATTCCGCAGATATAAATATAAACGGATCACTGAACTCAAATCCAAACAAACAATTAAAACCAAACTCACAACCAATTAATGACGTTTTCTTACCCTCGGATTCGAAATCTAATAACAAAAATAAAAATATAATTATCACCGGAAAAACAAATGATGAAGGCAATGTAGTATATAAACCCCTTAGGAAGAAATGGTACCATATTGGTAAATATAAGCAGGACTATTCTGACCAAGACCTGACTGCTACTCTTAGAACTAAATTTCCCAATATACACTTCTCTGTGGAAACACGTGAGTACGAGGATCGAAGTTCATCCGAAAAATATAAGTGCTTTAAGATTGGTGCCCCTGAAGAATCTGCTGATGTACTAGCAGACCCAGACCTATGGCCTGAGGGCATCAAAGTAAGTGAATTTAAGTTTTTTCGTAAAACAACCAACCGAACAAACATTAAATTCAAACAGAAACTTAAGCAGTAAACACAATGCAAGTAACAACAACTCAAATGAAATTAAGATCCTTCACCAGAATATAAGGAGCATTCTTAATAAATCAGAAGAACTTGAGGTCGCACTAATTGATTATAAACCCAACATGATATGTCTGACGGAAACATGGTGCAATAAATATAATGCAAACTATGTCCGCCTAAATGGATACCGTAAAATTGCAGATTACAACCGAAAAAATCGGCAGCATGGAGGATGTATGATTTTGGTCGATGGGAAATATAAATATGATCGAATACTCAATGTCGGTGATTATTGCATAGAAACTGAGATAGAATGTGCAGCATGTTCCCTAAAAGCATTCAACTCAAACACTGCTATTATATGTATTTACCGCCCACCCACAGGTAATATTAATGTATTTTTCAATAACTTAACTAATTTGATGGTGCATATATACAACACACACTCGAATGTAATTCTCTGTGGTGACTTAAATATTGATTATAATGCGAACACAACGGCCAAGAAAATGTTAGTTGATTTTTTTACATCATTTAACCTAATAAACAAATTAGATCTACCAACAAGAATGCACATAACAGAAAATGGATGTTCATCTTCGCAGATTGACTACATAGTAACAAGTATTCCTACTGATACGTGGACATCCAGGATTATTAATCTAAATCTATCCGACCACTATGCCCAACTTATGTCTGTAAATTTTAAATTAAAAAATATAACTAATATACCAGAAATTAAATATGTGAGATTAACACACAATAACAATATTAACGAACTAAAATTTCATTTGCACAGAACTGATTGGAAGTCTATCAAAACCGAAGACGTAAATACAAGTTTCGACCAATTCATGGATGAATTTTTACACAAATTTAATTTATCTTGTCCAAAAAAAATAAAATCAACTAACAAAATATGTCGAACATGGATCAACAGTGAAATAAAAATGTCTAGTAGAAACTTAAAAATGACGCATCGGCTTATGAGAGAAACCCAATCTGACGACATGAAATTAAAGTATCAGAGTGATAAAAAATTACATAAGAAGCTAATAGAAGACACCAAACGCAATTACTACAGCCAAGTAATAACTAAGGCTCCAAATAAACAGCGTCAAGTGTGGAATATCATACGAGAAGAACTAAACGGCGATAAAAAAAAGGAATCGTACGCCATTAAAAACGACGGACAAACAATTAACGATACCTCCGAAGTTGCAAAAATTTTCTCAGCCTACTTCTCCACTATTACTGAGGTGAAAATAAATCAACATTTTGGTAACAACTTATCAGATAATTGCACCACATCAGATAATGTAAATCAATCCATATATTTACAGCCTGTTTCTCACGCAGAAATATATAATACAATAATGGGATTAAAAAACAACGTTAGTTCAGGCCAAGATGAAATACCTGTTAAAGTACTTAAAGAAGTTGCAAATGATATATTGGAACCACTGCACTACATAATTAATTTAATATTAAAAACTGGAGTATTTCCAGAAAAATTGAAAATTGCAAAAATTATCCCTATTCATAAAGGTGGAACAAGAGCAGCAGTCAGTAATTACAGGCCAATTTCGATACTCGATATATTCTCAAAAATACTTGAGAAAATTATAACATCAAGATTAACAAAATATATAAAACAATTCCAATTAATGAACAATGCGCAACATGGATTTCGAAAACATCGTTCAACAGAAACGGCGTATGTCATTCTCCTGGATGAGGTGTCAAAAAATTTAGATATGGGAAAACATGTGGCAGGGTTATTTTATGACTTTTCAATCGCATTTGACACTGTAAGTGCAAAGTTTGTGTGTGAAAAGCTAAATGCGTTAGGTGTTCGCGGCAATGCATCGGACCTTATTGAGTCGTTCCTGAAAAATCGGAAACTATTTGTGCAAATCGGCAGTGCTGCATCTACTATTTGTGACATCAATAAAGGGGTTGTACAGGGATCAACCCTGGGCCCACTGCTTTTCCTGTTATATATTAATGACTTAGCTGAACATATTAGTGTAGGTAAAATGATTAATTTTGCGGATGATACAGCAATTATAATTACTGGAAATAATCAAGAAGAGTTACTACTCAATATGGAGAAGACGAATGAAGAAATGGCTAGGTGGTGTAGTAAAAATAATCTTTTACTTAACACAGGCAAAACAAAAATAATACAATTTCATAATAGGAAACCACATGATATTAATGTCGAAAATAGCTCTTCTAATGTTAAGTATCTCGGATCACACATAGAGAAAAATTTGAGATGGGACTTACAAATTAATCATGTTGCTTCACAATTAAGTAAAACCTACTATGCGATACTTAAGCTAAAAAACAAAATTAGCTATAAATCACTATTAGATGTATACTACGCTATGGCACACTCACATATAACATATAACATATTAGCATGGGGAAAAGCAGATATAACCCGCGTATTTGTGGCACAAAAACGAATCCTTAGGCTTATCTACAATCTACGGAAAACAGAAACATGTCGGAACATATTTATTAAGAATAGCATACTAACTGTACCAAGTATTTATATTTACAAATGCGCCATTTATGCCTTTAATAATATAAACCGATTTATAACAAGTAATAGTACGCATAACTACAATACAAGGCATGGTTCAAACATTCGAGCTACCTCACACAAAACTACACTGTATGAGAAAACGCCAATGTATATGTGCGCAGTAGTAATGAACAAATTACCGAATGAGTTAAAAAAATGCAGAAATATCTTGCAATTTAAAACAAGGCTCAAAAAATATCTCATAAAAAAGTGTTTCTATAGTTATAGAGATTTTTTTAACTCATTGCACTGATAGGCTAATAACTATCGTATTTTTGTAATCCCTGTATTTTATTTTATTTTATCTTATTTCATTTGAATGTATATGCTGTTTTAACATGTTTGTAATAGTCATCTAAACTTTTACCCTAATTTTATCTATTTATTTAATTATATGACTGAATATTTTAATATTAATTTTATTATATAGACTAATATTATATTAATTATTTATATTGACGATCACATCCACTACAAATGTACCTATCTTGACTGTCAGCAATGTATTTTTTGTATAAAGTGGCTTACGTGGAAATAAAGAATTGAATTGAATTGAATTTAGTGGTGTTGACCAGCATCAGCGAAAAAAATCAAAAAATCGTTAGGTTGAAATATTTCAGGCCAAAAAGGGTTGATTATAAAGAAAAATAATTTAACGAAATTTACTTCTGTAAATATTTTTTAAAATCGGTATTTTCTTGAATCGTTATACCGCTATATTATATTTGTTGTTATTGTTTTTTAAAAACAATTGATTTCTAGCCGGTCAGATTGGTTTGCGGGTTAATGGCATTCAAATATAAAACCAGAGGAGCGTTGCTGGAAACAGTTTGTCGATCATTTTTTGGAAGAGAATATTAGAATTTTTGTAATATCTTCATTCAACATTGCAAAACCACAGACAGGTTTCGATTTATTACGACACATCCGTTACGGACTTTTGGCCGTAACGAATGGGTTTTAATAGATCTAAACTTGCCTGTAGTTCATCAATCAAAATATGTATCAATTAAGAAAAAGTGTTTTAAGTAAGCTAGATACTATAATAGACTAGCCAAGTCAATTTGTTTGATTTTTTTAGTAGAATACGAGGTAGTTCTGAAATGTTTCCGTATTCGACAAGAAAATACCGTATTGATGTGGTTTTTTATTTTTCAATACACTTTTCCAAACGGTGCTCCAGTCTCTTCAAGCCGTCTGAAAAGTAAGACGTTTCGAAGTCGGCAAAATAACCATCTGTAGCGGTGATGGCCTCCTCATTTTAGGCAAATCTCTTTCCTGGCAACGATTTTTTTCAGGTTTAGGAATAGGAAAAAGTCGCTGGGGGCTAGGTCAGGTGAATATAGAGGATGATAGATTAATTCGTAGCGCAACTCATTCAATTTAAACACGACGATGCCGGATGAATGCATTATCGTGGTGAAAAAGCATTTCTTTCTGCTGTAAACGAGGCGGTTTCTCCTTCAATACTATATAGAATCGGGTCAATAAATCGCTGTAGTATTGCCCCGTAATCAAACTTTCCTTCTGCAGATAGTCGATGAGGATCACACCTTGGGAATCCCCAAAAAAACGGTTGCCATTATTTTTCCGACCGATGGTTTTTGGTTTCGCCCGGAAAAGTCGACTGCTTCGACTGTTCCTTGGGCTCCGGTATGTAGTGGTGGATCCAAGTCTCATCTACGGTTACGAAACGCCTGAAGAAATCTCTTGGATTGCGTTGAATCCTGGCCAAACACTCCTCAATCGCGGTCATCCGTTTTTGTTTTTGTTCAGGTGTGAGTAAACGCGGTACCCAGCTTTTTCATTCCCAAAATTTCGTGTAGGATATGGCCAACGCCATTCTTCTGAGATACCTGTTGTCTCTTCTATCTCTTTCAACTTCAATCGGCGATCGGCTAACACGGCATCATGAATCTTTTCGACCATTTCGTCGTTGGTAGCGGTTTTTGGGCGTCCACAGCGTGGTTCGTCACATGTGCTTGTGTGGCCACGTTTTAACTCGCTCATCCAGAAGCTGATAGTCGAAAATGATGGAGTAGATCCACCATAAGAACCTCTAGCAAAATATTTCGAATTTCCGTGACCATTTCCCCAGTCATCCAGAAGTGTTTTATCACTGCACGAAATTCTATTTTATCCATTTTTGCGAAACCGCCTGACTTGCTGTACAAAACACACTCTTAAACAACAACTATTGAAAGTAGACGACAGAAATTTTTACAGTTTCTATAAAAAGTGTTGCCCTTGCCGATTCCGGAAACATTTCAGGTCGCCCTTACTGTCAATGTGGTCATGGATTCGAATCCTATGCGAGGTAGTCACTTTTATGAAAGGTGAAATGTAAAAGTCATTTTATTCTTAGTATTGAAACATTAAAACTTGCCATGTAAGACATATATTTTTTAATACGTCCTTTAGATGATGGCGACCTCCTACACGCAAGCATTTTAGAAATCTGTTGTTGATATTCCTCATTGACCGCTGCAATACATCAGCCGAAATTCTGGAATCTCTGTTCTAACTCATCCAGAATTCTACTCTTGAGATAGCATTACAAGAAAAAATCATTAACAATTTGTCTCCAGACGGCTTAATCTTTAGAGCACACTATTACCGATTCTATCACAGCTTTTATCGATTGTCTTGCAGTTTGTGATATCGCTCCATCTTTTGAAACCACTTTTCTTGAAGGTGTGGAGAATTGTTCAATTCAGGTGTCATTAAAAATTGAAACATCTATTGTTTTATACGAATTAAAGAATTTTCCAGGAAACATAGTTTCAACAAGATGGAGCATCTTGTTACATCGCAAACTGTAAGGCAGTCAGTGGAAACTGTGCTAGAATCGGTAACCGTGTAATCTCAACAACATTCCCTAACTTCCTAGTAAATCGCCAAATTTGGCAGTGTGTGATTTTTTCCTGTAAGTCTCCCTCAAAAGAAAAGTGTACTCCATTTGACTGTGATCACAAGAACATTACCAAACTTCCTAGTAGATCGCCAAATTTGGCAGTTTATGATTTTTTTTGTAAGTCTCTCTCAAAAGAATAGTGTTCTCCATTCTATGAGTTAAAACAACCTACAGTTACTGTGATCGCTTGTATATCTCCAAAAATTAAAAATAACATGATTCGATGTCCCACAGTTACTAAAATGATGAAGTGTTTGTTTACTTCTTCAACGCAATTGTCCCACAGTGCTGCCACTACGTATTTAAAACAAATGAACGTACTAAAAATTATGGGCCGTGTAATACAATTTAATAATAGATTATTTATCACATTTACTAGAATTATAATTGTTTTTATTTCAAATTATAACTTTCACGCATGATTTATCTACAATTTGATCGTCGAAAAAATTGCTCTCTCTCTCTCTTCTCCCCTTCCCCTTTCACAAATTACAACCCATTATGGTCAACACGTCGCTGCCGGCGCGCTCGCACACCTATTTATCGACTTCCTAAATTGGCGACTTCCTACAATGCCAAACCACTTCGACACATTCGCTTGATCCTTGACATAGAGAAATTGTGCAACGCCGACGCGCGCACTTCCGCGCACATAAACGCGAAACGACATAAACGGAATTTTGTAAATAGTGGGATTCTCACGAGGAATACCTCAACGCCGTTACAATTGGGATAGATCATGCGCGTCGGCTATTTATCAACGCGAGTAAATTCTATTTGGAAGCACGCCAATCGCAATGAAAAACGCAAGTAATGGCAGAAGGCTTAGCATTAAATTTGTTTTGAAAGTCATTGATCTACAGCAGGATCGCCAATCTTTTATTGAGGAATCTAAAAATTGATTGAGTTATTGTTCTCCTGTCAATAACAGCTTAGAACCAGTTTTGATCTATTTTGAATCTCGTTAGAGATTACTCACTTACATCTGTGGTGAACTATCTTCGTTAGAAGTAAAAAATACTTGGTTTGTTGCGCAGATAATAAATAAATATTGTTTAAAATAAAGCACTTTGGATACGGTAATACCATAAAGGTGCCGGAGAGTTAAATACTCCTAAGTGTATCTCGATTCCCTGTCTCCAACTGCTCTACGCTGATGAGATTCAAAAAGATCGAAAAGGTCCGTGGCTGATATTGACCAGGAACATAATTTATTCACTTTAGATAGTTTTGTTCTGTATGTGAAGGTTTAAAGTATTAAATGTTCTGTTTTAAAAAAGTGGCAATTTAGCTTAATAAACAGCCTAAATAAGGTGTTCCGCAAGGTTCTTCGCTATCGCCAAAATTTGGCCCGACCTGACAATTTTTATCTTTTTAGTCTAAATCATTTCCTTTCGTAGGAAATAAAATTGTTTGTATAATTAATACAATGATGATAATTGCAATTTTATTCGATTTTAAAAGATTAATCATACTTTTAGGTAAAGGAATATTTATATAAGTAATATCAGTTTATGTAAATAATGATTATCAATTAGTGGTAATAATGACTAATCAAATAGAACAAAATTTACAAACATTGTCCAAAACGATTACACAATAAACTGCGTCCACGAAAAACAATCGCCACACCTTTCGGGGACGGCATTCTTTTCTTATCGGCCATCGGGTAAGTAATTCCATTGCCTCCTCAATGCGGACGTACCCGGTGGTGTACCTTCGCATACTTTCCTTGCATTCTCTGCGACACTCCCATAGTCCCTCCAACGCATTTCTCGCGACACACAAGGCTCCTTTTTTTTGCCGCCGTCTCAATTCAGCGGTCGCCGTTACCAACAAAGACCTCGTTAGAAGGTATTCATAAGCCAGCATCGGTATTATGAATGAATGCGACGGCCATAAAGTATTAGTAAAACCGCGCCACAGCGTAATCGATGCGAATTGGCGTATTTTTAGATCGGATCAGACAGATTGCAGCTCGAACAATCGAAAATACGACGGTCCTGGCGGATTGCCCGCGGATTTCGCTGGACTGGAAATAGCCTCGTCGTCAAGATGATAACATGTTTTGACATTGTGCGGCTCTTCGAATTGAATCACAATCTATACGTTTGATTGGTGTTCCAAAATTAATTTTTAGAAAAGTTAAAAAAATATGATGTCATCATTTCATCACTATTCTTTGATTTGTTTCAAAGCTTCCTCAATTACTTACTCGTTAAGATAATACGGAATAAAACAAAGTTATCATCTAGTTCTTAATTACACTAACTACTTTAATAAATCCAATTTTATCTATTAATTGTTATTTTGATGTTTGTGTCTTCATTTTCCTATGAAAATGTTGTTTTTTTTTGTTTATATTTATTACACTTTGGTTTCCTTTCCAAAAAAGTACATATGAATATACAAAAATTTTGGATGGATGAAACTGGGCGGAGTTCATGCAGCTGCGATGATCTTCCACTCTAACCCTTGTTTGTCCATGATGATCTCCAACGCTCTACAAAAGATGTCTTCAAAGTCATTAATAAATAATTGCTGGGAACAATAATTTAACTTATCTTAAATTCGGGAAGCCTATGCTTCCTATAGAACAGCTAAAGAGCATCCCCTGGCACAAACTCCTAGACTTCAATGAAAACACAGAAGTACACAGGGAGTAAAACATCCAGAGGCACATAGAAGGACCACGGAAACCTCAGTGCAGGGACATTAAGCGTCTTGAGGAGAAAAAAAAACCTTATCTCGAAAGGTCTATTAGGATAGGTTATATTATTGTTGTACGTCACACATGTCTGTATAATATTCCAGAATCAGGTGTTCCTCAAGGTTCTTTAATATGCATCAACCTTTAATACAAGTTTAATAAATGTTGATGATGATTTAATTAAACTAGAAATAATTTTCAAAATATATTTACCTTGCTTTTTTTGTATTCCAAGTGATTATTACTTACATCCAAAGCTTATTTTTCGAAATAAACACTTCAAATCGGTTTAATTACATCGAAAGCTATTAAATTACGAAAATATTTACAAAAAATGATTCGTTATCAGTCGATTGATTGTTTATTTGCGCGCTCGTTCGTATCTAAAGTTTATTGGCAGACATCGCCGACCTACGATAAAAAGGTTCGCGCAGTAGTAAATAAATTGTTGGTTCGAAAGCCGTCCGACTTGTCTAAAATTAAGCTAATTAATATTCCCGACCCGTTTCAGCCGTGGCCGGCGGCGGAGGCAGGAAGCAGCTTTTCAAATTACAATAATAACGTAAATACGTTAAAGATATGCGCGTGTGTCGTTCAAACAGGTTTCCGTTTTGTTCTTTTATTATCGTAATATTAACGACGGAATGGCGGGTAGTAATCGTTACATCGAACGTAAGGAATGTATTAATATATACATTTGAAGAAAAAAAACATATAATTTAATTAGGAGTAATTTTGATGCGGACGCTAGGGGTACAATCCAAAAAGAGCGGACGTCTGAACAACTCAACTATACAATATAACGGGTGTCCAACAATTATTGCAGTCCCGGGTGGCGTTCGAATCAAAAACGTAGGTCAATTCTTACATGTGCCAAATAAATGAACTGACATTTTAATTGTCAAACATAACCTAAACGTGCATTTAAACAACACTTTAAATGCACGTTTAGGTTATGTTTGACAATTAAAATGTCAGTTCATTTATTTGGCACATGTAAGAATCGACCTACGTTTTTGATTCGAACGCCACCCGGGACTGCAATAATTGTTGGACACCCGTTATATAACAAATGAAGCGCTTTTTATCTATGTAAATAAAATAATAAATAAAATATCAATTATATAAAGGTGAGAAGTGTTTTATTTATGAATTATAATGTATAATTGTTGATTGGAATATTGTAAAACGAAGTAGAAGCTTTCATCATTAACAGTTTGATATATTTGGAGTTTTGCTTTATTTGGAGTTTCGCCAAGTATCAGCCTCATCAATCCGATATGTTTGATATGTAACAAATTATTTTATTTTTATTGAACTGTTAAACAAAAGTAATACATTAACGTCAATCACTTATAATTGCGATAAAATAATCGTTTACGCAATTTGATTAATCTTTTGTTTGTCCGATACGTTGTAAATAGAAGCGATTTATTGAACCGCCGCGCTTCAGATAACGGAGTTCACGGCCAGTTCCGCTGCAGTTGCAACTCACCGCTGTTGGCGGTGCAGCGTATAAATTAATAATATTGCATGTCCAAGGTTTGTTTTGCTTCTGTTCGCGCGTATAAATAGAACCATTTGTGCGCATTGTTTGTCCGAGATTGATGCGTACGTATCAAATGTTATCGCCATTTGTTGAACGTCTCATCTTCAAAAAAAGAAAAAAGAAAGATGAATACATTCCAAAAATAGTATTGGTGATAAATGAAATAATCATTTAATTGCTGTGTTTTGGTATATAATGGTTTATTAATTGTAAATTATCAAATTATTATTAGATAATGACTAATCTAATGTAAGATTTTTTTGATAGTGTGTATTTACTTAATTTTAGAATTAAAACTAAAGGGATACTCATTAAATTAGATGGGTGACCTGAACCACTCACCATTGGGATACAATTATAATAATTATTTTCCTCAGACTTGTTTTGACTTTTGGTCATTATCAACAACCCGGGTCCCAATCAAAGAGTTGCCTCCTTATTTTTATTTTATTAAATTCAAATGTTTCTTATTAATTTAAAAAAAAATGAAAATTTGATTTAGAAACTAATTAATATTTTAAAACATACAGTCTTTATCAACAACAAAAAACATTTTAAAATTTGAAACAGTTGAAAACTTAACAGAACATTTCAAAACGTGCCTAAATCTGTTTTGCCTTTATTTTACGAAAAACTGGTTAAAAAAATGTTGACAACTTGAAAAACAACATTTTCAAATTTAAAACAAATTTGAAGATGTTGTTTTTCAAGTTAGTTAAAATTTTAGCAATAAAAATATTTAAAAGTAAACATTCAAATAATTCTAGAAAAGAAACAATACTCGTATCAATTTTCCAAAACAAAACAATTGAAAATTTGTTTTAAAAAGTAGTTGAAAACTTTCTATAAATAGTATTTTTAAATTTTCTTTAAACAGTTTTTTTTCCTTGATGTACAAACAATTGAAAAATTTAGTAAAACCTGTTAAAAACCCTTTGAAATATAGTTAAAATAAAACATAATAGTTACAAAATTTCAAAAAAGAAAAAATGAAAATATGTATGCTTAAAAATTTACAATATCCAAAAAGGTAAAAAATCTTTCTAAAAAGACCGCTCATATTTTTAAATATTATTAGCTAAATTAAAAAATATTTCCTTTAAAACTGTAATTATAATTCCTGAGATTTTCTAATCTTTGAATAAATAATAATAAATTTCAGATATTCAACCTGCGAGTTTCGTTCTGTATTATTATTCAATTGTGGTTGATTTTAGATTCTTATCCAAGCCATTTTTTGTAATTATAAAAAAATGCTACAGTGTTTTTATATTTATTTCTTTTCTTTAAAAAACGATAAATTTTAGAAATTTAATCTGCGAGAAGTTTCCCTAATATTGTGTCAAAATAAAGCGGTTTGCTATTTTTAGATTCTAATGTCTTGTCTCCAGCAATTGTTTTCATATTAATTTCCTCTCTTTAGATAACTGATAAATTACAAAAAATCATTCTGCGATGTTTTTTTTTTTGTTTCAAGATACTTACTTGGTTTCAAAGAAGTTTTTTTTAATTACAATTCCTAAACATTTTGTCTCTAGCAATTATTTTAATAGTAGTAGCAGCGTTTGGCTATCGACCACGTGGTCCTTCCGCCGTGTGATTTGTGAATTTATATGTGTGCCGTAACCGAATGCGCCACCAGCGGCGTGTTTATTTTAATATTTATTTCGTATATTTGAAAACTGATAATTTTCAAAAGTGTGAGGATTTTGTTTAATTTTTTCAAGAATAATTGGATGGATTTTTTTAGATTCTTTTGGAAATTGAAAGATCAATAATTTTGAATTTTAATTCCAACGTGTTTTTCTCTCTAGCTTTTGTTTCTTTATTAATTTTTTTATCTTTAAAAACCTAACAAATTTTTATAATTCAATCCCAAAAGATTTTTTTTTCAAAATTAAGAGATTATTATGTAAATAGGTAATTGTGGAGGCTTCTACTTTGTGATACATTATTTATAAGATTAAAATACGAGTACCTTTTTAATATCTCACACTTTTAAAAGTGTTCCCCCCAGTATTTTTTTTAGCAATTGTTTTATATCTATCTTTTACATTCGAAAATTGAATTATTTCAGAGATTTTTTTTCAAAATCAAGCGTTTCACGGCTTATTTAAGAAACTTGTTCGTTTTTTAAAAGACTTTAATTATGAAAAAAAATAGTTTTAGAAAATTTCAGGATTTTTTTTTTGGCTTCAACCATTGATTTTAATAAGAAGCTTTAATTACTTAAAAAAAAATTATTTGTTTTAATTCATAACAAACAGTTTTTTTTAATTTCAACTGTTTATCTGAAAAACCCGTTTCTTCTTTCTTAACTATTTTTTAATTGTTTTTAGACGAATTCTGGACAGGTTTTTATTTTCAAGTATTGCAACTTCCATAAAAATTGTTTGTTTCAAAATGAACTTAACTGTTTTTAAAAAACTTCAATCATTTGAAACTAGTTTGCTTATGTTTTCTTCCTTAACAAAATTTCAGTTGTTGTTTATACAAATTTTCAACATTTTTTTACTATAAGAGAAAATTTTTAACTGTTTTTTTTAACTTCAAGAAAAAAAGTTTTTAACTCTATTTTTTTTAACTAATTTTCAAATTTTGTTTTTGGTAAAATTTAAACATTCAATTGTTTTTTATTATCAACTTATATATAGGGGAAGGATTGTTTTCGTGCAAATTTAAAAAAAAATGTTTTTCAACCAATTTAATGGCTTTGTTTTGAAGACAAAAACTGATAGCTTTTTTTACCTTTAAGTAAATGTCAATTGTATTACAAATTTTTTCCTAGTGAAAATTTCAATTGTTTTCTGTTTTTATTGTAAAATTTCAATTTGAAGGCGTTTTAAACTCTTCTTTTGTTTTTATACAATTTCAACAATATTTAAGTTTAAAAATGTTTTTAAACAATTAAACAAAAACAACTGAAAACTTTTGAACAAAAGAAAAAAATTAAAAATTTGCAAAAAAAATAATTGGCTAAATTGCCAAAAAAATATCAATTGTATTTTTTAGAAACTTACAAAAAATATGTTAAAATAAAAAGTTTTCATTCGCTTTTTATTTTTTTGCAGATTTTCAGTTATTTTATTGGGGACTGTACCAAAAGGGGTTTTTAAAATTTTTTTTTGTAACAGATAATTAATTATGTTATATATGTTGGAGGCTTCTACTTCGTTATACATTTTTGTAAACTTTTTATTGTGACTAGTACACATAGTGTTTGATAATGACAAGCTAAATTTGTCGAAACTAGTCACAATAAAAAGTTTTCAAGTTATACAAACAAAGTTATCGTGTTTTATTCAAGATAATTAATTGTTTTTTAAGTTAATTGTATCTCAAGGAAATGTTTAAATTAGCTTTGAAAAACAATTTTTACTTACCAAATTTTCAATGTTTTTTTTTTTTTTTTTTGTCAAATTTAAACTGATTTAAAGCAAATTTTTAAAAGTGCATTTGGAAAGTTGTTCAAAAATTCGAATTTTTTTTGGAAAATATTACAAACTTTTATGAAATATTTTTCTTATTAAAAAAAAAAAACCTTTAAAGCAAATAATAATGTACCTAAATAGAATATAGAAAGTAAAATTTAAATAAAATTCAATTGTTTCTTTTCCAATTTCAACTGTTTACATTTAAAATCTTCTTTTCAATTGTTTTCTATGTCAATCATTTGAATACAAATTTTAAACTCTTCATTTTTTTAAATACTAAATTAAAATTCAGCAATGTTGAGTCTCCGTTCTTCATAAATTTGTAAAGAAAAGAAACTCAGTATATCATTTAATTTAAAGTCAGTGTATCTTCACGTAACTCAACAATCATTAAACAATAAAATTTAGCAAATTAGTTCTGTTTTGTATGTGTAATTTCAACTATATTTAAGCAATTTTTAAAATGTGTTTTCTAAACAGTGTTTTTAACGCTAAATTTCTTTTTTTTGTCATTGGTAAAATTTCAACCATTTTTTAATGATAATTCAGGCATTTTTTTAAACATAAATTGTTTTTTGACTGTTATCTAACATCTAATTCTATTGTAAAATTTTCAACCTTTAAAACATCTTTCCTACGCAAATTCTCTACTCTACTCTTTAAGTTTTCAACTTGTAAATTTCAACTTTGCTTAACTAAAAATAATTTCAAAAAGCTGCCAATATTTAATTGAATAAAATTTAATTATCTTTTTTTTGAAAGAAAAAATGAATTGTTTCTTTGGTCTTTCAAGTAAATGTAAATTCTTTCACCACTCTTTTCTTAATAAGCATTTCAATTGTTTTTTTTATTATTTTTTTTTTTTAATTCCAATTATTTGAATGCAAATTTTAAACTTAAAATTTCAACTATACAGAGTGACCGACGAAAAACCTTTGGTGCTGTATCTCGCTTATTTTTTATCCGATTTTAATAAATAAAACATCAAATTAAATCATTTTTAAAAGACTTTAATAGGATCTGAACTGTTATTTTTTCTCGCACCCAGTTTTTGACAAAATACGATCAACATTTTTTTTTTAAATTGCACTGTATATATATTTTTATTGATTCGCAGGGAGATTTTTTTTCTGAATATAAAATTGTAGACAAATTTATCCATACATCAAACTTAAGTCGAGAAATTGAGGATTAAAAAAATAAATAAAAAGTCAAGTATCCATTGTAAACAATATACAGACCCTATTTTAAATGTCAAAAGTGACAGTGACAGCCATTGATACAATTACTGCAACGATTTTTAATTATTTCATAATTAAAATGTTGCAATATTTCAAACACTGTACTAGAATTTTGTGCATCTACAGAAATCGTTTTTCAGTTTTTGAAATCTTGCAACATTTTTATTATGAAATTATTAAAAATCATTGCAGTATTGTACCAATGACTGACACTGTCACTTTTGACATTTGGAATAGGCTCTGTATATTGTTTACTATGGGTATTTGATTTGTATTTTTTTTTTAATACTCAATTTCTCGACTTTGGTTTGATGAATGGATAAAATCGTTTACAAATTTAGATTCAGAAAAAATCTCCTTGCGGATCAGTACAAAATATATACATACATACATACAGTGCAATTTGAAAAAAAAAGTTGATCGTCTTTTGTCAAAAACTGGATGCTAGAAAAATATCAGCACAGTTCATATTAAAGTCTTTCAAAAATCATTTAATTTGATGTTGTTAAAATCGGATAAAAAATAAGTGAGATACAGCACCAAAGGTTTTTCGTCAGTCACCCTGTATAAACTTTAACTGCTTAAAAAGTTTTTAGTTGTTTTAATTCTTAACAAATTTTTCAGTTGATTTTTTGGTAAATTTTTAACAGTTTTTTTTTAAATTTCAAATGTTTATTTGAAAAACCCGTTTCTTTTTTCTTAACTAAGTTTTAATTGTTTTTAGCCGAATTCTCAATCGGTTTTTGTTTTCAAGTGTTTATTTGGAAAAGTTGCAATTGATTTTTACTATAATAATAAATTAAAAAAGATTTCAGGTGATTTTTATTTTCAAGATAAATTTCAAGTTATTTTTAGAACCGTTTTCAACATTTGTTTCATAAAAACTGTTTGGTTTTTAAAAAACTTCAATCACTTGAAACTAGTTTGCTAATGTTTACTTCCTCAGCAAATTTACAGTTGTTGTTTATACAAATTTTCAACAACTTTTTACTATAGGAAAAATTTTGCAACTTTTTTGTAACTGCAAGAAAAAAGTTTTTAACTCTATTTTTTTCTATTCCAATTTGCTAATCATCCTTTAACAGATTTTCAAATTTTCAATTGTGTTCTTTTGTTTTTGGTAAAATTTAAACATTCAATTGTTTTTTATTATCAACTTTTTTTTTCTACTTAACAGGTGTCATCTCTGCTACTGATTTTTTTAGAAAAAAAAAATGCTTTTTTAAGTAAATATTTTTCAAGTCAAAATTTTTTAAATTCAAGTAATTTAAATTTGTTTACTGTCGAAAAATTCAATTGTTTTAGCGCTTTGTCATTGTCAACTTTTTTTCCGTTTTTAGATATTATAATCGTCACATTGACCTATAATAAATACAATATTAACTTTACCTTATAAACTTGATTATTACTTATTTTATCGTACTCTTGACCTACCTCAATAAACAATGCAATGACCCCTCGTACTCCTGACCAGCCCGAACAAATTATACGTTGAGGTAGGTCAAGAGTACGCTGGAGTTCTAGCGGGAAAATAAACGCATAGTTTATTGTCGTAGGTCAAGAGTACGTGCGGTTTTGGGGTATTTTTTCAATTAAATTGGTCTTGTTCTGAAGACAAAAAATGATAATTTTTTTATCTTTAAGTAAATGTCATCACTTTGATTAAAACACTTAGAAATGTGCATCTGGATAAAAATAAAATATTGAAGTAAGGTTCTAAGTGTTTTAATCAAAGTTATTATTATCTTCAAGTAACTCAATCAACCAAATTTAATGTCATCCATTGTTTCACAATTTTTTTTCTTATTGAAATGTAAATTTTCAATTGTTTTCTGTTTTTATTGTAAAATTACAACTATTTAAACTGAATTGGGTTGATTGAGTTACTTGAAGATAATTTATCACTTTGATAAAATCACTAGAACCTTTCTTCAATATATTAAATCAAAGCGTTTTAAACACTTCTTCCTTTTCTTAAAATGATTAAATTAAAAATTTAACAAACCTTTTGTTGTTTTTATAAAAATTTCAACAACAATTTAAGGAATTTTTAAAATGTTTTTAGACAATTAAAAAAACAACTGAAAACTTTTTAAAAAATGAAAAAATTCTAAAAAAACAATTAGCTAAATTACCAAAAAAAATCAATTGTTTTTTTTGACAAATTTAAAAAAAATCGGTTGTTAAAAAGTTTTCTGTCCTCTTTTTTTGAAATTCTCAATTATTTATCTCAAAAGTGGTTTTTCTTCCCTTTTAATATTTTTTTAGATAATCAATGGTTTTTTTTTATTTACTTGCACCAAATTTAAACTCATTTAAAGCAAATTTGTTAATTAAAAAATGGAATTATTTTCGAAAATTTATTAAAAACTTCTATGAAATATTTTTTTTTTAAGCAAATTTTAATGTGCATTAATTGAATGTTGAAAATAAAATTTAAAAATTTAATTTTCTACGACAAACTAAAGGATTTTAATATATTTTACATTCAATTGTTTCATTCCAAAATTCCAATGTTATTCCTTCTGGTTTTTATATATTTTTTCAACTATATTTAAGCAAATGTTTTCTAGACAATGTTTAACGCTAAATTTCTTTTTTTTCTTTGGTAAAATTTCAACCATTCAAATTTTTTTTTAAATAAATGTCAACTGTTGTAAAATTTTCAACTTTTTTGTCTTTTTTACACAAATTTTCTACAAGTTTTCAACTTTTAATTGTTGTAAATTACAACTTTGCTTAAGCAGATTGAAAATATTTTTGAAAAGCAGCTTACAAATATTTTATTTAAAAAAATTTAATTGGCTTAAAAAATCGTTCTTTTTTTCCATTAAGTAAATGTCAATTGTTTCACCACCTCTTTCTTAATAGACTTTTCAATTGTTTTCTGTTCTTTTTGTAAAATTCTAACTAGTTGAATGAAAACTTTAAATTTAAATGTTTTTTCGTTTTTTAAAATCACAAAATCAAACGAAAAAACATTTAAATTTAAAGTTTTCATTCAAACTAGTTAGAATTATTTTACAATAAGAACAGAAAACAATTGAAAAGTCTATTAAGAAAGAGGTGGTGAAACAATTGACATTGACATTGACTTAAAGGAAAAAAGAACGATTCAGCAAATTTTATGTTTTTTTTTAAATTTAATTTCAACAATATTTAAGTACTCTTTAAAATGTTGTTTTAGACAGTTTTTAACCATAAATTTATTTTATTTTCATTGCAAACGTTGAACTGTTTTTTATTGCTAAATTAGACGTTTTTTCTTAGACAGAAAAATTCAATTTTTTCTTGGACAAATTTCAACTATTTTTTTTATATTTTCAATTTTTGTAATAAATTGTTTCTTATAAAAACAAATTTTCAACTTTTATTAAAACGATTAAAAGAATAAATAGTTTTTTTTTTTCAAATTTTAAATGTTTTTAGTATCATCTTTTTTTAAGCAAATTAAAAATATTTTTTGAAAGCTTACAATATGTTTGGAAAAACAGTTGTTTCAACTGTTATCAGTAAGTAAATGTCGATTGTTTTACCACACTTTTCTTAATGAACTTTCCTATTGATTTTTAGTTTTCTGTTTTATTGAATGCAAGTTTTGAACTTTTTTTTTCTGGAAATTACCAAATTAAAAATTTGGCAAACTTGTTTCGTGTTTTTTTTTATTAATACAATTTCAACTTTATTTAATAATGTCATAAATTCTTTTTAGACAGTTTTTATCCCTACATTTCTTGTTTTCATTGGTAAATTTTTAAATGTTTGTTTTTGAATGCTAACTTACACATTTTGGGCGAATTGTTTACTAACAGATTATCTTATAAAATTTTCTGTTTTTTAAATACTAATTGTTTCTTAGACAAATTTTCCGCACTTATTAAAAAAATAAATCGTTTTCTTTTTCTGCAAGTTTTCCACTTTTTTCTTCTAATTTTAATTGTTTTTAATTTTAATATCTCTTTAAATAAATTTAAAATATTCTCAGAAAGCAACTCCAATGGTTTTTTTTTAAATAAAATTTTATTATAGTTTTTGAGAAAAAAATATTTAATTATTTTCTGTTGCTTTGTAAATGTCAATTGTTTCACCACTTTTCTCTTAATGAACTTTTCTACCGTTTTTTTTCCTGTATAATGATTTTAACTCAAATTTTAAACAATTCTTTATTCTTTGAAATTACTAAATTCAAAATTTCTTTTGTTCTTTTAAAAATCTAAGTTTTATTCATAAAGATTTTTATAAATGTTTTTGGCAGTTTAAAAGCTTTGTTTTCATTGTTAAAATATCAACTGTTTTACTAATACTAATTTAGACTTTTTAAAAACAAATATTCTATTTTGTTCTTCTGTTTTTCAATTGTAAAATTATTTTAATGACATATTTTTTTAAATAAATTATTTTTTGAACAAATTTCAACTGTTTTTTTTTTCTAACGTTATCTCTTGTAAAATTTGCAGTTGTGAAAGAAAGAAAGATTTCTTACACAAATTTTCTACTTATTTTGCAAAAATAATCTTTTCTTAAAGTTAACTTATTTCACTTTAAATTTTAAGTGTAGTTAATGTCAATTTCTGTTAAGCAAATTAAAAGTATTTTTAAAAAGCTTACAAAAATTTAAAAACATTCAACTGTTTTCTTGTTTCTGTAAGTATATGTCAATTGATACAGTTTTTTTTTCTTATCAATTATTTTCTGCTTCTATTGTAAATGCTAACTATTTGAATGAAAAATTTAATCTGGTCTTATTTAATAGACACGTGTTTCGTTCTCTCTATCATCATCAGTACAGCTTTAACATAAAATTTATTTTAAATCAATATTTATTAGTAAATGTTTTTATTTGTATTTAAAATCAATTTTATATTAAAGCTGTCCCTACTGATGAGATCGAGAGAACGAAACACGTGTCTACAAAACAAGACGAGTTTAAAAAATAACAGAAACATGTGTCCACAGATGATTATAAACTTGATTGGTCTTCTTGTTTTTCTTGAAATTACTAAATTTGAAATTTGGCATAGCAAGTTTTAAAATGTTTTCTAGGCAGTTTTTAACACAAAATTTTGTGTTTTCATTTATAAATTTCAATAAAATTTAATGCTAATTAGACATATGCTTTTAGAAAGAACAATCAAATGTTTTTTTTTTATCTCAAATGTTTTCTTTTGTTAAAAAAATCAGTTGTTTTTTTCAATTCTAAACTATTTTGTTAGGAATTGTCAAGTAATTTTGAAAAATACAGATTTTAAATGATTGTTCTTTTTTTTTAGTTATTTTTTACTTTTTTTTTTTAGCAATTTTCAATTACCACTGTTTGTAGTTAGTTGTAGTTAATAATACAGATTTTCAATGTTTTTTTTATCAATTGTATCATCTTAAAGACATTTTTTTTAAATCTTTAAAATTCTTAACTTTCGAGAAAAAAATTAAAATTAATTTTTTTACATTTTTTGCCAATTGCTAATAAACTACAGGAGTTACATGAAATTTATATTACAAATAATTTTAGAGAATTCAAAAGTGAACAAATTATTAAGAAAAACATTTTTGCGTAAACCTCATAGTTTTCGAGTAAAATATAGGGAAAGTATTATGATGGCCACATCACCATTTTTAAAATTGTTTTTGTCAATTTTGTTGATAAAATATTTGTTTTTGAAGTATACTAAATTTGACTTGATTTTTAATGAAGTATTCTTGAAAAAATGAAATATTTTTCTTCTAACCATGTAGTAACGGTCACCATCATTAGTATTCCTCTAATTCCTTTCAAGAAGTGTATTATATAATTAAATTGAGAAAACCAAAGACCATGAGAGAAAAAAAAAACGTGACGCCGATCGATGGGACGTACCCTTGGCTAATGCGCAAGAGAAAAAAAATCGGTGTCAGGAACGCGAAGGCCATGAAAGAAGCGGCAGCATTTTGGTGAACCGCAGGAAAAAAAATGGCCCACGTCACGACGTAGACGCGGCGAATTCGCGAACAGAAAAAGAAAAAGTACTCTCACTGCGAGGAGAGCCTTACGTAATGGCGGTGATTGTCGATGTCTGTACGCGACGGAATTTGAAGATCTTCTGGGACACCACCGAGCTGACCTCAAATAATTTTCAGGTGTGCGCGCAGATTTACTCACTTACTTACCTTCGGCGAAAATGTTCGCTTTCTTGAAATAGCAATCCTGTTTCGAAACGAGTTATCACAGGAGGAAAAAAATAAACGATACGATCGCGGTAGTTAGTAGTGTGGATAAGTCAGTTTGCGGCGTGTCAAATTAATAAGTGCATTCCTCCTAGTAACTAATGATGAAACAGAAAAAATGCAAAATAATAATAATAATGATACCATAGAAAGTCTGGCGTCCAAAAAAGAACGTCCTAAGGGTCATGTTCTTTTTTGGACGCCAGACTTTCTATGGTACCAAGTTTTTTCTTTGATTTTTTCTTTATGATTTCCCACGACATTTTATTTTCCCAATTTGAAAATAATTGGACATATTGTTGCAAATAAGTTGTGTGATAACCGTCGCAGACACACAACAATCCACAATCATTATGTAAACAGGGTTATCAAAGGCCGGTAAATATTTACCTCGGTGAAAGATAAAAATAAACTGGATTAATTTTCGAACATCTAATGGACTTGATAGCGTTGGAAACTCAGTCGGAAATGTTTGTACAATTTTAAGAATTGTACACATTAATCATGGTAAACAGTTCAAAAACCTGGATGGAATTTATAGAATTTTACTTTTGAAAACGTTAAAGTTTTCCATAACGGTTGCAATCGTTGCAATAAGCAGTTTTGTTGAAGTCTGAATTTCTAAATAATAAAAAATCAGTCGTGCAGAGTAAAAACAGTGCATTTCGTTTGTTGTTAAATGAGCCAATAAATACAATCATAGTATTTTTTTTGTATTACGATATAGTTTCACCAGTTTATGGTTACAATTCTGCTTGAATCTTTGAATTTGCAAGTTTTTATGGTTATTTTGCAATGTTTCGACCAAGTCGCATTGGTTTACTAGAAAAACAGCAATATATCAATTAGTTGTATTAGTGTGACTGGATGGGGAGGTTTGCTTCACCCACAATACTCTTAAGAGTCCGAAGTGGTTCAGGTAAAACCCTCTTCACTGAGTTAGCCAATCCGTACCCTCGTGCTTGTCGCGCCCCTTCATGGAATTCCTATTATTCCAATGACGACAAATTTCGTTGATACCATCACCAAATATTATGTTTAAAAACCGATAGGTTTTTATCAATCCGTAGACCGTCTTCATTACATTACCTGTGTCTGTAACAAACGTATGATTAAATTTTACAAAGGTTGTTGATTAAATTTAGTGTAGAAAAACGTTCGCCATATTATGATACTTTAACGGTACGAGAATGTGTAATTGTGTCACCCAGAGAAAGTAAAGACGGCAGCATTTATTGTATCTTAATTTTTTTAGATTGGTCCAATAAAATGGGATTGATTGAAGTTAAATGAATGGAAATTCAACTGTGCAAGTGCAACAGCGCGTGATTTTGTAGGCGAGATGAGAGCGCGACAAACATGTTGATCAGAGTTTTAATTTTAGATTCCGGCGATGTCCGACGCCGGTCAGTGGCAAGAGAGTCGCGCGCGCTGTAAACAACTCCATTTATCTTCGTTATATTTCGTTCTCTCCGAATGTCGGGTCGCAACAACCGAAAATTCTGACCGCCTGCATAATTATTCCGGCCGTATCGTGCTGTTTTTTTATTGGGGGCAGGACGCATCCCCGTTTCGGCAACGAAAGTGGTACGAGCGTGCCGCACGAAGCGCGTCTATTTTAGGGCTTCACGCCAAACTGAGTCCTAATGCAACAGGTGAGAGAGGTGTATTGCCAGGCGACGTCTGTACGCAGTCTGGCTATTTTTAGACGGATGAAAGTAGCGCAGCGCGGCGCATGCCTTCCGTTGCACCGAACTGATAACGCGTCGTGTACTTGTTGATTGCTGTTATCATCGTGTCGACGCTTGATGATGGGATGTTCGGGCACCGGCGGCGGGGGAGGATGTTGTTGATGTTGACGTTCGGTAGAAGCGGCCGTTAGGATTTGATGGGTTCACTGAAAATACGTCAGACGTCCTTGGAGAGGCGATGAACCCGCGGGGCTCACACCCGGAGTCGCTGACCAACCGGCGAAATTCTAACCGTTGCGGTATTTTCTGGTTGCACCTCTTGGTGCATCACAACAAACGCCTCGGAATTCCACGCAGATATGCGGCCGTATAATGTTTTGTTTACGCGCTCGTACTTGTTAACTTTCTTGCTGTTAGTATTGGCACGAAACTGGTTTAAACAAAATGTCAATGTCACCTACTATAACTTTATTTCTATATATGAAAAGAATAATAAATACTTATGATCGTGAATTAATCTGTTTTAAAAATCGTTATCAAATCATGCCTAAAATATTTTATTACTTAAATTACTGTTAGTGTTTTACTTTCTATACATAAACAAATAATATTACGTTGATGTCTTCAATAAATTAAAACAGTGATTCAGATTGTGTGCATGAATAAATGTAGGGTGGGTGGGTGGCCTCTATCCCAACCTCAAATCACTACAACATACCCGAGTGTTATACTAAATGAACAATTTACGTTTAAACTAATTCCACAATCATTCATTAAGTAAAGCTCTTGCGTTTGATGTGGTTGGAGGGTGGGTTAGAGGCCACCCACCCACCCTACATATACATCGGTACTATAATTACTGATAGCGTTTTAGTTTTCAAGGTTTTATAAAATTATAGTAAGTTGACTTTAATAATAATAATAAATTATAACCGTGTTTAAGGAAAGGCATTATTGTTTGTAAATGGTTCGTGGGTGCCTGACTTCAAAACTACCAACCAAACATTGCATAAACTTTTTAATAAAGAAAATAAGTGCGAATGTTACTATTACCATTAAAAAATGTGTGTATTTATCAATTCAGTGTAATCATTTGTTTTTTTTTTAAATTAAATTACTTATCTGCATGTTATTAATTTATTGCAGACTTCTTAAATTACCACTTAAACGAAATCGATGGAGTATGCAATAGTGAGCGGACACCCACCTACCCTTACATATACCTGATACATAATTTAAAACTATGGTTTAGTTTAATAATATCAATACAACATGTTTTTTTAAACCTTGAAACTAAGACACTATCAGTAATTGAAGTATTAATTTATATGTAGGGTGGGTGGGTGGCCTCTAACCCATCATCCAATCACTACATCATCTGCTAGAGTTTTGGTATATTAATGATTACGTTCATACATACCACTGCAGTAAATATATTTTTCAATTAATTAATCAATGTGTATATATGCATATTTATTCTTTACAAAATCTCTTCTTAAAGTAAATAGGTGGTTTAATATTTAAACAATTCGGCATGTTTAAATTCTCCTGAAAATCATTATGAATTAAGTACCATTCAAAATGCAGAATAAATCAGATTTCTAGGTTAAGTAAAATCGTCCATTTTCAACTAATCTAACCTGTAATTGTATAGTTTAAGTGGAATGATTAATCACAACAAATAAAAACAACGTTGGTTCGGGTCAATAGTTGGATGGGTGACCGGTACCATTCAGCATTGGGATACAATTAATGGTGCTTTAGAGTGACAGAGCGATCCTTTAAAGTAACAAGCTCATTTGCATACACACTCAAATACACAAATCACAAGGCGGAAGGACAAAGTGGTCGATAGCCAAACACTACTACTACTATTACTACATACTACTAAAAACACTATTACTTACACCTTGTGTTCGAAATGTACGTCCGACGTTACAAATAATTAAGTAAAGTAAGGAGTAACAGTGTTTTTATTTTTATCAAAATGAATCTCTGATAATTTAAAGTTTGTTTGAATTGAAATTCAACTGTTTTTTAAATAATTTTCTATTGTTTCCGATTTTATATGTCATCAATTGTTTTTGTTTTTCAAAAATCTAACAATTTTCAATGTTAATTAATTTAGCGATTTTGACAAAATCAAATGTTTTTTAAGATATTTTTTAATTATTTGTTTTTGTCGTTTTTTCTTAATCCTCAATTGTTAATTTCTAAAAATTTTAACAATTTGTTTTGTATAACCATTATTTATTTGAGTGGTGACCAAAATGATACGCTGATGTATTGAAACCATTGGTCACCATTCAAATAAATAACGGTTATACAAAACAAAGTGATTATTGTGTTTAATTTTATCATTAAATATGTATAACGAAGTAGAAGCCTCCATCGTCAATGAATTAATTTTAACAATTTTCTGGAGTTACTTTCAATTGTTTTAGTTCTAACAATTTCAATTGTTTTTATTTAATATTCAACTGTATTGTTTTTTTTTTTTATAATTCAAACTATATTTTGAGTAGTAGCATTCAATCGTTTTGCCGAGTTAAGATTTTTCAGCTGTTTTTATTCTCACTTTTTTAATTTCTAACAATTTTAATTATATTTTCTGCACACATTTTTCAACTGTTTTTTTAATTAATTATCTAATTACATTAATTGATTTTATATTTTTATAATTACTGAATTGAAATTGTCAATTGTTTTTTTAATAGTTTTTTTCTTAACAATTTTAACTGTTTTCTAGAACGGCATTCAATTATTTTTGCGGTTTCTTCAATTCAAATTGTTGTTTTTTTTCCATAATTGTTTTTCTTTTAATTAATTGTTGATTGTTTTTTTACAATTGTTTTGACAATTTCAACTGTTTTTTATTAATATTTTTAATTTTACTTCCTGTCTTAAATGGCATTCAATTGTTCTAGCGTTTTATCTATTAGTAAGTAAATTTAAACAGTCAATTGTTTTTTTCTCGAAAACTATAAGAGATAGAAAAACGGTTAAATGGAAAAAAAAGGGTAGTTTTGAGACGAATAAAACTGAACTTTTCAAAAAAAAAGTCGGGGGTAAGTAGATATTTTGAAAAAAGTAAAAACTGGTATTTTTTACAATCAATATATCTCAGGAAATCCCCATTTTTCAATAATTATTGCCAATTTTGAATTTTAACAATTATAGCGTCCTGTCAAGAATACAAAAAAAAAATTTCAGATAAAACTTTCCCGAAGTATTCAAATCCGTATAAAAAATTTGGGTTCCTATTTAACTTTTCTATTTCTCACCCCCTAGGGGGTTAAGGGTAGTTGATCGAGTCTCGTATCATTAGATGTCCCCCTCCGAGGCGAACAAATTTTAATTATATATTTTTTTAATTCGATGTGTAGTTTTCGAGATATTTCAATGTCTTCACATAAATTGAACACCCTGTATATTATCGATCCTCAATTGTTAATTTCTAACAATTTAAACTATATTCCGGAGTAATTTCAATTATTTTGATTCTTGATTCTAACAATTTCAACCGTTGTTAATCAATATTCAATGCTGGTTTAATCGACCGTCAATTATTATTTTTTTTACAAACTTCTAATTCATTCTTTTTTTTTTGAGTAGTAACATTCAATTTTTTTGTAGAGTTCGTAAAGGTTTTTTAGCTGTTTATATATACCAACATCTTTATTTACAGAAAAAAGGAAATACATTTACATGTAATTAACAATATGACAATGATACAATAATTTTTTTTTTCTGTCAAACGGCTATCGACCCGCGGTCTTTCAGCCTGAAGTTAACTGTCTTACAAACGTCATGATTGCTAATGTCTAACGGAATTAACTGTCAGCTGTTTATTTTTTAAATTATAGCACTTTTAACTATATTTTCTTTAGATATTAAATTGCGAATATCAACTGTTTTTTTTTTATCAATTAATTAATTATACTATTTGTTTTTATTTTAACTAAATTGAAACTGTCAATTGTTTTTTTAATGGTTTTTTTAACAAGTTTTCTAAAATGTTTTTTTCATTTTTTTTACAATTCCATTGTTTTTTTTTGTTTCATAATTGTTTTTGATTATTAATTGTTATGTTTTTTTTACAATTGTTTCCATTGTTTTGACAATTTCAACTATTTTTAAATATTTTCAATTTTACTTGCTGTCTAAATTGGCATTCAATTTTTTTAACAATTGCTATTGTAAATTTTAATAATTTTATCAATATTCAACTGGTTTAATCGATCGTCAATTGTTTTTACACAAATTTCCAATAATTATAACCATTTTTGAAGTAGTAGCATTCATTGTTTAGTCGTAATCGTCAAGTTGTTTCAACTATTTTTATAAATTGTCATTGTTTTTTAATTTCTAATAATTTTAAATATATGTTAATTTCAACCGTTTTTTATAATTGATTAATTTTTCAATTAACCAGTAATGAAACGTTTTTATATTAAGTAAATTTAAACTGTCAATTTACATACATATTTTTTTAACAATTTCAACTGATTTCTAGAATGGTATTCAATTAATCCCGTTTTTTTTATAATTTTGGCCGTTGTTTTTTTTCACAACTTTAATTGTTTCCGCTTTTGTTAAATGTTTTTTTTACAAATATTTAGCAAATTTCAACTGTTTTAATAATCGTCAATTTTAATGGCTTTCTGAAATGGCATTCATTTATTTCAGCATTTTTAAGAATTTCAATTGTTTTTAATAATAATTTATAATTCGAAAACATTTCGGTTTTAATAATGTTTAATTATTTTGTAATATTCAACTCATTTTTATTTTCATAAAAATTTCTAATAATACAACTATTTTTTGGTGCAGTAGCATTCAATTGTTTTACAGAGTTCCTCAAGTTTTTAACTGATTTTATAAATTGTCTTTTTATTTCTCACTTAACCCGTGATATAATACATTTTATTTGTGATAAAAGTGTTATCAATAATCATTTGTAATATACGTGGGTGAATCAAATATAAACAAGAGTCATATACTTTTTTCTCATTAATCACTTGGTGAAACATTATGTTAATATATAGGTTTTATAATTAAAATCACTTGGTTTGTATTTGTGAAACAAACCAAGTGATTTTAATTATAAAACATATATAAACAAGAGTTTGATTAAAAAAAAGTATGTATGTATTATTATAAAATAAATTATATGTCAACTGTATTAATTAATTAACAAACATCTTTCCACTATTTTCTATCATCGGCTAATCGTAGTTTTCCAACTGCCATTTCTCATCCGTCCTTTGCTGGTTATCAATTCTTATCTGTACTAATATCATGTCAGCTAACCTCCATTTACAATGATTTACCAACTACCAACTGTAAACTATCATTAGTCACCAACGATCATGATCTATTATCATCTGTCAACCATCATTTGACAGCTGCCATATAATAATAGTAATTTATTAACTCTCTTCTCTGAATTATCATCTATTAAATGTTTCTGCTAATTTTTATTTATTAATTGTCGTTTATAAACTGTCACCTGTCACATTTTTGACTGTTGACTTCTAGATTGATGTTCAATTGTCATAACGTTTTTCGTCAATGTTTAATTGTTTATCAGTTGTTATTTTTTAATTTGAGCAATTTCAATTACATTCTGTAAAGACATTCGATTATTTTAGTGCATGGAATATGTTTCTATTAACTCAATTAAAGCATTTATCAACTGATTTCTAACAATTTTAACTATACTAAATTGATATACAACTGTTCAAAGTGTATTCAATAATCATAAAACTAGAATACACTTTATCTAGCGTACTCTTGACCTACCATAATAAACGGTTCAATGGCCTATCGTACTCATAACCTACCTCAATAAATTTTACATTGACCTAGGTCACGAGTACGCTAGTTCGAGCACTAAAGAAGATGCTAGGTTAAAGTATGGTGTATTAAGGTAGGTCAAGAGTACGCTAGGTTAATATATTATTTAGTTTTTAATACGATAACATGATTTATTTTATAATATGATTTTCAATTACATTTTTGATCGATTTTCAACTGTTTTTTTTTTCACTCGATTTGTTATCCACTCAAACAGGGATCTAGTGCAACACTTAGACAATAAAATGCACCTTTATGATAATATCTTGATTGATGTTTCTTTTGTCATGACAACTTTTTATCAAGTTTAACAAATGTTGTTAAAATATACAAGGAAAGTACTCTGATGAACACAACAGCATTTTTATTTAGTAACTGTATAATTATTGTCATTATTACTCTTTTTTTAAAACAATGCTTTTGACTATAACTGACAAACGTTAACATTTTTAATTTAAGAACATATTCAACACATTAGAAGCCTTTATCGAATTGGAAAATTTCCCATACGTACATAAAACACAGAAATGAAAATGGAAAAATTATATGCACCGATATTACAATTTTTTATATCGCTGATCAAGTATTTAAAACGAAGAAGGCTATGAAAAAATTTCCCAATTGTTTCGTAAGTGTTTAATCGCATTAGCACATAATCTATTGGGCAACACGCATTATTAATGCAAGCAAGCGACTGACAATTTGTCAATTGGGTCAGTAAAACTGAAGAAAACACTTAACCAACAATTTTGTGTATATTTCAGTTAAGCAACATATAAAAAATGTATGAAAAACTTAAACCTGAGGTCAAAATTAAGATCATTTTACTCACCATTACTAGGTAGTAGATTATCATTGATTACACTGTTCTAAAAATGTCTAATTTTTCAACAAAGTGGTTATTTTTAATAAAATATTATTAACTTTATATGAATTTCTTCAATGGGTTCACCTCTAAGATAAATATAAATAACCTGACAAATTTGTTTTACCACTATATTTGTAGAATTATAAGTGACTATAATTTTGTCATTTTTGAAACTTATATTTCTTTATATTACCCCAACACCGCTAAAGTGGTAGAAGGGGTCTACGATTATATATATATATTTTTTTATATATAGTGGTAAAATAAAGTTATCGAGTATATTTCATCATAATCAAGATGTACCATAAAGTAAATAAAGCGTAATTACAGTAAAGTGTCGATATAAAGTTCTAAATTGTTTTTCCATTAAAAAATCACGTTTTATGGACCCATAATTTCCAACATACCAAAAAAAAATATCGACTAGAGATAAAACCAATGTGTCATCTAACAGATATCAGGGTATCTAATCAATAAAATTATCACAGAAATGCAAATACATTCCAATCACATTATGTAGATTTAAAAACTTTAATGCCATCCTCGTGAATTCATCTGATCTAAATAATTTCCACAAGATGTCAGTAAAATAGAGGTAAATTATGTTTGCTTGTCTTCCACTTTATAGAGTAATAAATCTTAAATCGGTCATTGTTATGATTTATGTTCGGCATTACACTAATGCATTTTCATTTGTTAAATTTTGATTCAAATTAGTTTTTTACCTCTTAAAAAAAGTAAACGTAATAAAGTTATCGATGGGAGATATAAGGTGATTAGATTAGATTTCGAATACGTTGAAAATTTCCTTTGTTTTAATTATTATCTATTATTACATTTCCCTTCTTTTTTTGCATTAGTATGGTTTTAAGTAATTGCAAATATGAAAATAAATAAATATAAATCTACTTTGTTTTAAAATACATTTGTGAGTTATGAGCAGTTGAGTAACTAAATAATTAAGCACATTTGTATTCCTTACTTCATTCTTTTGGTTAACCATTGATAATAAACACCTCTACATATATTATTGAAAATAAAAGTAAAAGTGAAGTAGGAAATATAACTGGGCTTAATCATTTGTTTACTTTGTTTTAATAATATTTCAGGTATTATTTATGCACCCAAATCGACCGTACAACAACAACTTGAACAATTTTGCGCCGGCCTTGCAAACATATCGATCAATTTTTATCTGTCCGGCCATTTACATATTCCACTTTTGCGTCTTAATTGGCTGTTTACTTGTGCATTTATGAGTGAGGACAGCCGTGTGCCAATGACAGCCTTATTATTCCCCTGATATGGTAATCCCACCGAAAATTCGTTTTTTTAGATAAGCGGCTTAATCAGGAAAGCTCTCATTTAAATTAATTAAACATTCATTAATTGTATACGACGACCAGTGAAATGTGTTGTTATAAAAATATTTAATGCAAACAAACAGGTTATATAAATGAATAAAATATTCACTTATTTTTGCCTCACTATTCTTAAAAATTTTCTTCTAATTATATTTTGTTTAATGAAAGATATCTCTCATTCTATTTATTTACTGGATGGTTGTGATTATTGAGATTACCATAAATATTTACATAATACATAAATAACGAATGCAACGATGTTGTAATTGAAATGTTATTCAGGACATAAAATGTAAACACCGGCCTGTGTTGACTTGTGATTGATAGTACGTGTAAACAATTGTGTCGATCATGGACAATTAACGACCTCTGATATTTCTAACCCCGTAACTAAACGTTTTGTTTTTCTTTTGCAGATTTGCCTAGTTAGTAAGCTACAGCCGTAACCCCAGCCTAGCCATGTTTTCTTTCCATAGGCCGAAAGTGTATAGGTCATCAACTGGATGCTGTATTTGTAAAGCAAAATCTAGCAGGTAAGTTATTAAATTAATCGTAAAACATCTCACCATACTAGACAGTCTACGTTATAATGATTGATAGTGCGAATATAAGAAACACTTTCTTTATAATGTTGTTTACATGTACGACGATAGATTAGTAAATTAGAAATATTTTTTTATTGCTTGTGTAATTAATTAAAACTTGTCTTAATATATATTGATGAGTTATGTGAATAAATCAATAATTAAACACAGTTATATTTCTTTCCTCACTATATTTAATAAAATGGAGAGAAATAATGCACTTGTTATGTTCCATATATATTTAATCCGATTACAGATTATTAATTATTGAATTATTTAAATCGTATAATTCCATATTATTTTTGTTCAACAGCTATTGACCTTGATTTAATGTGTCAAGTTTTAAACTTTCTTAATATCACATGCTTTATTTTAAATAATATGAGTTTTGGTCAATAGCTGATCAGTTTAAAGTTCAAACAATTTATAATTTATTCTATTTTAAAAGAAATTATTGTAAATTTTATTTATCTACAAAAAATATATGATTTTTACATTTGTAAATATAAAAATAAAATCATTATTGTATTTAACATGTTTAATAAATGAATTATTAAGAATCACTCTTAACGGATAGAAGGGTATATCATTATATATAAATGACAAAACGAGGAATCTAATATAAGATTGCATTACAATTTAAAAGATTTATTTGGACAAACTTTGGATCAAATCATAATAACCTAATTGACAGTTCTAGATTTACCGACAGTAAAAAGTATGAAGAGGACTTCCTCGAGTGCTTCCAATTGGACACCCCGCGCCAGGGCGAGATATGCAATGCGTGCGTGCTTCTAGTGAAGAGGTGGAAAAAGCTCCCGGCAGGCTCCGACAGAAATTGGCGCCACGTAAGTACGCTTCACACCCACTCACTTTTTCTAAAAATATTCCCCTTTTAAAAAAAGAACACCGGCCGTGGAAAACAACTGACATGGCTGTTTTGCTTGTTTGTCAACAACAACAACAAAAATATCATCACATCCTAAAATCGATCAACTTTGTGCAATGCTGGCCCAGACTAAAATGTACTTGTGGTATCAAAAACAGGTGGTGGACGCGAGGGCCGGCCCCGGCATGAAGTCGATGACCAAGTTCAAGAGCAAGCACAAGAAACAGCTCGAGAACGAGAAGCTGAGCAGGAAGAAGAAACATTTCGAGAGGGAGTACAGCCCCTCGTTGTCCGATAAGAGCGGAGATGGCCAGGACGTGGAGATGGACTTTCTTTCAGAGACCGGGCTCAGCTGCAGGTCGAGCAGGACAAACAGCCCCGGCGGCAGTGACTGTGATGAGAACGTGAGGGTGACCAGTCGTCGGCACAAATCTCAAGCCAAGCGACGGGATAACCAACAATTATTCAGCGATTTTCTCGATATGGATCATTGGAAAAAGTGAGTAAAACTGTTTTATATAAACCTTAATTTTAATAATAGTTATTCTTATTTATTTTTTTAAATTAATTTATTTAATTATTTTACAGAGTGAAAATTTGTTGTGGATTAATATTCAAAAATCCGTCCGGAGAGATCCTAATCGACGAGCGCTTCTACAAACCCTGCAACGCACGGATAAACAGCTGCAAGTTGCGCGCGTCCCCCTCGAAGCCCGAGACGCCCGTCATAAGCATGAACGAGGCGACCGCCGCGAAAGCGTACAGCGACAGCAGTTCGGACTCCGGTTACGACGAATCCTCCAACCAGGGCCTCGTGGAGAATAGTGCTTTCAAGAAACACGATCAAGTCAGTATATCATTAGACAGCCAGATCCCCAAAGCCAATTAATGCATACTCTCTCTAGATCGTTTTTAATTTATTAATATATAGATATTGATGTTAAGTTTAAGCATTTATGCGTTTCTTGCAAGCGACAATATATTTACTTTAGTTCCTGTTTGTGTTCGAAAGAGTCGAGAGAAAGTCGTCATCGTTGTCGGTACTTAAGTGTATGCATTTGATTTCGTTCATCTTTATTTTGTTTGTTTGTTAAGGCTGCAAGAAAAGCATAAAAATTTCTCTTGCCGACAGTACAAATGGAGCGTAGTGAAAGTTCACGTTTGCCGATAACTTTTGTGGTTACCCAAAAGTACCTGCGAATGTCAACTTGTAATCAGTGTCTGTCTGTGACGGAAAGCAATGTTTGATTTTGAAAATCCATCGCAATCTAAAGATTGGGTCCAAAACAAAGGAGAGACACCATTTTACGAGAAATGTAGAGAATGTCATAACTGAATTTGGGTGAAAATTTATAATAGGGCATTCGAGTGACTTTCAAGTCGTATATTTCTTATTCATATACAAATTTAGGATATAGACAGATGTATTTATTATTTTCATATATTTTTTACGCGCATTTCTCGGATTGATTTGTAAATATTTGTTCGAGTCTGGACGTTCCGTGCCCGCTGCCCTTTTTTTTATAAATACTTATGAGAAGACTTATATATATATAATTGTATATTCCTGAGCTGCCGGCACGGACCTTCCGAATATTTATTAAATGTTGATTAATTATGAGGACGATTTAAAATTCGTCCTCGAGAGAAGCTTTTGATGATTTGTATATATTACGTTACTGTCAAATTGCATAATACCCAATTTATTTATTTTTATGTCCTGAAATGTATTTATTTTATAATTGTGTTCAATTATTTAAGGAAAAGCAATATAATATAGTTTTTCTAATAATATCATATCACAATCATGGTGTCTTCTACATTACTGCCAACTATTATTAAAATAAATGAAACTGAAGTGTTCCTCTAGATGACACAAACTAATTTAAGTAATTTACAAAACTTTAAAGACATGAAATATTTATTAATGAGAAATAATTATATTTTATTTATATATATGGCAGCAATATAAGAAAATTTGTATATTACGTAATTACGTGCATTTAACAACTTGCTCAGTGTACGATGCCGCCGGGCGTCGTCACCATATTTACTAAACAAACAAAATGTACATGCCTATTATAGACTGTAAGCCTAGTCCATTAATGTCTTGCAATTATGTTTTACGTTCTAGCCCGAATCTCTATTATTTGTGTTTTAGAGGAATTGTGATTTTACATTTTAACACGTTTGGCGGTTAATTTGTTTGCTATGTTATTTCGGGGGATTTTCTGTATCAATACTATATATTTTTCCGTTCAATTTCTGTTCTTGGGAGTTATCCTTTTAGTTTTTATTTTTTTCGCTTGTGGGTTTATTGTTATTCTTTATGTATTTTTCGACTGCCAATCATTTAATCCAGTTTAGGCTATGGGGGTTCTTGAAAGCAATCGGATTAAGGTACACTTTACGGGAACTGAAACATCTAATCATATTGTTATTATCACATTAAAGGACATGTAAAAATCTCTGTTATAAAAAATAATAATACAAACGATTGACTGAATAAAATGCATCCTGGTTGCTTACTATGAAATTAATTGAAGGAAAGAATATATAAATAATTTACATTTTACATCATACAGTGGTTGATAGGAAAATATTAAAAAAATCAATTATATACTACATAGATTATATTTTTCTATCATCTTACATTACTCATAATAGCATTAATATTCATAGTAAACACTGCCAATAATGACTGAATTAAATAATATATTTCCACATCATCATTAATTAATTTGTTTGTTATAACGAAGAATTTTTATATGCTCTAATAAAAAAAAAACGTGTTTGTGCCTTGATACCGATTCGTGTAATCACTTGTTGAGTGATAATTGTGATTTTGTGGCTCAACGCTGGCGCTGTCCTCGCCCCTTTGTCCCCAGAGCTACAAATCTCCTCTCTTTCAAGAGGCGAGGGGGTGGGCGGCATGCACCGGTGCCACAGTAAAAGTGCACATGTAACTGTACAGAGAATAAACTGTAATCGATGCGGATCTCAGATTATGTTGTGACATGCATACATTCTTTAAGTTCACAAAATATATTATTATTAATGAATAAAGTATTATATGTAAATGCGTAATTTTAAGGAAAAAGCATATATTATGTACGATATAGAATAGATAAGATTTTATTTATTTTGTTAGCTAATCAGTACTTGTCTTGGCTAGCTCTTTTGCCTTTCTCAAATCAAATACCTCCAGACTGTTGTATGTTGGAGGCTTCACTTTGTGGTACATTTTGAAGATTTTTTAATGCAACACTTTTTAACTTTGTATTACCACTTAAATTGTAAGAAAGTTAGAAAGTATCCTCATAAAAATCTCTTATGTCTCACAGAGAAAATTATATAAGTATGTAACTTATTAAAATTATCTTTAGTTTAAACTTGATTTAGTGAATTTAGGTAAAAATAATTATACCAGATTGTGGTTCTAAATAATTGTACAGATCTAAAAAATTGAACAGTATAAAAATGAAATAGAGTTATTTACACATCAAAGAAATTGTCCTGTTGTATCATCATTGATCATAAAGCTATTGATTTGTGCTTCCTCGACTCTACTTCATTGGGGTAATGTTTAAAGAAATATATATATTCAATTGTTGAATTTATACAAAATATCAATTTTTTAAAAATTGTCACCACAAGTTATGTGACAAAATAATTCATCATCGTGTATTGTACTCTTTTTGCATAACACTTGATATTTCTAAAACTACCAAGTGTTTAGCAACTGAATTGTTATTTTTTTATATTTTAAGGTATTTTTTTTTAATTAAGTCAATTAACTTTATAAATAATTAGAAAATCATGTGTCATATACCAAAGATAATTTTAATTACATACAAAAAAAAAACAGCACAAATGTTAATAAAATCCTCTTGTGCACTTAACAGCGTAGATGTTAAAACATCATTGCAAAAACATTTCTCAAAATAATACATGTTCAACCGGAGGATTTTACGAAATCGAGCTTGTTAAATGTATTAATTTGATTGTGTGTAAATCGACTGCAGGAAAATGGAATTTTTGATTGAATCGACTTTTTTGGCCAAATTAAATAGATAAGAATTTTATTGTAATTGTAATATCTTGGAACGAGGGTAAACTATTTTTGATAACGAGGACCGTCAAAAGAGTTTGTATTAAAAAAATAAATAAAACGAATAAAATGAAGACTAGCTAGCCAATATTACTCACGCGGGCGTCGCCGCGCCGAATATTCTAAATTTATCATTTTATAGAAAAGTGAAAAATAAATAAATGAAAAAATAATTGTTAACAATGCCAAATTGTTACTAATGCAATAATATTGACCGCAGTTGTTATTGATATCACGGATGTTTGAGGTTAAAGCTAGAATAATTGAGATTTTATATAAACTATTTGTGTGTGTGTGGAAACGAAGTTTCTATGACTTCTAAAGTCACATTTTAGCCAAGGACCTTTAACTCTGATTGATTAAGTCTATATAAATACTATAGAAAATATATAAATATATATATATATATATATTTAAAAGGTGACAAAAAATTAATAATATTAAACAGTATTGGTTACTAGAATCATTTTTATCATCCGTATGATTATTCTTTTATACAATGTGTAAGGATTATGTATTTGTGTCCAAGAAATTCCATGAAATGTGAAGATTATTAAATATTGTATCTTGTATTTATCAATAAACATTTTAAATATACCTATCTTGTTTTTATTTAACCATTAATCTCTTTAGATTTAATACATGTAAAAATATGTTACCTTTCGCAGAAATGAAAGGTGTGTACGCAACCAGTAACAATTAAAGGTACGTATGGAATATAATTACATTATTTATTTATTTAATAGGTGTACTTCATCTTGCTTATTAAATTACTGACAACTATAAAACATTTAAGTAGTTAATGTCACAAATAGACTTCTTACTTACCAATGTTCTTGCATTCAAACCTATATCTAACCACTAATAGTTAATACACCAGTGCAGTTTTTAAATTTACTTTTTTACGACATTAATTCCTCAAAATTCAAATCTAGAAGATTAAATATTTAAAGTACTGCAGAATAGAAAAACTTTTAAAGATACATTTTTAAAATCTTTTAAAAAGATAAACTACATCTGGACGAATAGCAATACATGTTAGAAATTACTAGTGTGACAATAGATAATTAAATTAAAAAACACTTTGTTCCACTGAATATTATATATTGACTCGACTAGTTTCACTTATTACAGCATTTTCAAGAGTACTCTTAACAAACCAAGTGTTTTTTAATTTAATTACCTATTTCACCAAGAGGTAATTGAGAAAATCATTCATGGACAAAAAAGTTACCATAGATGTCGCTACGTAAACTAAGTAATACATGCGTGCGCACACGCTGGTTGTTGGCCTCAATGTTCTTTTCTTTATTTTTTTTTCTTTTTTGCTGTTTCAAGAATAATAAACATATTTTCTCTTTTTATTCGTCCTCTAACCACTATATTAATACACCATTTATTTTAA
The DNA here is from genome assembly GCA_963969525.1 of Ontholestes murinus. Lineage (NCBI taxonomy): Eukaryota > Metazoa > Arthropoda > Insecta > Coleoptera > Staphylinidae > Ontholestes > Ontholestes murinus. The sequence goes on from OZ018391.1 coordinate 73,687,547, forward strand.
CAGGTTATTTTCTTTTTGTTAAATTAGGAACTATAAATTATTTTAGGGTAAAGGAGTATAAAACTACAATTAAATCTTATGAGTAATATATTTTCAAATACGTTTACAAATGGTATATAGTTGCGTCTAAAGCCACAAAACATCTCTGTACATAAAAAAAAAGAACAAACTATGTTAAAGAGCAAATGCGTTGGATCCGCGAAAATGAACACGAACACGTTTCGTTTACTAGAGGAAAACAAATAAAAAAATATCCTCTAAAATAAAAGCGTCCGCCTCAACGTAAAAACTTCATAGTCTATAACTATATAATGAGGATAACTATTGCATTTGTGTGTACATTTATCCTGAGGAATTTTTAAATCTAATAATAAATAGAGATTACAGTACATTTTTAAAATACATAGTATTGCCAAAAACATTCATCGAGAAAATACTTTGTTAAATTTTAATTTTTTGCACAATTTTTTTTTTAAATTTTAAATTCTGATTTATACCTTAATCCCTATGAATTCTAAAGATAATTTTGTGGTCATACTTATATTACATATTTCTATAATATATAACAGTTCAATATATTTAGCAATTTATGGCAATATATTTGTATATATGGAAGAGTAAATAAGTATGCGCATTAAAAATTGGTGTGTATGCATATAAAAGTGGTAAACGATCACAGATTTAACGTTTTATTTTTCATCTTTATAAATATGACCACAGCAGTATCGTTTGGCAAAAGTCGACAACAAATTTACTCTGTATAAAAACTCTGACATGAATTTGTACCTTGCAAAACAGCACTATTGTTCTTTAAAAAATATTCACCATTTAATGGTTAACCATATTCTTTATAAGAGGATAGCTACATATTTTTTATAATCGTATATACATATTGACAAAAGACAAGAACCATTATGGTTTAACCATCTACAAATCTGAATAATAAAATTACTATATATTTATATATGTATATGGTAAAAATAATCGGTGAGTGGGGTGGTCGTTTCAGCCTCGGCGTGTCTTTTATCTCAATTAATGTTCAGTTAATTCAGTGGTAAAAACTATCTACAGAGTGGAGTGCGACGCGACCGACCCACTCACCCCTCAGTGTTATGTTTTTGTGTGTGTATATGTCTGTGTTGTGTTTGTGTGTGTTTTTTTATAACTACATAAATATTTGTGCACGAAATTTTACAGAAATAATACAAACTTCCCATGCGTAATCCTCCAATTGTATAAAAATCACTTAGCCAATGTTTTATTATAAATTTCATTTTACAAAAACAAAATCTATCCGAATCAGTCTTCAATTTTGCACCAATTGTGATAATTTTCATAAAATACACTTTATATTCTACCTTATCTTATCTTACAAGGCAATGCCTTTGCACCATCTACAGATGTCGATATGCAGGTACACTTTTATTTACACTTATTCACACTCAAATCAATTCTGTAATTAATGATAATTTGCTTAATTTACAGTATACTTTTTTCATATTATATCACCACGGGTTAAATGAGCAATTAATTAAATATAAAAATTATGCATGTTTTTTTTCTATTTATTCAACTGAATCAAACAGTGTGCAACAATTTGACATTATAATTATAAGGTCAAATTGTTGCACTACTTAAATTTAAGTAGTGCACTAGCCTTAATTTAACTCTAGGTTTCTTTTAATCTGTGCTTTGTTAATTATCAGTATAAAGTTTTCCAGGCATAATGTATGCATAGCTTATTATGCATATTTCTAAATTTTAAATAAATGACATTTTCAAAGTAAAACATGCATACAAGCATACAGTATGGGTACAATAGAAAATAAATCGTTCATGTGTTAACCTTAACTTTTTTTTCTTAAAGATTTTACTATTCACCATTAATAATAATTTTAAACTATGAAAAAAATGCAACAGTAATAAAATACTTTTAGTTTGTGTATTGTGACACAAATGTTAATAAAGTGTGTGTAAAGTTTACTTGTGTTTTTTAAATACATCATTTTATGATTACAAGTAAAATCAAACTGACGACCATAATTTTATAATCAGTATGTAATTGAATGTGAAATAGTGTAAATAAAAGTGTAATGAATTAACGCCTTTCACATCAAATACCCTGTAGAATACAGCCTAATTACACCGTCTGTGAAAATCCAAATCCGCAAATACCATTCAAACCCACAAATATATCCATATAATATATTCATGTGTATAAAAATCAACACTCTACATATCATCTATATATATTTATATATATAACTAAACTCTACGATAATAATTTGATTATACAATTTTAACCACTTAAAAATATTCATCTCATTATTTCTTCATATTAAATTTAATCATTTGTTTTCGTCTTGTTTTTTTTTAGTCAGTTTATGCAAACTATATTTCGTTTTATTTTTTATGTAGTACCCAGACCGTAGGCACTGTGATTTTTAGTATTTTTTTCGCAAAACTAAACATGTTAGGCAATACAACAATTAATTTTCTCAATATAAATATGCTTAAAAATATAGTTAGCACAATATCTTATACTCTTTTTTTTGTTTTCATCTTATATAATAAACATTACATTCGACTGCTTGCCTCGGACCTGGGCCGAACTCTAAAAAGAAACACTCGACACTCTCTTTTAGGAACTACAAAAACCACACGCACTCACTGACAACGGGAAAATATGTTTTTGATGGATAAAGAAAAACGGTTTGGAACTTAGACAGTGACTCGTATAAACGTTCTAGAAAAAGTGGCAGTGTTTAAAGTCATTATTAAAAAATATATATATTGTCTTTTGGTGCTATTTATTTCATGTCCAGTTTGAGTATATCAGTATCAGTATGAAATAATTGACTATTAGATTTGGCAGAGTAGAGTGGATGTGACACTGGGGTGTTGCTGTCACTTTTAGAACGGTTACACTAAGTGGTCGTTTCGGGTTTGGGTTCTGTGGGGAGAGGATCACAAACACCTGATTTTCAGGTTTCATGCCTGTGGAAGCATTGCTATTAATTACTATGGAATGAATAGGGCAGTGGTTCCATCTTTTAACTATTGAACGTAATGGATAAAACTATATAAAACAACACTAACCTGATTTTAAAATTATTTTTAAAAAAAATTGTTGTGATGGAATAAAATAAATGTAAAAACAGTTACATAACTAATAACAAATGTAATGGTCACGCAATTAATTAATTAATAATGAAATGTCTGTTACACCATAAAACATGAAAATCAAGAGCACCCTGTAGGTGGAAATTTTCATGATGGATAATTTTAAAAAGAATTGATTATAATTAGGTCCTACAGTGCGCTTTATTTATCTCGTAACCATGATCGATAATCAATGTAGTTTATGAAAATTTTGTGTTAAAAAGAGAACACAAATAATAACTCTGAATATACAACTATAATACTTAAATAAATAAATGTGTAACTATTTGTTTTGTTTTGGTACTGTTAGAATCTAAGTATCATGTACACGATTAACACGCACGCGCTCTCATTCACACTAAAACTCGCAAACTCTGCACACAATTAGTCGTCACAATATATAAATAATAAATGCCGGTGCGGCCGGCAACTAGAAATAATCTCACATCTTGAGCACCTCGGTGTTGCGGTAGTTCGACAGTGTCTTCTTGATGCGGAGCGCCGTGAGGCGGGCGGTGGCGTTGTGATACCAGCACTCCTTCATCAGCTTCGACATGACGTGCAGCGCCTCGCAGCTCTGCCACCTGTTCGGTATACTAGGTCGTTTTCTGTCGAAACACACAACCCTAAAAACATAAAACAAAGGATGTTTATTAATTTCAAACAAGATGTAAGGTGTAAATTAAATATTGATTTACAGGTGCAGATAGATAGGGCTTATAAAAATTATATTACCTTCGCATTTCGTCTATTGTGGGATCCGAGGGCACTGCGTCATAGAATGGTAACTGATATTCATCGTAGATGCCTCCCACGTTACACCTACGACATATCTCCCAGAATATTAAGCCGAGGGCATATACATCCGCCCTCTTAAAGGAGTCAAAGTGTTCGATGTTCATAGTTTCGTCCAAGACCTTTAATTTTAAAAAAAAAATATAATGAGCGTTTTTGGCGACGAAGTTATATTTCTCAAGTGTGTCTGTGCACTGAAATCACAAGCGTGAAATGCTGGTTGCGTTTAAACGGTGACATTTGAAATGTTAACATCATAAATTGTATTCTACGCATGCGCGCGTGTTTTTAACTCGGATATGACTTAAGATTTCCAAAGCTAACGTCGATCTTTGTTGAATGCCTCTTATACATGTAAGTATACTTAAAGCTGCCCCCCTCTCATACATATAAATACGGTTTTCCATTAATAACGAGTGTAACATTGTTTTTATTACATTTAATAAATAATGATTAAATGTGTAGAAAACTTACTTCTGGAGCCATATATCTCTTAGTTCCCACCCTATTATTAAGCGGGATGTCTACTGTGTCTGTGGTAACATCATGTCGTACGGCAAGACCCAAATCACCGATGGCGCAAGTGCCATTCAATTTCACTAATATGTTCTTCGACTTTAAGTCTCTATGAGCAATTGCTGGTTTACCTGCAAAGAAAACGCACAACATAATTTCCACCGCGTTACGAACAAAGGGGATTTTCCTTGTTTACCCTGAGTGCCCATAATGTCCATATGGAGATGAGCAAGTCCCGTCGCAATAGATAGTGCCATCACTATCATAGCACTCGTGTCGAAGGTGTTCCGTCCGAGATAATCAAAGAGTGACCCATGCTCATGATAATCAGTTATTAACCATAGCTGAGTCCAGGTACCATTATCTACATTCAATAATAATATCAATAATTATATTCTGTCCATTATATTATCGACTTTTTTAATAATAAGATGAATTATCATTAGAGAGAGAATTGTTTTGCATGTTTTGTTACCTTTATTATCTGCAGCTATGAAGCCCAGAATGTTATCGTGGCGCAACATGACGGTCTGGTAAATCTCGGCCTCCCTAAACCAGGACCGTTCCTCACGCGAGCTGAATATTTTTACAGCCACATTCTCCCCCCTCCACCTCCCCCGCCACACCTCTCCGAACCTACCCTGGCCGATTATGTCGACCAGCTGAATCTGCCTGGCTATACTCCGTTGCACCAGCAGAGGTAAGCCTATAAATTAACAAGAAACAAATAGTAGACACAGTTTTTTACCATTAGAAATGCTTAATAATTTTCATAAATAGGATTTCAAAAAACAAAAAAAATCAAATAGAATATAATTACACGAATAGTAGTAAATAGAACTACTATTCGTGTAATTATATTCTATTCTTGCTTAGATATTAACAAGTAGTTTTAACCACATAAATAATTGGCTATTCATACTCTGAAGAAGTTAACTAGTTTATTATTTTGTTTTTTATGTAATTTCTATAAAATTTTCTTACCTGATCCACTTCCACTAGTCGTCATCTCAATCATGTGCTTGAGAGAGACACCGTTTAATATAGGATGGTCGGGCGCCTCGATGCTATCCTCGCCGAGTCCAAGGTGCTGGTGGCGCCCCCTCTTGGGCTGACTCCTGTAGCATATAAACCCGAATATCGCCAGGAACAGGCATAGCGTCGCCAGCATCGTTATGATGGCGATCTCTATCGTGCCGAAACTCTCCCCGAACGCTACCTCCTCTGTGATCACACACAAAAACCAATTAGAATCGCAGCGACAGCTCAACCCAGAATCCAAACATGCAATATAAGTAGTGTTAACGTGTTAATGAATGCGATGAGTGTTACGACACAATGACAAATAAATATAATACAGGGTTAAAAGACGTGCAAGTGCGAGAAAGCTGGTCAAGCAAAGCCCGGCTGGTGACGGTGGATTTTGTATTTATTTTTAAAAATAAAACAGACTCGTCAATAAATTCGTTACCCAGTGAAAATGCGATGCGGACGATCACACACTCTCCAGCTTGCAAAAACCGCAGAGTGCGATTAATGCAGACCGGTGATTCCCCTGAATATATAAAGATTAAACATACAGGACGCAGACTGAAATGACATACAGTATATTTGTTTTGATCTGAAAACGACATGATGCCCAACGTGTGTTCTCTAACCTTTGTGCCTAGTGACCGGTGGATCACTAATGAGATCGATTAGGGCTAGCGCCAAGTCTACATTACAGAAATCGTACGTGTCGCAGCAATCCGAACGCGACTCGTTATTCGGGTCTTGCTCCTTGCAATAATCTGTTTTGTTAGGGTGTTCGAAATGGATGACACTCTTGTTAAAGCATCTAATAATAAAAAAAAGTTGCGTTAATTTTGTTGTAGGTGATTTGTTTGCTACATCCTTAATTTTTGTTTCTGTATTAATTTGAGCATCATCATATGTACATGTGTAAACATATTAGCTTATCTAAGTAATTTTAGTGTATAATATAATAACTTTTTTGATCAGCAGTGACTAAACATACAAATCCATTACTTAAAATTAGTCACAGCTAACCGACTCCTTCACCACCTAAATTATCTACTTTTTATGGCTGTAGTGTTTAATTTATTTAAAAAAAAATGCTAATATGATTACAGTGTATAATAAATAAGTTAATGCATATATTAAAAAAAGAAAACAACTATTATCATCCACCCATAGTGCAAAGGAAATAAATACACAACCTCTACAGGACAAACTAAAAAAATATATATACATCCACTCGAACCAGATGCTGGGGGTACACAACCATCCACTAAAGGGAAAAACCTTGCAAAAAACCAAAACCAAAAAAATATATATATATGTAAATACTTATTGAATGAACGCCTTTCACTGTGTTCAATCAACGTTAGCAAAAGGTAGCAAGGGTATATGCAGACTGCTTGTAGCTTAGTATGTGTGAAGTATATAATATAAGTGAATAACTAAATACAGAAGAGAAAGATAGAGATAGATAATTAAAGAGGTGTCGCCGTTTGTTTTTTTTTTTTTAGCGAGCAGTTTACCTCGGGGCTTGGGTATTAGTTTGGGGTCGAGGTGCTCGTTGCAGTAGTCCTTGTCCCGGCAACACTTCATCACAAAGGTATAGTTGATGGGGTTCTGCCGGTGGCAGAAGAGGGGATTATTAGCGGGGAGTTGCAGGTTCCTGTCTAGGCACCTAAATTTCGAAACAGACTCAGTTATCTGCTCTGCGCCAAATATTTTATACAAAAAAATATAAGAAAAAAAAATTATTAATCCGATGGATAGCCAGTCTTCGTGAGGCACTAAGTGAAGGGATTGGTTTTGGAGGAGGTGTGGACGGACGAAGAAGAGTTCTCCAGTAAGTTCATTAGTTCAGCTCGGTTTAGTGTAATATTAAGACCTTTTAATAAACCCCACGCTTTGGAAATTTGGACACCAAAAAGAAATAATAATAGTTAACACAATCTAAATTCATACACAATAATGAAAATCAAGTGTTTATTTATATCAACAATATAATTTATGATTTAATTTTTAGCGATTAATTTATGGCCAACATACAGAAATTGGTCAGTTATGTATAATAGGGTATTAACCTCCAGAGCGCGTGGTTGAACTATAATATAAACCTTTATAAAACTTGGAAAATGCATTTAAATTGCTTTATTCTGATAAATAAGTTTTGATATATGTAAATTATATTTTCTGCAGTTTAATAGTTCCAGTGCTCTAATTTATTACAAATTTTTATCATGTCTGTGTGCATCTAAGAGATTATTAATGATGAGGGAGATAGATTTTGATGGCTGAGCTGAAATTCAAATTCTTATTTGCTCGATTATTTATTTCTTTGATTGATCGATTAAAAAAAAACAACAAAAACATTGGTAATTTGATCCCAATTTTGGTAAATTTTATTTACACTTTATAGTATGTGCTTTACAGACGTTTTCCACATTTGGCGCAATTACTTTACATGTGTCCGTAATGAAATTGTTGGAAATTATCCAATTAGGGGATCATCCTTGATTGGCGATGACGGAGTTACTTACTTCAATTTGCCGTCTGGCCGTGGGCATCTCCTAGCCTTAACAGGCTCAAGTAGCTGCTTTTTTGCGATTTTACATAACTCCGCGAAAGTGATGTAATTCGTGCCGACAGGACGAAAACGTAAATGGAGGTGCCTTAATGTTAAGTAGTCCCACGGGTATATGAGAAAATCATGTAAATAAAACTAAATTATACCAAAATTTTTAGATAAAGGTATTACGTTTGAAAATAAATACCAATAATAAATATATTTTTTTTATTCTTTAAGCTTTTTGTTCTTCCTTTTAATATTACAATTGTAACACCACACTCTATCTCTTTAAATAAGCCACTCTATTTGGTATTTTAATTCAAAATATGGTAAAAAATATAGCATAAAATGGAAGAACATATAAAAAAAGTATATTTGTGAGATATGGATTTAATCAATTAGATTCTAATAATTGCTCCCAGAAATAAATCTAAAAATGTTACTGTGGTGTTTCTTAAGTGTTAAACAAACGCGGACTTTTGTTTAAGCTATTCAATTTATTTATACGTTTTGCTCACTTACAAAATAAACATAAATTCAATTCAATCAGATGACTCTTATTTTGGAGGTTGTATCATTTTTAAATATAAATATGTTCCGTTTTGTCTACATTTGTATAATTATTGCGTTTATATTCACGATCGCGTTTGTTTCTTGCGTCATCAGCTGCTTCGTTTATCATCAAGCTGGTTTGGTGCGCGAAAATTTATTCCGTAATGAGAGATAAAACGGTTGTATATATGACTGAAATAGCTGTGAGAGTAATACATCAGCAGATCTCGCCGAAAATAAAAAATCTTCCTCACTTATGATTATAAATATTTTGGATTAAAATTAGGAAAATAATTACTGTGACGTCAAAAAATAAAACGTACAGCTTCAGTTCTACATTTAAAAATGCTTATTAGAGTTGCAAAATAAAATTATATATTTGATTATAGCACTTTTACGCAGCAACACCTGTTGGAATTTTTGTACATCGACGATAAAAAGATAGGTCAGTAGTACGATACCTCAAATTGGGATAAGTCGTCAAATCACTGCGACAATTCTAAGTATTATTGATTGTAATCATTAGAAATTCATAAAGCCCGCGCTAATCCGGGAAATTCCCCTAACTAACGAACAGATTGACTTAATGTACACTCCAATTTTCAACACTGTTTGTTAACCTGTTATTTGTAGTTGAAATTACATATAGTTTTGATAATGGCACGTTAAGTTGTCAAAACTATAATCAACGTTTAATAACACTTATTATTAAACGTTGATTATAGTTTTGACAATTATTATACAAATAAAGTTAAAAAAAGTGTTTTCATTTAAATTCTAAGTATATTAGGATATCGAATGAATGTTCCTTTACATTTCAGGTAGCAAGTAAACTTAGATCATTTGAAATTTTCTAAAATCATTGTTTATAATTTTTGATATGTCATTTTCAAACCAATTTTAACTTAAAAAAAAAACAATAGATCATTGATGAAACATTTTTTGGCTCACTAGTTTTTCTGCCATTTTAATAATGGTTACAGTAATCCCACGGAGGAAAATCCCTTTAAGTAACTATTTAATATTTCAAATATTTATATTTACATGCATAATTTTTCCAGTACGAAAAGCTAAAACAAATACACTGACTATGCTGCCATCGATAAAATAAAAATTCAATTAAGAGATTCTTTCTGACACAATGTAATCTTTCGGGTTGCAACAGTTTATGATAATCTTATTATGTAAATACTTGAATGTCCAATGCCAAGGTCGGCTGCATAACAACTTGTTTCTTGAATTCTTTTAACAGTTTTTGTTCTGTAATTTTGAAACAGATAATAACAGAATAATTAATGTAACAAATTTATATCACACAATAAAATATGGTGGAAAACATAGAAAAGTGTCCAACTTTTCCACTAGGTACGATCATCAATATCATTTTTAATAAATTAATAATTTGTTGTATATTTAAAACCATACCTTTGTTGCTAAGTGAATATATTGAATATATTCATCTAGTTTATGTAAATTTATCACCGTTTCATCATTCACCACTTATAATTTGTATGAGAATGTTTTAGTGCGTGAAGAGTATAATTAATATTAAAACTTTTAATATTTATTATTAATAATTTGACTGATTTTATTAGTAATTAATATAGTTGAAACAATCGTTGAATCTATAGTCGTTGAATAAATCCTCCTGTATTAATTCCATATTAAATATTGTGATTTTAAAACGTCATTTTGTATATTTAATTCTGCACTTTGTGACACATTATTTTTATAATATGAAACGAAACAAGGTTAACAAGTTTTATTCCAAAACCAAACTTCTGTTTTACCTTGAAAATTTATAATTATGTTTGTTTTTTTTTCTTTACATTTTCAACAAATAAACATGATTGTATAAATAATAATAAATAGTAAAAAAAATAAGTATACTTATGATTATGTCTTCAGTCTTTATATATTTTTTAAATAGATCAATAATTATAACACCTACAGTTATAATATTATTAAAAGCAATTTAAACGCAATTTTTCAAAACCCGAGGGCAGTTATGATTATTAAAAGGTTCACTCTGTAAAAAAACGGATTAAACAAAAAAAAACAACTCTCAAGAACTGTTAGTTTAAAAAAAACACCAAAAAACGAAAAAGAAAACCGTTAGGTCTCTCAATTCAAGACGGGGGTAGGGGCCACACAGTTACCTGCACCGTCTCCGTACACAACCTTGGAGACCGCCAGTTTCGGCTCGTTACCATCGTTACAATAATCACTGGCGCAGCAGACCCTCGCAAAGCTCTCGGTGGCCGGCTGGATGCACCACACGGGGCGCTCTGGCGGGAAAAACTCCGTCCTGTTTAAGCACCTGACGGGCCCCCCCATGATTATTAAATACAAGATTAGAATTTGACACACGTGAGTGTGTTTGTGTGGGTGCTCTTTCCACTCTTACTCGGTTAGAACCAATCGGGGACATTTTAGTATGGAGGGTTGAGGGGTGGTGGTCAGGAAAAAATTTAGACTGGCTACCAGGTCGTCCTGTTACGCGACAAAAAAAACGTCATCTCCGTCGGTTGTTAGGTCGTGGCTGTTCGAAGCGGTGGCCTCACCTGTACGAGTGTCCGATGTTGTTCTTCGTTAGGAACGTCGTTGTGAAGCAGTATCCGTCTGTTTCGCACGTGTAGTTCGTGTCCGGGCATATGTCGCACTTGCATTTCAGACTTTGAATACCTACAAATGAAATAAAAAAAGAGAATAATTAATTTAACCTCAAAATAAATTAATAAACACAGTGAATAATCTGTTTAAACAAATGAACAATTATTTTCTAATAAATATTATTATATATTGTGGCAGAGTTAGATATTACTTTAGTGAAATTGGGATGTTAATAGAAGAAGGAAGATAAGAAAAAATAATATTGAATTTTAAAAAATGTAAGTCCCTAATAAAATACATAATGATTAAACAAACTTTTCTTCCATTGAGTCTTCAAATGTTTTATTTTATAAAATCATATTCTTAATCCGTGATTAATGGCTAGGTACTTAAAAATTAAGGTTATACTTTATTGTAATTTAAGAGAGAAATAAAGACTATTATTATTCTTTTTCTTGAATAGTATTTTATGAACTCGGTAGCTAGGCGCTTTTGACTATTTTTACTTTAATAAAAGTTAGTACTTATGATGCATTATGGCAATCCCATTATCAGATATCATCTATATTTCAAGATTTGCATTTTGAGTTATGCGCAATCGAACTTCCCCAATGAACGATAGGAAATGGAAGGATGTTTTCCTGAATCACACCAGACTCCCAACTTGATACTTGTCTAGATTCAGCAGTTGTTTGATCAGATGTTGAGGTTTGTAATAAACGTAAAAATATTGAGGTTATGTTGTATTAGTTAATTTCAATGATTTTTAGTTTTAAATCAAACGTTTAAATTTCATAAAAGTATGATTAGTATATTTAAAAAATTATTTATTCAAAAAATTCATTGTCCTATTTATTTATACACTTAGCTAAACCTGAAATTAAAATATTCTTCTTTTGTGGACTTCCTAATTTGTAAGTTATGAAAATACCAATTAATAAAAATAAATTAAACAAAAGTGAAATTTATTGACATATTAGTATAACATAACCTCTAAGGGTTTACTTATTACTGTGAACGATATTATTTTTAAATATTTAAAGAACTCAAATTGTACTTAATTTATGAAAACATTGTCAACAAAAAGGAAACCACTTCCCCCATACCCCTTAGATATTTCAGGTAATGAGTAACTATAGTTAAAAATACAATTATTTAAACTATTTTCATGAAAATAATGTTTAGTCAATTTTTTCGTGTTGTATTATTATATTATTATTATAAAATTAAAATATGAGATTTTATATAAGCTTAAATATTGAACATTTATATTATGTTAAATTACATTTTTTTCACATTCACTTTAATTACGTTTTTTTTAATTTGTCAGGATTATCAGCCATAGGTCTTTCTGATTTAAATTAACTTAAATTAATGAAATGTCAAAAAAAATATTTATTTCTACTGAAGGCTTGATTGTATCATTTATCAATTTATCTTAGTCATCTTAAATAAACCAAAACACATTTAAGAAGAATACAGATTATTCAATAACTATATATACATAACATAGTAAATGTTTTATCATGACGCCCAAGAATTGCTAAAAATAAGGAACTGGAAAAGGTTAGCTAATGGCCGTGAATATTGGAGGCCAAACGTCCAGGAGGTTAAAGCTCGAGTTGGGTTGTAGTGCAATCGAAGTAGAAGAATTTATACCATGAACTATTACGCGGTAACGGTCGCAACTATTCTAGTACTCAACAACTGTTACATATGTGAATAGTGACATAAATTATGCAATTACTTTCCAAGCTCAATGTTAAAATTTAATTATCATTTTGCTTCATTATAAAAGTATTATTAATAACTTTTTAACTATTTTAAAATAACTAAAGACTCTATATATAATATACAACTTCATTTCTTAGACAAATTTAACTTGCCATTATCAAACGGTTTAATGTTTCAATGTGAAACGAAGTAGAAGCCAGCAATTATATTCCTTTCTCCAAAAGTTGTTAAGAAAGAAATATTATTCGTTTTCCTAATAATTATCTAAATCTTCATGTAACTGCATTAAGAAACCTACTAAATATGATTCTTACAAGATTATATTTTAAATTAAATTTGTATTGATTGATTAAAAATAACAATTTTAATAATATATTATTTAAAAATTGATCGTGTAATATAATTATATAATAAATATGTGAAAGAGACTCAATAATATATGTAAGTATTCACCAACGAATGAATGTAACATGAAACTGTACAGGTCAACCGTAATCTTATAAGTGTAATTCGAGGCACAAATAGATTTTGTCATTAAATGCGGACACAGCGAATGAGGTAATATCGCATGATAATTGTTTTGTATAAACAAGTTTGTTTGGAATCACAGCCCTCTTAACCTTGAGGAGAACCTGACATTTGAAGAAATATGTCACGAGTGGGCAGTGGATGATGTCTCGATGGCTTTCGGAGAGTTGTACGGGATTGATGGGTTCATTAACTGGCTAGGAAGACAATAAAGGAGGCATTGTTATGCGTCGGGGGGTTAGATAACGCGGTGTACATGTTATTTTTTTTTTAAACGGATAATTGACGCGATAATGAGTCGAACTGACAGCTCTTACCAATAAATAAGTGGCATAGCCAAATCAGGTGGAACACACAGGCGAACAGTGTTCTGGACATTTTCACACAAAAAAACAATTCGGTCGGGGGCGCACAGCGGTTATTAATCCATCACACGCGCCCGCTCAGCCGCTGTTCGGCATCGTTATTTACAATTAGCGCGACGGGAATCCGGCCGAAAAACATCGCACTCGTCTGCCATTAACACAACACTCCGGTTATTACATTATCGCGGCGCTGTGTGGCGCCGTTCTAGAGGCACTGCACCGCGCACCGTGGGCCCCCGTCGGATCACCGCGCGGCCCCGACCAGTGGCATCAATAGTACGCACGTTTTTCCGCAAAAAAATTAAACTTTAAAAAAATTTAATGGCCGAGACAAAAATAGCCCCCATGTTGTTTTCGCTCGCACTGACTCTACCAACAACAGATGGCGCTCGCATGGATAGGGGAGAAATGCACGCGCGTTTTTTAAAATTATTTATTCCTCAAATAATCAATATTATAATAATAAAAAAAGGAATATTTATATTATTCATTAATTAAACACTGAAATAATTTAAAAAATATATGATTTTAACTCAATTATATTGTAAAGATTTTATATGACTTAATAGAGCATTTAATAATGTTTTATCATCAGCAATAACATTGATATATATTTTTGAAAACCGAAAGATTGACAGTGAGTGAAGTACTAATGCTTATGTATGGTGGGCGGGTGGCCTTCAATATACCCTCCAATCCATAAAACATACATCAGGGGTTTTCTAAATAAATATTTTTTCATTAGAATAGTTTTAAATTATTGTTTGGGCATTTTTCACTTCAGTATGTTATATTTCCTGAAAAATCGCCGTTTATGTTATGAATTATGATAATGGGAGGGTAGGATAGGGACCACCCACCCACCCTACATATATATTTAAATTTAAAGCTAAAATACTATTTTTTTTTTTTGTTATCAGCAGTAAGATTGTTATATTCTTCTGAAAATCGAAAAACTCATAGTAAGTAGAACATGGGTGGGTGAGTGTCCTCTAATACACCCTCCAGCCTATTAAATATATATTAGGGATTTACTATATAATTATTTAATCATTGGAATGGTTTTATATTATTATTTATGCATTTTCTTTTCTGTATATTTTATTTTCCCAAAAATCACCTATAGTACCATAATTTATTCTAGCGTACTCTTGAACTAGATAATGTATAAATTATTGAGGTAGGTCAGGAGAACGAGAGGTCATTGTATTGATTATTGTCGTAGGTCAAGAGTACGCTAGAATAAATAATTTTCAAGAGTGTTCTAAGTTTATAACTATTTTATATAAAACCCTGATGTATGTATAATGGGTTGGAGGGTGTATTAGAGGTCACCCACCCACCCTACATAAGCATTTTAATTCCATTCACAATTGGTTTTCAATTTTCAAACTGCCAATGTTAACAAAAAAGTTAAAGTAGTATTTTAGCTTTAAATTTAAACATATATGTAGAGTGGGTGGGTGGCCACTATCCCATTGCTGATGTTAACAAACAAAATTAGGTAGTATTTTAGCTTTATATTTATTGATGTGTGAAATGGAGACGGCTGTTGGGCAGTGTTTGCGTGTATGGTAGTCAGCGATGGCCGCTTCGAGTAGTGACAGTCTCTTTACGATGAAGACGACCACCAGCTAGCTCAGCTCCCTTAAGGACTTCCAGTGGACCTCCCTGCTCATCTCCAAATAGCCCAAGAGGAAGAAAAAGTATCCTAAAGGAAGGGAGGTCATCGAGAGGAGCAATCTGGTCAACATCAGCAAGCGGCTTTTGAAGGAGCTGATCGAGTCGAGTCTACGTTTCGGGAGGATGCTGTCCACACGCCGTTGCAGCACTTCTTCATCGTCCTAGAACACGTCCCAAAATGGGACTATTAGGGCCGACAATGCAGTTGTTGGATATTTTGCAAACGGTAGAGAAGTAGGCACCAGATGCACAGGACATCACTGCCAGTGTCAGGGATTTGCAAAAGTGAATACTCTCATATGAGAAAAGCGAGCGCGTGGCAACGTTTGGTCCTCTTGCAGAAGAAACTCGCGAACTACCTGAATGTGTTAATAGACCATTGGAAGAGAGGAGCTGGTGAAGTATTTCGAATCGGGCTCCTGGACGTGCTCAACGTGATCGATTGCAATCTGTGCATCAAAGAGAAGGACCTCGACTGTCCGCAGGGCGTCATCGATTTCTCCCTCTATCTGCGCTCACATGACCACCGTGCAGGACCAGAGGAAGAATTACATAGAGGAACTCAACAGGCACTTAAATGCGATTGTGAAAAACCTGCAGAACAAGGTGGAGTCGCTGACGACGACCAATGCACTGAATGAAGGAGGAATTAGCCATCGCGATAATCAAATTACGTGTTGCACGATGAAAACAAACAACTGCGCGCTGAGTTGGGTAAGGAGGAACCAACGGTAGGGTTGCAGGCATGAAGATCGGCGTCATCTCCTCTGATGGTGGTGGCACGACCACAGATCCAGTTTCAGGCGTGGAGGTGAATGAACTAAAGTAGCGACTCGTAGAGGAGCGCAAACTGAGGCAAGCGCTACAATTACAGATGGATTTAAAGGCTGAAATGGAGGTGGAGATGAAACTCCTGGAGAAGGACATACACGAGAAACAGGCACGATAATCTCCCTCAGACGGCAACTGAATATCAAGCTGATCAATCTGGAGAGGTGCAAGAAGTTGCTTGTAACACAAAACCGACCTGATCTGCGAAACTCGAGGACAAGGCGCGCTCCATGTCGACGACTATACAGACCCTTGAGAATAAGTTTAAGGAGTATGAAAATAGCCAGATAAATACGGAGGCTCAGAGGAGATAGCTGACCATGCACTTGACGCAGAATAAAGAGATTGATGTTGACCTGAAAGTACAGCGTGAATGAACCATGCAGCAGGACCACGACAAGATTTCACAGTTGCAACACGAATTGACACAGATTAGGTTAATCGCTCAAAAATATTCGTAAACTGGCATGAGGAATATTATAATCTAAATCAGCATAGCTAAGAGCAGGACCAAATGTATATGTATGGTGGGAGGGTGTCCACTCTCCCAAGATACATTAAATTGTTTTGGCGCTTTGTCAATTTCATTATTTAAAAGTATAATAAACCGAATTTTAATTTAATATAGCTTTATAAACTTATTTACGACTTAAAAAGAATACTATTGATGATTATTTATTCTAGCGTACTCTTGACCTACGACAATAAACAGTACAATGACCTCTCGTTCTCCTGACCTACCTTAATACACTACATATTGGCCTAGGTCAAGAGTACGCTAGAACAAGCCTACGTTTAATTAATTTTAAATATGCTGTTTTGTTTTAAATTTTGTATCCCACTTCTGTCCCTCTTACTTTAAGACTACAACTGTTACCTTTAGATGTCCTTCTTTGTGGTGAAGAGGTATCCCTCCGATCCTTTCTAAATCCTACACTGTTCTTAGATGCAATTGGTCCTGTGCCAGATATTAATCAAATGAAGTTTCGTTCGTACATTCGTGTTTATGTATAATTATTGCGGCTTTATTATAAAGCACTTAAAACATATATAAATTTCGCCAAAATAACTTGGAACTTGTAAAGCTGTGGAGGCTTGACAAGGCCTAATAATCTGTAGAAGTCATATGTTTTTCTATAAAATAAGCATTCCTTTTTCTTACGTTCAGTTCTTCAGTTCATAAAAACCTAAAATTCAATAGAATTTTTACTTCTCCTGATTGTTTAGTAAGTTTTTCATTTATTTAGCTTTATTATTTGAGCTAGATTTAAATTATTAATTAATTTTAGATAATAAGTTAAAGCAGATCTTGATAAACACGGATCTATAGTAGTTGATTTAGGGAAACATTTTTAAATCACTCATAGCATAAATTCAATACTTCTCTTTTAAGAGTAATTCAAAAATTTGCCCGCATATCTGTGCCTAATAAGATCTGCATTAATTTATTTCTATAGCTGGAATATAGAGTGTCATAAAAGACAGTTTATATTTAGTGGACCAATAAAAAAATTTTTTTTAGGGACACCCTGTAATATTGATTGATGCCTCCGTGTTACTTTAATGAATTAAATTGGAAGGGAACAATGAATTAGTGTACTGTGTAAGGATGCGATTTTTAAAAGTAGAAATAAAATTTATTTTCAGTACATACACAATATTACGGAGTATATAAAATATGTGTACACTCGAGTCTTTACACAATCACTTGGCGCGTGCCAAGAGATAAGATTACAATCTTATCGGGGGGGATAAAATATATTGCACTCGAAAAACGTAAACCTACCGGTTAACTAAACTAACACAGATTAGAATAATAATCATTATTTCTCAACCAATTTTAAATGTATATAAAAAAAAAATAAGTAAACATTTAAAACTGATTATAAATTAGTTTTAAAATACTTTATAAATATATTCATTAATTGTAATTATTTATCATTCAATTGTTATGATAAAAAAAAAACTTGTAATAAAACATTCACAAATTATAATTGAAAGTGAAGAATGGGTTTAATACAAGTTTTTTATTACTATATTTCCTCACGAAATAATATAGTGATACTACAATTTGTTTATTAAAATAACTTTTAAAATATGACTGTTGTTTTTAATTTAAAAAAAAATATGTGTATGTGAAAATTTGTACATAATTTTTATTTCGTGGATCTAATAAATCAAAATTTCATGTATTATGTATATAGGGTTTCTTAAGGGTCAGAGTATTTTTAATCACAAGAATAGTTGTGATAAATTAATTTAACTATGCTTTTACCACTAAAATTTTTAATGGTAAAAACATAAATAATTTAGTGTTTAGAATATTTTTATTTGAAAAAAAAAACAAATTCTTTATTACTTTATCTTATCAATCAAAATCAGCCTCTATTATAGTTGGTGGTTACCATTTTTTGTATATTAAATATTTATGTTTGTAAATTATTGTATCTGTATCAATTTATTGTTGAGAGAGTCTTAATAAAAATACATTTCTCTCTAAATATTTCGTATTATCATGTCATTACTTTATAAAATATGATTAAATGACTGCAAGTAACAATTGGTTGAGAAATAATTTAGATAATTACAAACGAATAAATATCAGTTGTTGAATACTGCCATTAGAATAAAATATTAAAGGCCAATTGGCGAATAAAAATATAGTCTAGGATAAAATAATAATACGCATGTCTATGTGCTAATGTTCATTCACACATAATATATCAAGGAATTAAGGCATAACATACATACCGTATGTATGTAAAGTTTTTTTTTTTATAGATCCGTAAACGCACTGAAAGATTGCAACGTTTTTCATTCTTACTTGTAGTGTGTGTTTAATAAAATCTACGTGAATTGTCTTGTAACGAAAAAAAAAAACATTATTATCGAAATGTATACAAAAACGAGCGTTCAACAAATATCGATAATGAAGACCACAAATATGTCAATATGACAACCAGTATTTTATTCAATTAATAATTTGATTGAATAATTTACTAGTAACGAGTAGATTACGCATGTGTGTGAGATTTTAGCTCAGATTTTTAAATGTTAACTTCATCATCGATTTTTGTTAAACACTCATTTTTTTATGTGAAAGTTATAAAATTTAATTTAATAAAATCACGGATAGTTAAAATAAAGTTGCATTAGCCTCATTTGCTTAATGAGCCAGTGTGTGTTGAAACAATTGCAGCAGTATTTTTACAACATAAAACAATACTCTTAAACATCCATGATATTATTAATTTAAGCGCCTCGTCAAATTCAATAATTTAAGATTATAAAACTTTAAAGCAATAAATTTGTTTTGGACCGATGCAACAGACAATTTTCGTTATTAGAAATTCAATTACTTATATAAATTCCTCATCTAATGTAAGCGTTCAAGTATAGTTATATAGGTGGCCGAGAGATGGCGTACCAATCGCGCACTGATGGCGAGCTCGATTTTTCTTACATCTTAATTTCGAATTGTAAAAATATATTTACGAATTTTTAGATAAAATATACGATAGTTATTCACATCATTCCGATAATAATGTTTTTTTTTCTCAGTTAACTTAAGGTGTGCGTGTGTGGAAAGAAACTCTTCAGTTATCATACGGATGTTCTCTGTACTTATACTGTCATATGTGGTTGTTTGAATTATTTGAATGGTTCGTGGTCCAGCAGTTAGGCGTCAGCGGTTTGCCCAATCTCTTGCCGATCGTTTGCACGTGGAAGCCAATTTCGATGAGGGAATCGTGGTCCAGGATCTTCCTGCCGTCGAACACGAACGCCGGCTTCATCATGCCGTTGTATATCCTCTTGTAGTCTAAGACCTGTGCAATAAAATAATGATTAATCATCTGCTTAATAAGGTCCCTATATGTCGAGTTGTCGTGAAGTTGGTAATAGAGAAATAATTATTTATTTATTCAGTACTTATACAGGGTGACTGACGAAAAACCTTTGGTGCTGTATCTCGCTTATTTTTGATCCGATTTGAATAAATAAAACATCAAATTAAATTATTTTTAAAAGACTTTAATATGAACTGTACTGATATTTTTTCTTGCATCCAGTTTTTGACAAAAGACGATCAACTTGCACTGTATTTTGTACTGATCCGCAAGGAGATTTTTTTCTGAATCTAAATTTGTAAACGATTTTATCCATTCATCAAACTAAAGTCGAGAAATTGAGGATTAAAAAAAAAATTAAAAATCAAATACAATAAACAATATACAGAGCCTATTCCAAATGTCAAAAGTGACAGTGTCAGTCATTGGTACAATACTGCAATGATTTTTAATAATTTCATAATAAAAATGTTGCAAGATTTCAAAAACTGAAAAACGATTTCTGTAGAAGCACAAAATTCTAGTACAGTGTTTGAAATATTGCAACATTTTAATTATGAAATAATTAAAAATCGTTGCAGTATTGTATCAATGGCTGTCACTGTCACTTTTGACATTTGAAATAGGGTCTGTATATTGTTTACAATGGATACTTGACTTTTTATTTATTTTTTTAATCCTCAATTTCTCGACTTAAGTTTGATGTATGGATAAATTTGTCTACATTTTTATATTCCGAAAAAAAATCTCCTTGCGAATCAATAAAAATATATATACAGTGCAATTTAAAAAAAAATGTTGATCGTATTTTGTCAAAAACTGGGTGCGAGAAAAAATATCAGTACAGTTCATATTAAAGTCTTTTAAAAATGGTTTAATTTAATGTTTTATTTATTAAAATCGGATAAAAAATAAGTGAGATACAGCACCAAAGGTTTTTCGTCAGTCACCCTGTATGATTCAATTATTATAATCTCCAAAAATGATTAATAAATACAAATTTAATGTTCCCTAATGCAAGATATATTCTTAATACTTCACCTTATTGCTAGAGGGCGTCACTTAGGTCTCGCCCGTTTTGACTCACCACAAATTCGTCCCATTCCGTGCAAATCACAATCGCATGCGTTCCTTGTGTGGCCGAATACGCGTCGTGGAATACTTTCACTACGTTCCTTACATGCTCTGGAGATTCACAAATGGAAGGATGTGTCAGATCGTCGTAGATTTGTGATTCCTCTACCTAAAAGAAAACCCAAAATACATTTCATGAATAATTAAACCCGTGGTCAAACATTTTTATGTCAATTAACATTTCATGAAGAAGTTAAACATTTATTAGGTGTACACATGAATAATTCAAATTATTTTAAACAGTCAAGAAATTAATTTAAAATTCACTAAAACCAACAAAAAATCAACGATTGCAGTCAATTGTTATGGGCGATGAGACAATATGACAATCCGAAACGCAGAAAGTCATAGGAAAATCTTGGAACCCAATCGGTTCTTCTCTGTATTTGGTGGGATATTAAGGCTGTGCTTTATTATGAGGGATAGGACTGGACTGGAAGGAAGGAACGAATAAAAGTAGGGGAAAATCGGAACAAATAAAAATAAGAGTGAGAAAGGAACCAAATGTTTCAGAGAATAATAACTATAAACACTATTGCTTTAGAATATTACCTTAGGATCATAAATATTAATCGTGGCTCCTTCGTCCAGCAGAGTCTTCGCGACGTAGATCGAAGGACTCTCCCTGGTATCACCCGTGTTCTTCTTGAATGCGAATCCTAGCAGTGCGATGTGTTTGCCGCTCACGGTGTTGAACAGGGCCTGCACGACCTTGGCGGTGAACCGTGACTTCTGATACTCGTTCATGTCGATCACTTGCTGCCAATAGGCGGCCACCTCGGGCAGGTTCAGACACTCGCATATGTACACCAAGTTCAAAATGTCCTTTTGGAAACAGCTCCCACCAAAACCGGTAATTGAAAAGTTACATATCACATTATTTTAAATGTAAATACTTAAGATTATTTCTTAGATAGTTGTAAAGGATTTGAACAATAAATGTTGACTGTGTTTTATTACTATATGTTATAAATTATTAATTAAATGTAACTTGAGAAAATTGCCTAATCTTTATCCAAGTAATTTAAATTACAAATAATTTTCTTATTTATACATCAGCATTTTCAACCTTAATTTTACGCTTAAACTAGCGTACTCTTGACCTATGTCAATGCGTAGTTTGTTAAGGTAGGTCGGAAGTACGATGGGCCAATGCATTAGTTATTGTCGTAGGTCAAGAGTACGCTAGAATAAATGATTAGCATCTCGTGTTGAAAATGTGTGCAGATTAAACATTTACCAATTGAGGCCTGTAAAAATTTCGATCCTATCCTTGAATCCAGGCCGACCGCCCTCGCCACTTCGGAGACATCTGCGCCGGTGGCTTCGCAAACGGCCGACAACGAATTGATGCTGGAGACACGTTGGGCTAACATAGCATTTGCCGCCTAAAAAAGGAATTAATCAATTTAAACACAGAGATCTAAAATGAGATGGTCAATAGTCTCAGAAATATAAGTAAAACATCACTACATAATATAGTTATAAAAATTAAATGCATGAGGCGAATACTTGATGAAGTTTCATTGAAAATACAAATAAAACACATGATTTAGGGTTTCACTTTTTAATGTTGAATACTGCAAAATGTTTCACCACACAGTGGCTTTATCAGGTAGTTGAATAATGACTATTATATATATAAATTTTAAATAGTGAAACCCTAAACCGTACGTTTTATTTGTATATACAGACGAAATCTGGAATCTGGGAATCCCCCACAATGCCGGTTTTTATTATTTGAATTTAAATGTTGTAATTTTTTATGAATGCCAGTACATACTTGTAAAAATGTTCATAGGAGGTAACAATCTTGAAATAACCAAGTACCAGATTGTGCCGCCAGAGGGCTACTTTGGAACCTTTCCTGAGTCATCCTGCCTCTAGCAGTTCTGTGATTGTGTGTACAAAGCAGACGTGACACAAGAAAATGGTTACTTCTTGATTTTTAATCGATAAGAAGCCAGTGGAAACTGTTATATTAATGCAAACAGCTTAAAAAGATCATTTTCTTAGTAAAATTCAACTAAACGAATGATTTCTCAGTTTGAAATGAAAGAAATCGGCATTGAAGATCAGCTCCGTTTCAGTCGCCTTTCAACTGCTCGAAGCGAGGACAATATCGGTAAAATCTGTAATTTGATCAACAAATGTTGACGTAAGACAATCAACTAATGGACTTATCTGGATTGTCCTGGAATCCGCTGAATTGGAAATACAAATAGTGGCAGCAAAGTTCGTGCCGAGATTTCTCAGCGGTGAACAAAAGAATCATCACGTTTAAGCATGTCATGAAATGAAGGACGCATTCAAAGATGAACCATTTTTTTAGATCATAATCATCACAGGCGAAAAACAGTAAAGTAAACAGCCATGTCAATAGAAGTTAACTGACGCACGTTACCCAAAAAAGGTCAGTAGGTAAAATCGAATGTGAGGACGATGATGATCTGTTTTTTTTTTGGCATTTGTTTAAGATAAGAGAAAATTGCAAAGATATCAAATGGTAGAAAATCACGGACTTGGGAAATGTTTCCATTGTACGCCAATAGAGGGTGCGAAGAGCGCTGAACACTCAAGTAGGTTTTAGAGGGGGCGCTGTTATTTTTGTCGAATCTAATTTCACTACTCTACTCATTGCTCTCTCCAGAGTGAATATGTTTATGGACTTAACTTAAAAGAATCCCATAGGGGAAGAGATTTGCAATCAGTGAGAAAATAGTAGATAAAATTGAGCCCAAAACAAAAATAAAGACACAATTAAGTTGACATCTATTGTCTAAATGATGAACAAATTCTCCTAATTGAGTGGAACCGTCTAAACTTATAGGTAGCTGTTGTTGACAGGGTAATAATTTAATAATTTACCATTGTTGTAGTTAATTTTTACTGTTGAGAGTTTACTAATTGTCGATGGGTTTTTTCACTCAATTAGGGAAATCAATGCTACGTTCATAAAATAGATATCACCTTAACCATGTGTCTATGCCTAACGTATAACTGCATGATTATAAATTTTATGGTAGCATTACGTTTCTCTGTTACACTTGACAGGTAACTTTATTCCTAAATCTTAGCTTTCAATCACTTGATATCCAACTGGAAAAGACCTTTTGGTCCTGAACTAGTCACACCAGCGATCGCGGAGGAGTGGTTTTAGTCGCTTGAAATCCGACATAATCTGACGACAGCTGCAGACATATTGTTTTTTTGATGAGAGGAAACGAAATCCATCATGGATTAGGATGATGGATTTCCTTTCCTCTCATCAAAAAAATATGTCTGTAGAAAACAATTATTTAAAACAAAAGAGTGTATTCTAGAAATTATATTAAAGGGGAGTTTGATAGTAAAGTTAAATTTTTTTTTGCCAAGAATAATAAGAATAATAATATAATAATAATGTACAGCAAGGTAAAAAATAATTAAAAATGATTGCGCCTAAAAATCTAAACATGCCTCTTAGTGATGAATACTTCTTAAACTACGAAATTTTTCTTCATTCATCAATTGGTGAATCATAATTTAACGATAAGGTAAATTAGTAATTGATATCACTTAGTTTTACTTGTTTCACAATTAAAATTAAAAATTGTGATACAAGTAAAACCAAGTGATATCAATTACTAATTTACCTCATCGATGAATACTTCTTGTCAAATTCTAAATATTTCAATTAAATAATTACATTTAAGTGTATTGATTACACACCAATTTGGATAGTTCCGAAGACCAGGTGTTTGTGGTGAGGATATTTTTCCTGGGAATCCAATGCTCGTATATTTTACAGAGTTCTTCAATTGCTCCACTGTCCTCACCGCCTATTAGTACTCTGTCGGCATGCAGAAGATCGTTAATTGCTGTACCTATAATTCAAAAAAAAAACAATTACATTGTTTTATATATATCAATATTAATTCTTTTTAATCGAAGCACAACATTGTTACATAAATTATTGTAAATCAAGGATCTTGTTAAGCTAATCACAGTAACAATATAAAATTCTTTTTGTTTTCAGTAGTAGTAGTAGTAGTAGTAATTAAAGCAGCAATTGATGGTGATAACTTAGTGCTTCCGTCATGTGTATTTATGTGTGAATAAATGAGCTTGTTCATTTATTTCCATCTGTACTGTAAAGCACAATTATTTATGGCAAAAAGTACATATCTTTGTTACATTAAAAGATCACTTAAAATGAGAACCTGATAATAGTTACTGAGGTTAACACAGTCTTAAGCGAGGGAATTTTGATTAAGGTTCACTTTGTAAAGACATTTAGGTTAGGTGCACGTAGCCACTAAACTAAAACATTGAATTACTGTTTCCCTGGACAGACATGGACACACTTCGATCTATTTTGGATCTCATCTGCATAGTAAAGTTAAAAATTTATTTTTACTTTGCAGTTTTGACTCTCCAGGCATCCATAAAGCAAGAAAATACCATTAAGTTCCCATCTATTGTCTGAAGTATTGCATTAAGATTCTTATCTTGCTTTATTCAATGAGAAGTCTTTATTTCAAACGGGTAAAAAAATAATAATAATAATAATAATTAGTTCATTTTACAGAAAGAAATACGTTCAAACTAGTGTTGCTTTGATAGCCTTGCTATTTTGTAACACGCAAATTACTTTTGTATTATTCAATGTCTGTCGAAGTATTAGCTAGAGAAGTAGTTGTTTCAAAAGTGATTTGTTCTTGTAGTCTTAATAAGACTCATTTGTTGTAGATTTTTCGAAAATATTTTCGTGTTTTTTCTATTTATTGGGTAAAAAAATGGTGGACAGGAGGTTATCAGTGGAGATATATTCAGCCCTAAGAACAAGATTCATTTTTGAACATTAAATAATAGTTTATTTTTTTCGTATTCATTCAGCTTGCAAATGAGAGGATATTTAATAACCATTAAATGGAGTCTTTCAATAGGGTTAAAAATGTTATCAGTGGGGATACACTTAGCTCACAAAAATGAGAAATATTGTCTATCTTAGATAATGAATATTTTAGTTGTTTTTGGTTTGAGAGTTAAAAAAATGTAAAATTTAAGTTGTGATATTGATTGATGGTGATAACTCATTTTAAATGAACTTTTGTGGGGTTTAACTCATCCTGTAACTCAGTAGACAATTGTTGCACTTAAATAATAAATGCGTTTGTGCTTTTATAAACTTCTCGATCGACCCTCGTGAAATGAAACATTTATAACATACCTAGTGACTTTCAAATCATTGTTATCAATTGTTAAATAAATGTTTGCGGTTAATATAAAATTAATAGAGCACTTTTGTTTAGGTGAATTTATCTACAACGTAAACAAGTTTAACATTTTATTATTAAATATTTACCACTTCATATCTAATATGAGTGCAAATATGAGTTTGTATAACCTACTTAATTTATTTGCATGAAAACACAATTAAAAAGTAATTTTGAAAAAAAGGGATAACGAAAAATGTTTTTTACTGAAGCGATTAGTCATGTTCGTTTAGTTTACAGCTTTGTAAAATCAATGAAACTAGATTTGCATATCATTGCACTATTTTTCAGTTGTTTTTTCTTGTTAATCAACTATAGAGTCCTAGATTTCAAGTAGGTTTATTTACCACTAATACTGATAATACACTGTTTTTGTAAGTGTAAAAAATAATAATAATAATTGAGAAAATAAATAAACGACAAGCATTTAAAATATTGATTTTCGTGTGTAATTTATAATTATATTTGATAAAAATGTATTAGATTTTTTATTATATGTTTTTTGTTTAAAATTTCATTAATTTCTTAAGATATACTCCATTATTAAATAACAGAGGTGTTTATTTCACAATACAATAAAAAAATAGATAACATAAAAATGAATTTAAAATCAGAAAGCTACTTCTATGATAAATAAGAACTCTCGCCCTGTTACACTACTTTAAGTAACATCTAAAATATTTGAAATTAATGGAATCGTATTTATTTATTTATCCACTGTGCTTACATAAAAATCGAAAATACATATATAACAATACATTCTTATAAACATTTTGATTACACATGAAAAGGCTTAACTTCATAATAAAATAATCTTCCACTGTTGCCTACTGCTGCTTCGATGACACTTAACCAAAACTGAATTTTAAAGTAAAAAGCATATTTAAACACGGCAGAAGGACCAGAAAGTCAAATACTAACTACTACTACTCTTATAAATTAATGTAATTTAATAAAAAAGTCATATACTCACTTCGTGAAACATTATATTAATTTAATCTAAAACCTACATTAATAAAAAGTACTTCATTATTTTTTTGGCATTTGTGATTATAATTCACAATTTATCTCGCAATGACCGAATAAAAACGCCTTGAATAAAAACACAATAACTTTTTGTTAAGCGTCGCTAATTAATAGGTGCCGATTTGTATGCACGGCGAAACGGTAGGGTTTAACCTCGGGTGACCTCATAATCCTTGTCTTCTTCATTAACCGGGCGAGTTCACGGCGAAACGCAAGGTAATTGCACTTTCTCAAATTGCGTAATCGCACGCGTACATATTTATTTATTTTTCTGTGCAAATTGAATAAGAACGAAAACATTAAATAAGGTAAATCGTTAATAACATTCAAGAAGAATACATAATAACTTTAATAACAAATGCAAAGCTTGATGTTATAAGATTAAAATGCATGTAATTAAAAATATATAATAATTTCAGATAGAAATTCACAGTTAAAACCTGAATAACTTTCTTGATAAAAAGTAAAAAAGTTAATAAACACTCAAAACTTTGCAAACATGTTAATTTAAAGGTATAATACATATCATCTCACTTAATATGTATTAACACTAGTTTAAATTTAAAAGAATGCATTAAAAATTGAATAGAAAAGAAGAATTTGTCATTGATAACAGCGCCCTCTCTCGAAATTATAAATGAAATAAACTCATTTTACTCTAGTGAAAAGTCTCTCCTAAAAAGGGAACAAAAGAAGTAAATAAAGGCATCTATAAAAGAATCCGGATGTCCCTCAGCATCATGGAAAAGTAAAAAAAAATGTGATTGTGAACTCCGCTCAAAATTTGACGTGTAATTTTCAAGAGAGAAGACCAAAGATAAATAAATGAATAATATTACTTCTACCTATTTGAACTTTTTGTTTTGTAGCACAGCAAGTATTCAATTTATTTTTATCTTTTAATATCACGATTTCTTTTTAGTAAATATATAGATAGTCTTTTTTTTAATGCTATTCATTCACTATTAGATTTTCAGTGGTATCAACGTTTTCGTATCAATATTAACAAACGTTTTGGGAAATGTTTTTATTGAACGCTATACACGGAATGACATGCCCAATTAAGTTCGCAACATGTTACCCAGATGGCGCTGTTATCAGTATCATGTTTAGAATAAAAGGTTGGTAATCTCTTCTTATATTTGAATATATTATGGGATCTTAATTAAGAGCCCTTATCAATCAGTTTATTAAAAGAATAAATCTTACCTTCTGCTAAGAATTCGGGATTCGACAAAATGTGATAGGACACTCCGGGACGGTTGTTCGCGTTCAATATGTTCTGTATACTTTCTGCAGCCCTCACCGGAACCGTACTTTTCTCCACCACAATTTTGTTACTTTGAGCAATGTCTGCAATCATGCGCGCCGCCCCTTCCACGTATTTCAAGTCAGGAGCTCGACCCTATAAAATAAAAAATATATATTTCTTTAATGGGTATGTTTTTGGATAATAAATTGTATTATTAAAGTTCTTTACATGGTTGTAAATTGACTAATAATTTCAAACTGCAAATAAAATCATGAAAGTTCTGTTAAGCTTTCGAATATTGATATCTTGAAAATCGGTGAAACCTAAGATATCGAAGAATTAAAAAGTGCAGAAAAATTCTACTTTTATAAATGAAGCTAGCACAAATTTAAAAAAAGCTTACGCATGGTCAAATTCTTCCATAGAAGAAAATGAGATGCAATTAAAGGCAGCTAAAGACCATCAGTCATAAAAAAGACACCCACACGAAAAAAGTCCGCTGATGTTACAGCTTATAATAAATTTATCATATACTTGTTTCTCATTAATCACTTGGTGAAACATTGTGAATTTTAATTTAATCTAAAACCTTCATTATAATACATTGTTAGAAAAGATTGCATTTAAAAAATACAAATACCAGAAATGTGAAAATATAATAAAATAATAAAGTCAACTAATAGAAGAAAATAAGATGAAATTAGCTTGTAGAAGGTAAATAATTTAAAAATCTGCCTAAACTTACTGGTGATAATGGCGGAAGATAAGAAATTGAAGAATTAAAAATTCCATGAAGGCAAATAAATTAAAAATTGTGGCTTCTTTAGAATTTTGACTTTGTAAAAGGTGTGGTGAAACAATTGTAACATGAAAAGGAACAACTTTGGAAATTTAAAAATATATATAAGTTTAAATTTCTAACAAATAAATATATTTGTTTAAATGTTTAAATTATTTATTATTATTATCATTTTTCTTATGATTTTCTATCATATTTACAGTAGTTTTTTGTACACTGTTTAGTTATGACCTTCATTATTTTAGTCATGAATATTATTACTAATACGAAGTGTATTATAATATTATTACTCACTTTTCCATTTCCGAATGTTTTTGTCGGTGTGTTGACGGAGATGAAGATTAGATCAGCGTCCAATATTGCAGTTTTGATGTCATTCGAGAAGAAGAGGTTTTTACCTCTGCAGGCTTTCACCACGTCGTCGAGTCCAGGCTAAAAAAAAACAAACAAACAACAATGTTTAATCATATACTAAATACTAGGAAGAAATATGCGATGTTTAATTCTAAGAGTATAGTGTATTCATCGCTCTTTTGCCGAGCAATAAAAAATCAAAGACAGCCCGCTGTCTTTGGCGGCATCGCCGCCGCGTCGTAAAAACACTCGATGCGAGTAGATCGGCACACGCCGTGTGCACCCTTCCTCCTCATGGCATAGTCTATCCTTTTCCTATATATTCGACATTATATTTTTCGTGGCTTGGTTTAAAATTAATTTTATCAGCAACTGTGTTAGTGCACATTTCGTCGGTGGGCGCTGTATCTCAAAAACGAATAATCCTCTTGAGTTGAAACTTTAAACTTAAGGTTTTATTGTTAAAAACTGGAACTGAAAAGCTTTTGGTAAACATTCATAAACCGGAAGTGGATGTTTACTCGAGGCGTTTTTTAGTTTTTTTGTTATATTTTTCTAAATATAATTTTTTTTAAAAAACGTTTCAAACAAAAGTTAAAGGGAATAAAAAACTAAATAAGTTTTATTACAACATATTTTTCATAAAATTCTTAAATTTCGAGAAAAAAAATAAAAATTGATATTTTTCACATTATTTACCAATTGCTAATAAACTATTCAAGTTACGTAAAATTTATATAACAAATAATTGTAGAGAATTAAAAAAGGAACAAATTATTAAGATTAACATTTTTCCGTAAACCTCATAGTTTTCGAGTAAAATATAGGGAAAGTACTATGATGGCCACATCACCATTTTCTTATTGTTTGTTATTGTGTCTACTTTACTTACAAGATTATATTCTTAAGGATTTTATTTGTTTATTACTTTCCCTATATACTATATATAGGGGAAGTATTGTTTTCGTGCGTGAAAATGTTTGTGGGCGCTGTATCTCAAAATAATCCGATTGAGATGAAACTTTAAACTTAAGGTTTTATCGGTAAAAACTGGAACTGAAAAGCTTTTGGTGAATATTCAAAAACCGGAAGTGGATGTTTACTCGAGGCCGTTTTTTGTTTTCTTCAAATATTTTTTTTTTAATATGAAAAATATTACAAATATTTTTAAACAAAAGTTAAAGGGAATGAGAAACAACAAGTTTTGTTAAAAAATATTTTTCATAAAATTATTAATTTTTGCGGCTTTTACTTCGTTATACATGTTTGAGTATAAATAAAACACTTTGTAACTTTGTTTGTATAACACTATTTATTTACTGTTTACTATAGTTTCGGCATCTCAACGTGCCATTATCAAAACATACAATGATACAATGATTGTATGTTTTGATAATGGCACGTTGGGATGCCGAAACTATAGTAAACAGTAAATAAATAGTGTTATACAAACAAAGTTACAAAGTGTTTTATTTATATATTTCATAAAACTTAATTTTCGAGAAAAAAAATAAAAATTGAAAATTTTGACATTTTTTGCTAATTGCTACTAAACTATTGAAGCTACATGAAATTTATATAACAAATAATTGTAGAGTATTCAAAAGTGAACAAATTATTAAGAATAGCCTTTTTGTGTAAACCTTATAGCTTTCGAGTAAAATATACGGAAAGTACTATGATGGCCACATTACCATTATTTTTTGCTTGTGACGACTATTTTTACTTTCCCTATATACGCAGTATATGTATATATATGGGGGAAGTATTGTTCTCGTAATTTTTTGGAAATTTCTTTGCGGAAATATCCGTTTTGGGGTCTCCTGACACTTACACTAATTTCTAGAAAAAAAAAATTGTCTGTCGGTGGGCGCAAAAACGAAAGATGCCGTTAATAACCCTTTGAATTTCCTTCTTTAATTGGTGTATTCTTTGTGGAAGGATAGCAAATAACAAACATGAAACAAGCACGACTGGCAAACGTCATATGACAAAATGGCACCAAATAAAAATTCGTCCTTACTTTCTGGACATCATACCAAACTTATAGAAGCCATTTATCAAGAACTGCTAGCAGTTGATCCTGATTCAAGTTCTAAATTTTGTGAAATAAATGAGAAATAGTAAAAAGGGTCTTATTCTGTTTACGTTAATTGTACCTTTAAGTTAACTCGTTTTAACAAGAATAATGAATTTGTGCCTTTGAACTCGCTTCTATAATTTATATTAAGGAACTGACTTTTCTTTCTTGGTGTAAGCACTCATTTTGAATTTAATTTTTTGGTTGTGGCTGAATCAATTTAGATGACAAACACTGACTTTTCACAGCAACTACTATATTGAGGATTTTATTATCGAATATTTGTTTACACTTTTTAAGCTATATTTCGAATTAAACTAAAGAGGAAACAAAAATAAAACCTCCACAATAACTCTAGTAAAGGTATTATTCTAATTTTATTCTGATAATTTAAATAATAGAGATACAAACTGCAATTGAAAATTTTACATGGGAATCCCCTATGATGCGTCTTGAAACGGGTCACGCGGTATACTCATGTTGATATCTTCTTTTATTGATAATGTTGTTCGTAACATAGAATATATGGACCAATAGGTCGATGGTTTCAATTTTGATTATCAGTCTTCCATTCCATAAATTTTGCATTTTTTTTTCATACCTCTTTTTCTATTTTTCTGGTAATAAACCTGCATAAGTTTTCTCAGCTTAATTTACTATTTCTGGTGGAGTATCATTATCAAAGAGTAATGACATATTATCGAAACTAGTCGGAGAATAATAAGAAATATTCTGTGAAACAAACCAAGTGTTTTTGATTTCCAATATGTTTCACCACGGGTTAAGTGAGCAATTCATTAAATATAGAGATCTCTTAATGCCACTTCGATTATCATGACGATATGACTGCGGTTTTATTTGAAAACTGGTTCGAAAATAAATTGATACCGAATTTGGCCAAAAACTCCATAATAGTTATGGTCAATGCATCATATCATAGTCGACAAATTGATAAGGCACCGACTACGTCCAGTAAAAAATCAGAAATATCTGATTATTTATATAAACATGATTTAATTTTTGAATATAGTAACAGATGAGGCTGTTCTATGATGAAAATTCATATTCACTTGTTTGGTTGATGAAGTAAAAACACTTAAATTTTCAAAACACTTTATTATTGCTTTTTTAAAACGCAAGAATTGTTTCGACACACTGTGGCTTCTTCAAGCGAAGAAAAGTTCACCAAAAGCTCTTCAGTTCTAGTTTTTAACGATAAATACTTAAGTTTAATGTTTCATCTCAATAGGATCATTCGTTTTTGAGATACAGCTCCCACCGACAGACAGATACGCAGACACACACACAAACACAGACATTTTTTTTTCTTCAGAAATTAGTGGATTAGAAGAGTAGAGACTTCAAAGTATAGTTCCGTTCAACAAACTTTTCAAAAAATTTTCACGAAACTTCTTGGGCTTATAACCTAACCTTATAGTCTAAATAGGTAACCGAATTAAAACAAGTAAATAAAACAAAATACTTAATCATAATCTTCAATATACTAATTTAATTTTATAAAAAAGTTTCTTATACTTTGTAAAACAAAATCAAAGTAAACATAGAAACAACAAAATATATTCAAAACAATGATATAATTTTCAGGCGTTTCTTAATAAAATAACTTACTGAACACTTTTTATTGTAATAGTTCAGTTTTAAATGATAACATGTAAATTATGACTACTTTTTATATTTTTTTTTAATTAGGACATTTAATTGTGAATATTACACATAAGTTAGCCAGATTGTATTTATAAAAATAATATTTAATTATAATGGAAGTACTTTATTAATTTTAAAAACATCTAAATCATAACTTTGAATAACTTATTATGTCAATAATATTCAAACAAATATACATAAACAAAAGCTTTTCTATTTGGTATAACAAATTAAAACATTTAATCTTAAACTATGATTACTTCTACATTACAAACAATAAAGAAACATTAATGAGTTCTTAGTTTTAACTATTAATAACATTTTCTTTTTTGTAATTCAATTCGTAGGCAGGAAATGTTCTTTTTGCTAAAACAAAAAAAATGTTTGTACCGGATTTGTTAAATAGTTTTTCATTTTAATTAGAATAATCCGTTTTTTAAAATTGTGATTATATTTACCCAAAAAATTTGAATATTTTCTTGAATAAATTGTTTTCACTTGTAGTACATTAAAAATGGTGACGTGGCCATCATAATACTTTCGCTATATTTTTCTTGAAAACTATGAGGTTTACGCAAAAGGGCTATTCTAAACAATTAGCTCAATTTTGGATTCTTTATATTTACTTCTCCTATAGTTTATTTAGCAATAGGCAAAAAATGTCAAAATTATTAATTAAAAAATGTAGCATGGGTAAGAAGGAAGCCTCTATTCTACCTTCCAATCCATAAAACATAAGCGAGGGTTTTAATAAACATTATAATACCAAGTTGACTCTTTCATTGAATAATCTATGCATTAGTATAATGAATCCAATAAAAATTAAGTACAAATTTTATAGGATGAAGGGTAGGAAAGAAGACACCCAACCACTATACATATATATTTTATTTTAAGCCTAAGTCACTTGATCGTAATAACAAAAATATTCTTAAAAAAAATTACAAAAATTTCTAAAGCTGTGACGCTGTTATAGTTAAAATTATTAAATAGATGTGGGGTGGCCTCCATCCCACTCTCAAATCTATAAAACATAAGCGAGGTTTCATTTAAATTAAATTCTACAAAGTTGAAGTATAGTTGCAAAATCTATGTATGAAATGGTGATGTGGCCATCCCTATATTTTTCTCGAAAACTTTGAGGTTTTCGCAAAAAGGTTATTCTTAACAATTCGCTCAATTTTTGATTGTTTGATGTAACTCCTAAAGTTTATTAGCAATAGGCACAAAATGTTTAGGTAATGATTCATCATCCATAATAAATATCACGGTGGCTAGTTCTGTACAAAAATAAAACAAAAACGAGATCATGATCTTGGAAACAATTTGAAGAAAAGAAAAAATAGATAGTCGTCACAAGCAAAAAAATGGTAATGTGGCCATCATAGTACTTCCCCTATATTTTACTCGAAAACTATGAGGTTTACGGAAAAATGTTAATCTTAATAATTTGTTCCTTTTTTAATTCTCTACAATTATTTGTTATATAAATTTTACGTAACTTGAATAGTTTATTAGCAATTGGTAAATAATGTGAAAAATTTCAATTTTTATTTTTTTTCTCGAAATTTAAGAATTTTATGAAAAATATGTTGTAATAAAACTTATTTAGTTTTTTATTCCCTTTAACTTTTGTTTGAAACGTTTTTTAAAAAAAATTATATTTAGAAAAATATAACAAAAAAACTAAAAAACGCCTCGAGTAAACATCCACTTCCGGTTTATGAATGTTTACCAAAAGCTTTTCAGTTCCAGTTTTTAACAATAAAACCTTAAGTTTAAAGTTTCAACTCAAGAGGATTATTCGTTTTTGAGATACAGCGCCCACCGACGAAATATGCACTAACACAGTTGCTGATAAAATGAATTTTAAACCAAGCCACGAAAAATATAATGTCGAATATATAGGAAAAGGATAGACTATGTCATGAGGAGGAAGGGTGCACACGGCGTGTGCCGATCTACTCGCATCGAGTGTTTTTACGACGCGGCGGCGATGCCGCCAAAGACAGCGGGCTGTCTTTGATTTTTTATTGCTCGGCAAAAGAGCGATGAATACACTATATGCAATAAGTATAGTGTATTCATCGCTCTTTTGCCGAGCAATAAAAAATCAAAGACAGCCCGCTGTCTTTGGCGGCGTCGCCGCCGCGTCGTTAAAACACTCGATGCGAGTAGATCGGCACACGCCGTGTGCACCCTTCCTCCTCATGGCATAGTCTATCCTTTTCCTATATATTCGACATTATATTTTTCGTGGCTTGGTTTAAAATTCATTTTATCAACAACTGTGTTAGTGCATATTTCGTCGGTGGGCGCTGTATCTCAAAAACGAATAATCCTCTTGAGTTGAAACTTGAAACTTAAGGTTTTATTGTTAAAAACTGGAACTGAAAAGCTTTTGGTAAACATTCATAAACCCGAAGTGAATGTTTATTCGAGGCGTTTTTTAGTTTTTTTGTTATATTTTTCTAAATATAATTTTTTTTAAAAAACGTTTCAAACAAAAGTTAAAGGGAATAAAAAACTAAATAAGTTTTATTACAACATATTTTTCATAAAATTCTTAAATTTCGAGAAAAAAAATAAAAATTGAAATTTTTCACATTTTTTTACCAATTGCTAATAAACTATTCAAGTTACGTAAAATTTATATAACAAATAATTGTAGAGAATTAAAAAAGGAACAAATTATTAAGAATAACATTTTTCCGTAAACCTCATAGTTTTCGAGTAAAATATAGGGAAAGTACTTATTGTTTGTTATTGTGTCTACTTTACTTACAAGATTATATTCTTAAGGATTTTATTTGTTTATTTATAGGGGAAGTATTGTTTTCGTGCGTGAAAATGTTTGTGGGCGCTGTATCTCAAAATAATCCGATTGAGATGAAACTTTAAACTTAAGGTTTTATCGTTAAAAACTGGAACTGACTTTTTGTTTTCTTCAAATATTTTTTTTAATATGAAAAATATTACAAATATTTTTTAAACAAAAGTGAAAGGGAATGAGAAACAGAACAAGTTTTGTTAAAAAATATTTTTCATAAAACTCTTAGTAGTAACATATATTTATTGACAAATTTTGTACATATTTACATTAAAATGATGAATAATGAATGATGTGTTAATGTATTAATCTGTCAAAAGGCTATCGACCAGAGGTCTTTCTGCCTTGTCTTGTCCAGTCGTATGGCGTCAGTCGTTAGTGAGTAGATGCATGAAATGATGAAATGAAATCAAAAATGGTAGAATGTGTTTTTTTAAATTTAGGGATTATGTTTGGGTTTCGAGGAAGACAGTATAGGGATAATATGTGAAAGTTAAAAGGATTTTTGGCGAATTTTTCTGATAGGAATCGAAGACGTTCTAGGATGGGGATAACTAAAGTAGTATCATAGAGGAGCTGATTGGAGGGATTGTGTAGAGGATTAAGAGGATGACGGAGTTTTGTTAGGGTACGAAGGGATGCTCGCTCGCTAACTTCAATATTACGGGAGGTTGGATTGCTGGGGTTGGGATAGAGGGCACAACCATAGTCAAGTAGTGGGCGGCAGATCATCTTGTAAATTTTTACAGCAGTTCTGGTATTAATACCATTGTTTTTGTAAGTTAAACTTTTGCCCTAGAAGTAATTTTGCTTTTTGTTATGGCTGTATGTTTTTTAAAATTAATTTTTTGATCTATGGTTATGCCCAAGTACTTAATGGAAACTGAGGGAGGGATCGCAGTTTGTTAAATATGGACTTTGTGAGGTGAATTATTGCTGTGATGATAAGAGATTAGGAGCTGTGATTTGTGAGGATTGATTTTAATGCGCCATTTTGCAAACCATCGTTGAAGGGGGTCAATAAGCTCTTGGAGGGATTGGAGGGCTTTTGGTAGTGTGGGAGCATAAAACTCTTAATTTTCGAGAATAAAAAATAAAAATTGAAAATTTTGACATTTTTTGCTAATTGCTACTAAACTATTGAAGCTACATGAAATTTATATAACAAATAATTGTAGAGAATTCAGAAGTGAACAAATTACTAAGAATAGCCTTTTTATGTAAACCTTATAGCTTTCGAGAAAAATATAGAAAAATTACTATAATGGCCACATCACCATTATTATTTTCCCTATAAACGAAGTATATATAGGGTAAGTATTGTTTTCGTGATTTTCTTTGTGGAAATATCCGTTTTAGGGTCCCCTGAACCCATTGCACTAATTTCTAGAAAAAAAAAAAATGTGTCTGTGTCTGTCGGTGGGCGCTGTATCTCAAAAACGAATTATCGTTTTGAGATGAAACTTCAGATTTAAGGTTTTATCGTTAAAAACTGGAAGTGAAAAGCTTTTGGTGAACATTCATAGATCGGAAGTTTATAGATGTTTACTCGAGGCGTTTTTTTGTTTTTTCTAAATATAAATAATTTTAAAAAACGGTACAAACAAAAGTTAAAGGAAATGAAAAACTGAGCATGTTTTATTAAAACATATTATTTTATAAAATTCTCAACTTTTGGGGAAAAAAAATAAAAATTGAAAATTTTGACATTTTTTGCCAATTGCTAATAAACCATTGGAGTTTTATATAACAAATAATTGTAGAGAAATATAAAAATATAAAAAGTAGTCATAATTTACATGTTATCATTTAAAACTGAACTATTACAATAAAAAAGTGTTCAGTAAGTTATTTTATTAAGAAACGCCTGAAAATTCTATCATTGTTTTGGATATATTTTGTTGTTCCTATGTTTACTTTGATTTTGTTTTACAAAGTATAAGAAACTTTTTTATAAAATTAAATTAGTATATTGAAGATTATGATTAAGTATTTTGTTTTATTTACTTGTTTTAATTCGGTTACCTATTTGGACTATAAGGTTAGGTTATAAGCCCAAGAAGTTTCGTGAAAATTTTTTGAAGTTTGTTGAACGGAACTATACTTTGAAGTCTCTACTCTTCTAATCCACTAATTTCTGAAAGAAAAATGTCTGTGTTTGTGTGTGTGTCTGCGTATCTGTCTGTCGGTGGGAGCTGTATCTCAAAAACGAATGATCCTATTGAGATGAAACATTAAAATTAAGTATTTATCGTTAAAAACTAGAACTGAAGAGCTTTTGGTGAACTTGTATAACGAAGTAAAAGCCGCAAAAATTAATAATTTTATGAAAAATATTTTTTAACAAAACTTGTTCTGTTTCTCATTCCCTTTAACTTTTGTTTAAAAAAATTTGTAATATTTTTCATATTAAAATAAATATTTGAAGAAAACAAAAAACGGCCTCGAGTAAACATCCACTTCCGGTTTTTGAATATTCACCAAAAGCTTTTCAGTTCCAGTTTTTAACGATAAAACCTTAAGTTTAAAGTTTCATCTCAATCGGATTATTTTGAGATACAGCGCCCACAAACATTTTCACGCACGAAAACAATACTTCCCCTATATATAGTATATAGGGAAAGTAATAAACAAATAAAATCCTTAAGAATATAATCTTGTAAGTAAAGTAGACACAATAACAAACAATAAGAAAATGGTGATGTGGCCATCATAGTACTTTCCCTATATTTTACTCGAAAACTATGAGGTTTACGGAAAAATGTTATTCTTAATAATTTGTTCCTTTTTTAATTCTCTACAATTATTTGTTATATAAATTTTACGTAACTTGAATAGTTTATTAGCAATTGGTAAAAAATGTGAAAAATTTCAATTTTTATTTTTTTTCTCGAAATTTAAGAATTTTATGAAAAATATGTTGTAATAAAACTTATTTAGTTTTTTATTCCTTTTAACTTTTGTTTGAAACGTTTTTTAAAAAAAATTATATTTAGAAAAATATAACAAAAAAACTAAAAAACGCCTCGAGTAAACATCCACTTCCGGTTTATGAATGTTTACCAAAAGCTTTTCAGTTCCAGTTTTTAACAATAAAACCTTAAGTTTAAAGTTTCAACTCAAGAGGATTATTCGTTTTTGAGATATAGCGCCCACCGACGAAATTTGCACGAACACAGTTGCTGATAAAATGAATTTTAAACCAAGCCACGAAAAATATAATGTCGAATATATAGGAAAAGGACAGACTATGCCATGAGGAGGAAGGGTGCACACGGCGTGTGCCGATCTACTCGCATCGAGTGTTTTTACGACTCGGCGGCGACGCCGCCAAAGACAGCGGGCTGTCTTTGATTTTTTATTGCTCGGCAAAGAGCGATGAATACACTATACAGTATACAACTGTATCTGTTACAAGGGTACAATGCTTGACGAAGAAATGGGCTTGGAAGCCATCACAAGCGTAAAATACTGGTGGGGATTAAATATTGATATATCAACGTGACAATCAGTACATTACTTTGTTGTACAGTCGGTAATTGGATTATTAAAATCTGCTATAAAAAAAGTCTGGTGATGTTCAATAAGAATATCTAAATTGTGTTGGATGGAGACACAAAAAATCTATCACCATCAGCACGCTCCTTATATTAAAAAAAAAATGTGTAAAACAGTCGAAAAACGAAGATATTAATTATTTCAAGGATCAAAAACCTTTAAAAGAAAAAAGAAACTAAAAAAGTTTATAGTTTATTAAAGCATAATAAGGGTACGTTAAAAAATAATTAGTGTTTATTTAAGGTTAGGAGTATGCTCAAATAACAATAGACTATTAAGATCCAGGGATGGAAGGTCGACAAGGAACTCGAGAGCTTCAGTGATCACCGCCACGCTACTGGGCGGCGGTGACAACATTTTTGAAGATCGTCATCACATGCAAGAAGATGCCGTTACGAGAGGAGGACGAGGACGTCGGAGCAATGCGGCGACAAGTGGACGTTAATGGTCGCGACTAGGAAAAAAGGTTTTTTCCGGGGAATGCAGTTAATTCCTACAATTTTCATTACTAATCCCCTAGTCTTAAGCGTGCGTTACGCTACTGTTCGTTTCCATCTGTTCCTTGCCGTGTTGTGAGGTCTTCCTCCTATCTGCATATCACCGCCCTTGCACACTCTGCCATCGCCTGTCACTTCTCGCTTTCCAGCATCTTCGCGGTGATTGACTCCTCCGTGAGCTCGCCCAGCGCCACCCTTAATTTGCTTCTTTCCGCCTCCCATCTGCAGAAGGGTATGTCTGGCGTCATTTCTTGGTGCCGGGCACCACAGGTAATCCTCCCCGCTCAGTTTCTCTATCCGGCACAGATAATCGGCAAAGCACACGTGGCCGGATAGGAGCTGGGTCGTGAAGTAGTCCAGCTTCCCTTCCTTTCTTTTTACCACGGCCCCACTAGCGGTATTAGGGCCCTCGTCGTCCACTGACCTTTCGACCCCTCAGCCCGTCTTTGCTGCCCTTTCCACGACCCTTTCCCACGCCGGTGTAGCGTATAGCAGACTCGCTGCCCCCACTGCCATGATGACCGGCCATGGGAGCGAGTTAAAAGCATTCTTCGCAACCAGCGCCACTGCCAGGCAGTGTCTTCTGCTCCTCATGGAGACCTCGTTGGGTCCGTCTACTAGCCTCCTCAATTCCATCAAGGCGTCTACCGTGGACCTGCCCCTACGGAAACCGAATTGCCTTGGTGATACATCCCCAGCATCCTCGATCGCGGCCCTTATCCGCTCCAAGACTTTTGCCTCTCCGTCCACGAGGCATACTGGCCTGTAACCTCCCGGGTCCGTCTTATTCTTCCCCTTCTTCGGCAGCAACACCAACCTGGCCCTCTTATACGTGTCCGGAATTTTGCCCTCCTTGAGGCACCGATTCATTAGAACTGTGACCGCCTCAGGGTAGCCCACCGCCGCCGCTCTTATTGCTTCGTTCGGGTTTTCCCCTGTCCCACCGCCTATTTTTCCAGGAATTACCTTTACCGCTGCCATGACCTCCTCCTCTATGAACAGCTCCTCCTCTCCAGGAATCGCCCCCCTCGGTTTTCCGAATGCCACTTGCCTCGGGAATAGAGTCTCTATTACAGCCTATATTCCTCTTCTAACTCTCGTCCCGGCCTTCATAAGGCCGGCCCCTAACTTTTTAGCCACTATCTTGTAAGGCCTTCCCCATACGTCGTCCTCGACCTCCTGCTGCAACTGGCACCACTTCTGCCTCTTGCACTTGGCTATTATTTTCTTAAGGCTGTCCTTGGCTTCGAGTTGTATCACCTCCAGGGCCGCCACCTCGCCCCCTCTTCTTCTGCATCTGGTGACGTCTCTACGTGCCTCGTTCCCCTGTACCTTTCTGTGACCACCTCCTCTTTCCACCAGTAGATTCCCCCGCAACCTTTTTAGGTATGGCTACGTCACACGCCAGGAAAAGGGGATTACGGCGAACTTTTTTTCAAGTTCCACCGGCATCCCCTGTATGCCAAGAATCCCACTGGTAGCATCTGAGCCCTCCCACAAAAGAATGTGGAGGGTGAACAGACTACGCTTCACCAGCGCCCTTAAGTGGGATTAATAAAAAAAGTCTACTAAGATAGGTCATAAGTAATCCCCAATAATATTTGGCTGATTAGGTAATTATTTCCATGGAGTAGGATAATTGAGATATTCTAGTAAAAACTTCTTTACAAATTTATTCAGTTACCAGTTTCTTTTTGGTAGGTACATGCTGCTCCTTTTCTTATTACTTATTTACTTTACAAGATATATTTTTAAAAAAATCATAAAATGCATCCATAAATACACTAAATCACTTCAAAAATTTGGAGCATAGACTTGAAGGCGGAATTCACTTCTCATGTTCAGTGATGGTTGCTACTGAAGTAATATTTTAGCCTTTTCTGGCGTATTTAGGTCTACTTTTTGGAGACCTGATTATTAAATATGTTATGTCAGTGTGACATAAT
Source organism: Ontholestes murinus (assembly GCA_963969525.1). Classification (NCBI taxonomy): domain Eukaryota; kingdom Metazoa; phylum Arthropoda; class Insecta; order Coleoptera; family Staphylinidae; genus Ontholestes; species Ontholestes murinus. The sequence continues at coordinate 73,730,156 of OZ018391.1, forward strand.
ATTCTTTCTGGTCTGTTATAACATCGTATGGACTTGAGGATGAAAGTAGTAAATACAATGGTCTTTAATTTTTGTAGTCCTTAATAGCATTCTCATTCAGTTAATATTGGTAAATAAAGTAAATTCGTTTTAATTTTTAGTTACTTTTTTATGTTATGTTTGGGTCTGTTTAGTATTTGTTGATCATAGTCGTCGATCTAGCCCTCCCTTTATCTGCTTGTAAAACATCGATGTATTGGTTTGAGTAGATCATCTACAAGAGTGAACTCCGCCCTTTGGTATGGTGTTTTCTTTTTCTATTTTGTATATATTTTACATAATCATGTCCAATAAAGCTTAAATGAATAAATGCATAAATGAACACTGTTTTAAATCATTGATAAATTTAGAAATATTTGATTTTGTTGGTTTCGCTGATGCATCTTGTCTAATGATTTCAAAATTGATAGGTCTATGTCTTCTAAGTGAAGCTTTAACACTACAGATTATTTTCTCCCTTCGGATGCTGGTTAATGTGTTGATCAAATTAATTTTTTTTCGCTTTCATAGTGATTTGGTCGGGAACTTTCTTCTATATATGTTGCTTACGAGTTAAGACCTAATTGTTGCTGGACTATTTTGTCTGTTTAGGATAGCCTTCAAAAAGTTTCTATTTTTGTTTCGTTTTTTAGGTTCTATTTGTTGTCTGCGTCAATTCTTAGTTAATATAGCTGTTTCAATTCGTTTTATATAACCAGATGTTTATAATTGTTTAATTGTATATACAAAGACATAAATGGAAGTAAATAATGGTAATTTATTTTTCTGCACTTAGTATTTTAGGCAGCTACGGTTGAAATGTCTGAGTAGAGTGTTCTTCACAAAGCAAACAAGCTGAAAATAGTGCAGCAACTGGTGGAAAACGATTAGAATTCTATTAACAAACAAAGACAAACTTAAACAATAAAGATAAATTTTTATACAAGTCGCCTGACATCCACGAGGGCCATTTTCATCCCAAAGGTTACATGAATAAGCAAAATTACCATTACTGCAAAGATATAACTCTTCATGAAGGTTATAAGCATGATTTATACGAAAGTAAGGTATAAATTTCATTACATATCATCATCAGACTCTTTTTTAATGAGCAGGGGATCACAGTGAAAATGAATTTCCAAGGAAGTTGGATATCAAATAAGTGTTCTTGAAAGTCACAAGCGTGCTTTACATGCTGGTTTGGCAATAATCCCTTAGATATTATCATTAGACCTTATTTTTTTGAAAATGATCAGGGTATCAAGTAACTGTCAATGCGAAGCGGTAAATGAAGACATTATAATCCTTCGTAACACCTGAATTAAACAATTTTTCACACATTTAAAAAATCTGGTTTCAGGATGGAGCTACAAGGAAGTGGAGATAGAATTGTTTGCTTATAATGTGATTTTAAAATTAGCCCCATAAATCGCAAGATTTGTTCTTTTGTGATCTTTCTTGTGACTAAAGTACACACAACTCAAATTTACCTAAAATTCAGCATGAAATTCACAATATGCCAGCTGAAATGCTGCAGCAGTCAATGTAGAAGGAAGCCATCTAAAGAACGTCATGCTTAAAAGCTGACAAATTCTATGTATATTTCTTAAATGGTAAGTATTAAGATATCAATTACTATGAATATTTTTTCTTTCTTTCTTCTTAGTTTATTGTGTATTTATTTAAGTGAAAAAATGCCAAAGTGCGTTTTTTTAAAATAAATACAGATGAAATGCTTAGAAATTAGTGACTGAATTGTGTTTATACATTTTTGCCATTATATTAAAGAGTGAATTGATTATACTAGTTGTTTTTTTTTTTCGTAAATTGTAGAAAATTCTGATTAAAATCGTCTCGTTAACAAGAATCGATTGTCTTTAAAATTTTTCTTTTTCTTACCTCGTATATAGGTAATTTATCCGAATTCCATTGTGATATCCTCTCCTTACTCAAGTCAACAACGGTGACTTTAATTTCAGGACATTTCCAGGCGATGACACTGCACGTAGGTCCACCCACGTAACCGGCGCCGAGGCAGCAAATATTTTTGATCACCATTTTTCTGTAATAAAGGAAAGTATAATTTTAATAATTTAAACTATTATAGAAAGCCAACAATATAAACAACTTTATTTATACAATTATAGACAGCCGACAGTATAAGCATTATGCATTATGAATAATCTAAATTATTTTAAGCAGTCAAGAAATTAATTAAAAAATCAATTGGTTTTCCCATTCTTTTGCAGTTATATTGTGTTGGTATACAGTGATTAAAAATGATAGTTGGTACGCTGGAAAGTCTAGCATAACTTTTAAAAGTATTCAGTTCAGTACAGACGAAAATGTCAACAGATAACGTGCGTATTCTTTACGAATTCCAACAAGGAAAACATGCTGCAAGAGCGTGAGAATCGATTTCCTTCATTTCTCAACAAAATTGCGCATTTTGGTTTAAGCGGTTTAAAAGAGTTGATATTTGCCTAAAAGACGAACGTCCTGGAGGCCAATTTTACCTAGATGGATTTCATAAGTTACCTGAAAGATGGCTTAATGTTAACAATAACATTTTTCTCTTTAAAAATAAACCTTGAAAACAGATTTAATTTCTGTAATATAAAAAATCAATTGTTTTCCTTATTTTATAAACACCAATTTCACGTGTATTGAGAAAAGCAAATTATTTCTTATCTGATAAAAATTTTAATTTATTTTATATAAGACTTTTTGATTTCAAGTCGATTCTTCTGCGCCTATGTATAATATAATGTTATTTTATTTATTTTTGTTTATTACTATTTATTTTTAATTGTTGTTTAGTTGTTAAGTAGTTTAGATGAGTTTGTTATTTTATTTTTATTTATTTATTTCTCTCATTGTTGATTTATTTTGTATTTTTTTTTCTAAAGTTATTATTATTCATAAACATACTGTGTTTTATAATCGAGGGATTAATACACACCGTGTTAAGTCTATAATCCTACGTGGAAAGAAAAGTCAGATAAGAAGTTTTATCACTCGTGACCAATAATTCAAGCTTAAAAAACGTTATCAACGAGTCGATTTAATGCACTGTTAACATTTAATCGATTGTGAAATTACATTTTTTTGTTGAAAGGTATAACATTAAAAAAAATTATTTCAATTATAAAACTAAAATAAATTATATCGATCAATGAAAAATCAAAATTTTCAATATAAAAAATATGTTAAAGCTCTATTTATGCAAAATTAAATATTACTAGATAGGAGATTAATTTAATAAGTACAATACAATTACTCATAACTTTGACGTAATAGATCCGGTATGAAAATTTTAAGAAATAATTAGTCATCGATAAAATATTAATACAAAACAAAAAAATTTAACTGTTTACGGTGATAGGTGCATAATTTGCAAATTAAACACTTTTTAACTTGACTTTATTTATAGAGTCTCAATCACACCAACAAAGTTAAAACACTTTTAAACTTTATAAATAGATGGTTTTTGTAGTTTTTACATTTTTAATAATGTAAAACTACTGTGCAGAAACGCTCAAAATAATTAATTCGAATGATTACTTTTATTTATAAATAAAGTCTCAATTATACCAACAAAGTTATAAAGTGGACAAAGTATTAAATATCATTGTTAAATGTAACTACTTGCAAAAACATAATGAGGTTTTCAAACACTAAATTAAATTAATTGTAAAAATATTTAGTGTCTATGGTTAAATATTATCGTGATGAAAATTTTAAATTATTTACCGAAACTTTATACACGTCCAAAAGAACCCACAGTTATATCTACTAACCTTCAGCATGCCTGCAGTTTTATCAAACTATTCCAGGTGATAATTATGCGAGCGCATTTCCTCGGTATGCTAATTCTTTTGAAAACATCTCGAATGGCGCATTCTTTAAATTAAATTTTATCTGAGACGATAAGCCACGTTCGAAGAATTTCCAATTGGAATAATTAAGAAATTTTCTAGACGTTCTGTTAAAACCGTACTTCATTTTAATTTATTACTAATCACGACTGTACTGAAAGAAAATTTAATCAGCAATTCATTTGCATGAAAAATACTTAAATAAAGATCACCAGTATAGTTTAGACCATAGTTTCTCAACCTTATTTTGCTCACCGTCCACTTTGAGAATTTGTTTTTTTTAATTCTAGAAAACGTAAACATTTTATACTAAATTAATATTCTAAAAGTTTCCAAAGAAATGATTTCATTCCACTAATTTTCAAATATTTTATAAACTTCAGATTAAACAATATTTCTAAATTTTAATAATATTCCATCGTTTTCAAATTATAAATTATTTAAATTCACACATCACTACCGCCTTTATTCATTTTATTAATAATTCCATAAGCTGTGTATTCAAATCCTCAGATCATCGACCCATTATTCAAAATTACTTGAACTTGATCTTTGACTTAAAAGTGCCAATCATTTGCTTTAATGCGTACTCCAATTACGATTGGAAAGCTCGCTCGGAAATCAATAAAATTGTCGTTAATTTGAATTAATTTCGATTACTTGATAAATAGAGAAAAGTATTACGGTTAATTGATAATTTAAGGCTGCCACCATTACGAAATTGTTAACTGTAAATGTAAATTAATCTTCGACATTAATAGTTGCAATTGTATTCGAGTTAATGTGGTTATAAACAATAATTATTTACTTATCAAAGTAGGAAAGTCATTTGTGTGGAATTGCAATGATTCCGACATACACTTTTATTTATATACTCAAATAATGCAGTGGAAGAACCACGTGATCAATAGTACAAAAACATAATAATAATGTTTCCATTTCCAGCCATGGTCAATAAATAGGTTATTGGGGTAGGTCAAGAATACGTTAGGTTAACAAATAGTTTAGTTACAGTTGGAGGCAAAGAACAATGTTAATATATTTAAAGGAAGTTTAAAGATTAAAATACCTAAAATTTGAAAAGCTAGTAATAGAAACATTTAAAAAGTAAAAAAAATGTGATAATTTAAATATTTAAAAATTCAAAAATCTGAATCAATTTATTACTGACAAAGAATTATATAGTTTAGAAGAATATTTTGATTAGTAATGTATACATATGATTTTATTTTCCTTGTATTTTTTCTTTATTGTGACGCACTTTCTTTCTTATTGTACTTATTGTAATTTAAGATAGAAATAAAGACTACTGAAAATACAAATCCAATAAATTTATTGAATGGAGAGAAAAATCTTATAATTTTTTTTTTGAAAATTGGCAAAAAGAAACATTTAGATGCATTAAAAATGGTTGAAACACAATTTAAAAAGTGAAAAATTAATAAAACAGTCGAAATTTATATATCAAACTTTTCAAAATTAATTAAATACAGTGGAAAGTTATAAAAAGAGACATAGATTACTAATAAACAGTTAAAATATGCGGAAAGTTAAGAACCAATTTTAAAAACAGTTGAAATCGATAAAAAGACTAATTCACTAATCAATAAAAACAATAGAGAAACAATTAAAAATGCGGTTTAATTAAACAATCAAAACAATAAAAAAATTAATTAAAATAGTTGGAAATCATTAATGGTTATAAATTTATTAATCAAAAGTGGAAAATTAAAAAAAAATAGTAAATATAAGAAACATTTTAAAATCAATATAAAAGTTGAAAATTAACAATTAGCATACCACCAGTAAGTTGAAAACATTAGAATCAAATTCAAAGAAGTGAAAATTATTATCGAAGATTTGGACAATTGTTAAAAATTTACTGTTTGAAGAAATGAATTTCAAAATTTGACTAAGCCATTAGAAATTATCTACGTATTTTAATTGCAGTAGATATAAAAGAAAAACTAATCAATCAAAATAAATTTTAGCTGATTTTGAAAATAAAATATCTAAAAAAAATCAATAGAAATAGAAAGCTAGTAAAATTTTTCAATATATTACTATTTTTTTAAATAAAATTCCAAATCAAACAAAATTGAAAATGAAAATAAAATATTTTTATTAAAAAATGATTTAGTCAAAGTTCAACTGATTTCCAATTTTAAGATACTCCTTTTGGAATGAGAAACTCTTTTAAGCAAATATCCATTTATTTAAAAAAGTTAGTTCCCACATTTTTTTTCTTTCTTTCCCTGTATACGTAATAAACCGGGTGTTCGATTAAAAACGCCATAACTTTGTTATTTATTAACCATCATCTAAAAAACAAATTCAATGGTCGTCTAAATACTATGAAATTACATTAATTATATATTTTTTCAAAATTAACTTCATTAACAAACGACAGTCAACTTTAAATTTTTAAATGGCTGTATATACTTTTCTTATTTTATATACTAGACATTATTTTTCTGAATCCAATGATGCCCAATATGTTGATTTTAATTTAATATTTATGTTAGAATAATAATAATAAACCTTATTCATATATTTTCGTATAAATTGAATGTGCCTTGAAAAAATCGAAAAAAAAAACAAATGTCATTTGTTGTAAAGTAATGTCAACCGTTTTTTTTTATTTGAAAAATGTTCTATTGATTTTTTTTTAATATTTCCAATTGTTTAGTTTTTAAATATAAAATAAATATAAATTAAACACCGGTTTTAAGCATTTTTTAATTCGACTTTTTTAGGTTAAGTTTCAATAGTTTTTATATTTGAACCATTTAAAAATCGAGAAATTTTTAACTAATTAATTTCGATTGTTTTTTGTAATAGTTTTATTATTTAACGCAATTTCTTTATTTATTTTATAAATTTTGTTGTAAACTGTTTTAGCAAACTTTCAATTGTTTTTTTTTTTTCGAATAAAGGAATACATTTTAAACAAAAAATATTTTCAACTTTCCAATATCTTTAAAATTTTAAAATCAAATATTCTTTTGTTTTTCCTTATCAAAAGTTATTAACTGTTTTTTTTAAAATAAAAATTTCAATAATTTGCAAAATTATGGGTAGTCTTTTGGTGAATTTTTAGTTGTTAACTTTTAGGATTTTTTACTTTGGTTGGTATCACAGTTTCAACTGTTTTTTTTAAATAAAATAACTGTTTTAAGTAATATTTAAATTGATTTTTTAAACAAATTTTCAATTGTTTTATAATCCGTTTAAAAATCAAGAATTTTTCGACTGTTTATATTCTGTTTTATTTTTTCATGTGTTATTATTTAAAGTGTTTTTAATTTTATTTCAAGTTTCCAACTGCTTCCAACCAAAATTTAAATTGTTTTTAGTAAAATAAAACAAGGTTTTTAAGTAATTTTTAATTTCATTTTCTTAGAAAATTATAAAAAAATTTAACCCATGTTTTTCTTATTTAAATTCAATAATCGAAAAATTTTTGACTGTTTTTATTTTAATAATTTAAAATTGCTTTTTTAATAGTTTTATAGTTTAAGTTTGTTGACATTATGTTTTGCAAGAAATTATTTTTTCTCTATTATGTACTTGAGATGTTCAATCTATGTATGGTATAGCCAAATGATGCATTTATTTATTTATTTATAATTTTCTATCTGGTTTAAAAAAGTTTAATTTTATTATAATTTCAATATTTTGGTAAAATAAAACTCTTGATGATGAACAATATTTAATTTTATTCTGTTTCCATATTTTTTTTAGCACATTTCCAAATTTTTTAGACAGTTTGAATTAGAAATTTTACAACTGTTTTTTTGTAATTTAAGAATTTTTTTTAACTATAACTCCAATGAATTTTCGCCTGTTTCTACCAAAATTACAATTGGTTTTTTGCACAATAAGATTTACAACCATTTTAAAAAAACAAATGTAAACATCTATTTTTAACTCCAACTTTTTTAAACAAAATTTCAATGGTCTTGGTAAAACAAAACAAAAAACTTATTTAGACATATTTAAAGCTGTTGTAGGTTTTCAACTGTTTCAACTAAATTAAAACAAAAATATTCAAAAGTTAATGTTTTAATTTTTATTTATATTTATAGAAATACAGATGATTATTTATTTATTTATTTAAATTAATTGATATATTTTTAATGGAATTCCAATGTATTTTAAAATAAATTTCAAAATATGTTTTTTAAATTTTCACTCTTTTATTAAAAATATCAATTGTTCTCGATAAATAAATAAAAAAACTTTGATTCAGACACATTTAAAATCATTCTTTTAAGTTTCAAACTTTTTTAAAAATTATGTATTTTTATTATCGGCCATTTGCAATTATATTTTTTCAATAAAAACTGTTTTTAAGTAAACTTTTTAGAAAATTACCTTTCAACAATTTTCTAATCAATATTTTAAATCTGAATAATCTTTATGGCTGCTAATTAACAAAAAAAAAATGTCTGACTTACACTACTGAATCTACTTTTTAATCACCAAGAAAGAAAAAATTTAAACTAAGGAAGCAAAAACAAAATATCAGCACAATCTAACCCTTCAATTGAGTTGATTGAGTTACTTGAAGATAATAATAACTTTGATTAAATCACTTAGAACCTTTCTTCAATATTTTATTTTAATGAGATGTACATTTCGGACACAAAGTTTATTATAAATAGTTTGTTACAAAAATCATTTTTACATCTCGATCCAAATAAAATACTGAAGAAAGGTTCTAAGTGTTTTTAATCAACCCTTCAAACATTAAAATATGTTATGTGTTTGATTAAATATGTTGACTTTTACTTTATCCTATTTTAACATGTAAATATTACCTTTTGTTCACTTTGGTTTCCGAGATTATTATTTAAGTTTATTTAAAGTCAAGTCATCATGTATACTTTATTTTGCAGATGTAGCCATAGAAATGTTCTGTAATATTTTTATGTATATTTTGAAGCTTTTCTTATATCCAATATTAACGGAATATTCTAAAGTAAAATAAATAAAATAAATAAACAATAGATGGCACCTTTATGGTAATATATTGATTAGAAGTAATCATTTCTTTAAGTTGTTTTAAATGAACTATTATCCAACCCTAATTTATGTACGATATGTGGCATTTCACAACTAAAATTGTTAAATGAAGTCGTTGCAATGTATTTTACTCACCATTACCCCTGAGAGGTATAATTCAAGTTCAATTCCTAGACTATTTCTGCTCATTTTTAAGTGTATATCTGGCTTTAAAAACTACTTAAAGTTAATGCACTGATGAAATGGTGTATGGAGTTCATTTAATGTTTTTGTCTTTAATGTTTGCTATTTCCATGGTAAACAACTCCATCATGAAAAATTTTGTTTAAAACAAAGTAATGTTGAGTTTAGAATGAATTAATTTATTGATAAAATTTGAGCTTAAATATTGCATTTGGTAAGTGCATTAATAGAATTATTAAGTATTTGTATTAAACTTATAAAGTATATTACAAAATATAATTAAGCACGGTTATTTGTGTGGACATTATGAACAGCTAAATCCAGTTTTAATAATGATTTCATACACGGGTTGAATTGCACACAAATATATATACGGGTTAGGTTATCTGTGTGATGGAGACAATAATCTATATACAGAAAACTTGAGTTCACATTACATAAATATTAAGTGGAAATTAAAAACACTAAGGTGGAATATGCTTATCTATTACTGGAAGTCAACTCAATCAATTGTATATTTCGTAATCGCAGCTTTTTTTTTACCTGAAATGATTAATTTATACGAAGAAATATTGAATATCTTAAAACAATATCGAATAGAGACAAATTACTATAACTTTGATCTACGTTTGATACATCTCTTTAATTTTAAGTGTTGATCAACACATAATATTTTATAAAAATTTTCTATGTAATACTGGAGGGTATTATTTTTTTGATACTAAAATATTCATTTTAGAGCCTCTAAAATAAATTAAGAAATACCTATTTACGTACTTAATAAATCTTTTAAGTTTAAACAGAAATAATATTTTCTATATTTTTTCTATGTAATACAGGATGACATAGTTTTCATGATAGATAAGGGGTTGAGATGTTGAAAATCCATATTCGTTCGTAGATCCATATTAAAATATATTTACTAAGGTGTTTTTACGTACTATGGCATTTATTTATTTTGTGTATTTAAAAATCGAACTTAATTAAAGTATACATTAACCACTTCCCGCATACACCCGAGATATCTTGGGCAACATGTAACTACGTTTGAAAATAATGGTGCAGGAAGGGGATAAACATATGCGATAATAGAATTTTGAGGTTAGTAATCACTAGCTTCAACACAATCAATCGAGTAACTTTATTTTGTTTATTTACTAGTTATCTTTATCCTCCTTTCTTACCACCGAGCTATGATAGTTAATTCAACTTATAATACACTCATATGAATGTTATTAACTAGATTAAATATTATAAATAACTATAAATCAATCGCTACTATCTTGTAAACTGTTTGGTTTTATTAAACAACAAACAAGTAAGTAAGTCACTTTTATTTTAAGCTTTTAATCCTAGTTTCAACTTTATTTATAGGGGCTTATCTTACAGCTAGCTTAATCATTAATTATAACAAAGCCTTCAATACAAAAACAATTGAATGAATGAAGTTTTTAAACCTAACCAAATATTTTTTTAAAACGACAAAACAATTGTTGAATTAATATTAATAAAGAATAACATTAATTATAAAAATTAATCATTTTAACCTAATATTAAACAATTTCCCTTATAGTTTCATTCACGACTACAAATTGTTTTAATTCCACCCCAATAATAAATACTATACCGTTGACGAAATCAATTGTTTTAACCTATAATTAAAGTGTATGATTATGAGGGTGTAACTTACGTTCGGTTCAGCTTTGTTTTAAGGGACACGTATTGTTTCCGGGAATTCTAGACTCTGATGTCAGTCGGACGCCGGCAAACATATCACGTATTTATCCGAAGATAACTCGGCTCGTCGCTCCGCATTAAAACTGGCGGCCGGCGGCGGCTGCTGGTCGCTTTTGAAGGGATCGCCCGGCCGCCGAGCGGCGGTGGTGGGAGGCGGAGAGGGTCACGGTCGTCGCGGACTTTTCGAAAATGGGTTTTTAATAGCATTCGCAGTGCCCGCATAGTCGGACGCTAATCGTGTGTTCGATAGTGATACGGGTTTCGAAATTATAGTGAATTTCTTATCGGTTACATATACAGCATGATTTCCTCTGTATTGACAAATTCTAATCGTTATCGAAATGCTGTCAAAAACAGCGGTTGTTTACATGTGGGAGGGGCTTAAGTATGTAACTTAGCGCGTTTCCATGACAACTACAAATTTAAAAAACCTAAACCAAAATTAATAAAAAAAAATTCAAACAGTATTAGTAGTAGTATTATTATTGAATTACTTTGTACAAAGGAAGTATTGCCTTATGTAATCATTCGGAAATTTGCGCTTATGTTTTACTGGTTGAAGGGTTGGATAGTGGCCACCCACCCACTCTACATATACAATTAAATTTAAACCACAATCCTACGTTATAAATTATAAAAACTTTACCACAGATTTGTTTAAAGCTTTTCTTGGAAAAGATGAAAGGGACAATGATGAGGGCGCTTTCTAACCAGCAAAACATTCGCACATGTTTTAAAGTAATATTACATTATGTTGTGATGTTAAAGTTTAAGTTATTAAAGTGTTTTACTCGAAAATAATAATAAACCATTATTTGTTAACTTATTTGATTAAAAGTTAATATTTTATTATTGTATATAAAACAAATCAACATACTGTATGCAATGAATTATTCTTCTCTTTTATAGTTAACTACAGAGAATTTTAATAAAATTATAAACGTTAGAATATCTTTCTTCATAAATTCTGAAAAAAGGTAACATGTATGTTATAATTACAGTATGCAACCAAATATACTTCTATGTAATAAGGGCATTGTTTGTACTCTGTACGAGATGTATTACAATATTTTATAACTTTTATGGTTACTCATATTTATTTCTTTTTGAGGCGATCATTCAAAACTTCAGCATAATATAAAAATTAACATTATGAATCTAGAATTGAATTATAGGCAACCTTAAATACGTCTGAAATTTGTAATCACTCTGTAAATTTCCGTAAATGAAATATGATAACACTTTCAAATCCTCAACTATTCAGTTATGAAATTTGTAATTTTCAATTGAAGCAATTCAAAGAAAACGATTTTATAGGTTTGCATTGCATACAGCTTTTAACAATATTGTAATATGATGAACTAGTTTCTCACTTAACCCTTGGTGAAACATTTTTACCTTAATTAGGTTGTTAATTAAACAGTTGGTTTTGTTTGTAAACAAGCATTTGAATTAATCTAATTGTTACTCTTAACAATAAAAGGACCAAGTGAAAAAATCATTCAAATAAAAATATATGTGGAATTTCTTTAATTAGAACTTAAAACATATAAAAAATTATTCGGCCTTCTTGGCCTTCTGCTTCTTAACAGCTACAGGCTTTTGCGACCTGAGGACTGCGCTGGCTCTGCGGAGGGCGGCCTAAAAAACAATAGAAAGAAAACATGTACAGAAACGAATACACTCTTGCACCGCAACAAATATTGTAATAAAGCCTCAGTATTAGCATTAATTCTCTTCACAACTTTCGGAGATCTTGGTAGTATTCAGTCATCATGAACAATGATTAATAATTTCTTGAATATCTATTTTAAAATTTAAAGTAATTACCTTTGTCAAATCTGTACGGTATCTGTTCTTATCCATCAAGCGTTTAAGTTTGAGAAGGGAACGGCGTGGGCCGGACTTCATGGTCCTCTTGACAATGTTCTTCTTGGGCCTGTACTAAAATAAATAAATGATAATGTCAAAAAGGTGTTATTAACAAGTTTACCTGGTAAAATGCAAGCTTAATTGTAGATATATGTAAATTTACTGTATTTGTCATTTATATAATACCTGGTGAAATTTTAAATAACATTTTTGGATACACTTTTTTTTTACCTATTGCACAATCATCACATTTTGTAACTTTTTTCCCTTTGTAAATTAGTTTTATTAATATTTAATTTAACGTATAACTTACTTGCTGTTTAGCCTTTTTGTAGGACACAGTGAATCCCTTCTTGTCAGGAGCAGCGGTGATGGCGAGGGACTTCTTGTGAATCAATCCATTATACCTGTAGGCGCTCAGATTGGTGAGGTTTTGGCTTTCCTGGTAAAATGCAAGAGTCAGTGTTTGCAATAATACACATACATATGAAAGATCATTTCATTAAAAGCATCAGAAGTAGCAAAAGTTATAATCACAACTTTCAGAGATCTTGGTGGTTATGTCTCATCATAATAATAAATCAATAAATACGTTTTAGATAAAAAATAGTTTATCTAATAATTTGCATAATGGTCATTAACAAAACCTACAATGCAATCTAATAAAAGTAGTATGTGGGAATAAAATCAAATTAGTAACACCCTTAAATGATTAAGGAATTGTGTTTTGAATAAATTATAATATGAATTTCACCGTGTTGATTATGAAAATGTTATTATTAATAATACTCCAATTTGTACGTACTTACAGTACTGAAAGGCTTGCTGATGTTGCGCTTCTTGAGCAAGAAGGCATTGTTGTTTCTGATGATGCTCCAAACTAAGTGAGACGACATTTTCGCTAAAAACAAAGAAACATTTATTAACAACTTTGCAATGGCTTAAAAAAATATTAAATGTCGAGGCTAATGCTTCAGTAAAAAGTTATCTTCACAACATTCGGAGATCTTGGTAGTAATTAGTCATCATGAACAAAATTAAAGTTATAGTAAAAAGAATAACAACTTAAAAGTAAAGATTGTTAGGGAAATCATTTACAATAATAGTATTTCTTAATTTGATTGAACGGTGATGTTCGCAAATGTCTACCTGCCTTGTGTGTATATCAGAGACAGCCAAACTATTGTAAAACGACAGTTCTTATTATTTTTTTTCTAATATTTTTAATACCCATACACAGTTTCAACAATTTTTTCGTATCTTTACTACCTTTGTGTTAACATGAAAATATTATCTATATTATTATCTATTAAGTTTTGTTGTTTATATGATGTGCACAACAAAAAGTATGTATATTCAAAAAATGATTCAAAATTATCTGTTTGAGAAGGCTATAATATTCAAAGTAAATATCGAGGCTAATTAATCTAGCGCAAAAATTGAAATTTTAATTTAAATTACTTCGTTTTACCACTATAATGACAAACAAAGTTATAAAGTTAAGTGTTTTATTTAAAATTGTTTTCAATACATAATTTCTAAGCTTTAAATTGTCACAAGTGAATTAAAAATATACATTTTGGAATAAAATCATTTTGTTTAACTTTAATGGTTCAGTTTAAGATTATTTTATAGTTTAAATGCAAAATAATTATACTATATTGTAAACTATAGTCAGCCGCTGAGAGCTGACTATGCGTCATCTATTGGAGGAATCAGACAATGTTCTGTCTTGATCATTCTAGGATAATATAATGAGATAGATGTTAATAGCTAAATGGCTCTTAGTATGAAAATGTATAGTTTTTGTTCGAATTTGTATCTTTTAAAACAAAATTATGCCAATATTTAACTTAACCACATACGCATGTGAAACTACTATATACTAAACAATTGTGCAGGATGGGGTGAATATATTCAAATAAGAAATATTTTATAAAATAAATAAATAAAAATAAACAGATTGAGGTTAGAGGCACTTACTTTGTGATACATTTTAATTAATTAAAAATACTTTTACTTTATTAATATCTCACTATTTCTTTAATTAACCACTTCCCGCACACACCTGAGATATCTCGGGCAATGCCTAACTATGTTCAAATCTATATTAACTGATGAGGCTGTTATATTTTGAAAATTCATATTCACTTGTTTGGTTGTTGAAGTAAAACAATTAAATTTTCAAAACACTTTATTATTGCCTTTTTTGAAAATGCAATAATAAAGTGTTTTACTTCAACAACCAAACAAGTGAATATGTTCAAAACTAATTGTGACTGCTGTTTCGATAAACAATGATCATAGCTTATATTTAACCCAGTAAAAGTATTTTTATTTAAATAATTAATTAATAAAACCATTTTCCTACAGGTTATACATCCTACGATTGATAGTATGTACTTAAATATTATATATAAAGAGTAATATTGATTAAAAATAAGCAGATTTTAGTCAATAAAACATTTCGAAAGAGTCTAGTCAAACATCGGAATAAGGATTATAAACAAATTGTTTACCAATGTGTGGCGAAACAATTATATTACTTATATATGTTTATGAAAATACCATTTAAAGTATTTCACCAATTATTAATTTCAACATATTAATTTAAGGTTATAAATGACATGATGCAGTTTTTTAAGCTAATAAGCACGTTTTAATTATCGAATTTTCGCATTGGTTATTTGTAATTCACGTTAAACACAAAACAGATGAAATGTCGGCTGCTGTAACCTCGAATATGCACGTGGAAGCAATGTTTAAAAAGTAAATAATGCAAATACGCTACAATTTTCTACAAAACGAGATTTAAAGGGGATTAATTAAGAGTTAAACTAATATTAAAAACACACAGATAGATCACAAAATTTAAGAATTACAATTAAACTTGGGGAAAAGTTTTATGCACACACTCACCTCTCGTCACGACAAGTAAAAGAAAGATGGCGAAACGTAAACCGGAAAGGTCGACAAATGCCTGTTGCCAACGCCACCTGAAAAAAAGCGGGAAATTCAAATAATAAATAATTAAACTAAAGATTTTGTAATTCGACATTTATTCATCTTTGTATATTTATTAGAAAAAATTTGTTTTATTTTGTTTATTAATATAATATAAAGTTTTTAATTATAATTACTTTTATTTTAAATAAGAAAATTTAAACATTGTAGAATGTTTGCTCTAATTAATAAACAAAATGTTTGTAGATCGTTTAATTATACTAATCAAAACTTTTTTTATATTTCTTATTATCTTTATTAATTTATTTTTTTTTAATTTAGAAAATTAAATCAAAATAATTAAAAAATACAAGCGTCATCTAACGTAACTCGATGGAAATGTTAATACAATTATAATTTCATAGATGTCGCGTCGCTTAACGTCTGGTCGTTTCGTAGACCGAAATCAACAAGTGCCGTTGCTAGGAGACAGCGTTGTATACACACGGTTTTCACGAAAATGTGAGCGGAAAATGGAAACGCAATAGCCGTGACGAGTTTCCACCGCGAAAATGAGGTGCGTCCCGGCCTGGGCCGACACGGTGCAGGACACCGAGAAGCAGGTACAGTGGTGAGTGATCGTTCATAGTAGTTTTCCCACGAGAATTTCCATCGTATTTCCACCTGAAATTAGCATAATAATCAATTGATGTACGTTATTAACATTTGCCACATAAATGCTCAAAGATCGTAAACAAGTTTTGTTGTTTTACCAAACATTTTTAAATCGCAGTGTGTGGTAATGTTTTTATCTTAATTTTTACTTTCCAAAGCTGAGTTTAATGTAAGTTTACAGGATTTTACTTTTAATCAATTTTCTAATTATAGTTTTATTTAAACCGTGGTGGCGTATTGTTAGGACCTTGACGCTTATCTGTGATAAACGTTAAATTTTATTTGTTTGTTTTCATATAGTATTGATTGATTATAATTAATTCTAATCTATATACAGAAGTAAAAAACCTATATAATTAAATAAACATGAATTCGGCCTAGCTTCTTACAAAAATACAAATTTTTTTGTATTATGTTTTTGTATATACAAATTTGTTAAAAAGAAGGTATAATGTTATTTGTTACCAATAATGCTAATATAAAGGAAGTAGTTAATATCAATAATTTAATGTCAAAAGATTAGTTAATATTATTATAATTATAGAATTTTTTAAAGAGCTATTTTATTGTTATGCTTGGGTAAATTTTACATACTTTTTAACTAACAGTGTCTAAACTGTGAAGGCATCGTTTGTCTTCTTATCTTCAGAACTTTATCTGCGACATTAGTAAGGTGTCATTAAAATTCATTTATACATTTAATATATTTTCTTTTGTATTGTGATCATTTGCTAGAGACATTTCCCACTGTTTTTAATTTTAAAAGTGCCTGTCCACGAGAGTTGTACCTTAAAATTTGGTAGAGGTTTTTAATTGAAGCTTTAAATTCAAGGTTTTATAAATCATTTGGAAAAATCATCACTAAAAGTGAGTTTGAGTTTCTTCTTTGTTTATCGGTAGTACTTCATAAATATGGAGACTACCTTAATTCCTTCAGTTTCTTATACTTTACTGTAGGATGTAAAACAATCAGTCTAAACTTTATTTTAAAATTTTTATCCTTGTCTAGCCATTGCTGTTTGTAAAGCACTTTTTTTGTCAGGTTGACTGAGACATTAATACTTCTGTTGATGCAAATTCTTCTTCTACCCAATTAATTCTGTTGAACATCTTTGTCTTAAACAAATTTTATTACTATCAGCCTACCCTTTTAAAATTACTCTTAAATATTGCCTGATGTTACACTGTTTTTTTTTGTAACTCAATTTGTAGACTATTTTCTACTCTCCCCTATTAGAACATCACTTTTCCTTTTACCAATTTGCAATCTTCTAGACAACCTGTTGGTTTAGTAACTTAATAGTAAAGATCTTGATCGACAGTTATAGTTATTCACCTCTTTAGTCTTTCATATCACGACAACATGATTAGATATGCAATTATTTCACTGAATGAATAATTTAACACTTGTTATTTACAGTGTGTACGACTTGTGCTTTAATCCAGACGGTACGCAATTAATCGTGGCCAGCGGTAACCGCGTACTGGTTTACAACACGACAGATG
Source organism: Ontholestes murinus (assembly GCA_963969525.1). Lineage (NCBI taxonomy): Eukaryota > Metazoa > Arthropoda > Insecta > Coleoptera > Staphylinidae > Ontholestes > Ontholestes murinus. The sequence goes on from OZ018391.1 coordinate 73,747,996, forward strand.
GCGCTCTAATCCAAACTCTTAAGGGACACAAGGACACCGTGCACTGCGTTTGCTACGCGAAAAACGGACACAAATTCGCCAGCGGCAGCGCCGACAAGACGGTGATCATATGGTCGAATAAATTGGAGGGTTTGCTGAAGTACAGTCACAGCGATGCCGTGCAGTGTATGGCTTACAACCCCCTTTCTAATCAGCTGGCGTCGTGCGCCCTCTCGGATTTCGCCTTCTGGAGCGCCGAACAGAAAGCGGTGCAGAAGCACAAGATAAACGGAAGGATAAACTCTTGTTCGTGGACGAACGACGGACAGTATTTGGCCTTGGGTTTGGGAAATGGATTTATTTCTATTAGAAATAAGGTATGTATTAAATACTTATATAATGTGATGGTATTATAATGTTTTTGGGAGACAATTTATTCGTTAGTTTTACAACTATTACTTTGGGACACTAACTTTCAAGGAATGTTAGCAATAAAAGCATCAGCGCCACCTATACAAATGCAAAGACTATCACAGTTGGATGCATGTCATGAACAATCTGGGATCATTTTTCTAAGTATTAGTTTCTTGTATATCATGTTCATCAAGCGAATTAATTGTTGGGCGCTTTTGGGTACGTTCGCACCAGCACTTTAATTAGTTTTGTACTTTGAAAATGATCAGGAATGATCGAAACACGTATCAGGCAACTGCAAAAAAAAGAATTATGGAAACAAGTGTTTTACCCCTTTGAATTTCCAGAACTTTCAATTATTAGGTAATATAGTAAGTAGAAAACAGTTTTAAACTGGCTCTAATAGAATAAACAACTTTGAAATACAACTGAAGTATTATTTCAATGGAACCATCTTCGAAGATTAATTTTAGACAAAACATCTAATTTTGGTGCCAGCTTACCACGTCCAAATTTTTTGTCTTAAATTAATTTAGGAACTTTTTATAGCTTGGAGAGGAGAAGGGAAGATTCGAGCGACCGGGAAACCCGTCGATTTGGGCGATATCCTGGAGTAGTTCTCTGGACGACCAGGACACGCTGTGCGTGACCGACTGGAATAACACTCTATCTTTCTACACGCTGGGAGGGAAATTGATTGGCAAGGAGCGGCCAATTGGTTTCGAAGCGCTGAAGGCCAGTTATTTTCCCCAAGGGGAGTACCTTCTGATCGCCGGAGCGAACAAGGTCTGCAACATGTACACCAAAGACGGCATCAAGCTGGGGAGCATCGGCGAAGTTCAAAAGTCGTGGATTTGGTGTTGCGCCGTGCATCCGGAAGGAAATTTTGTGGTGAGTTAAAAATAATTTGGTATTTATTTTAGAAGGAAATATGAGGGTAACTAAAAACACATTTACATTTAATATTAATTGTGTATAGATAGGTACAAGGATTATAAACTTGAGATAGTGTACACCTAAACGATCACATAGCAATGCATACTCGGAAATTGCTGTTGTACGCGATAGATGTCGCTACATAAACTGAAGCTGCAGATGGCGCGGTTATCGCTGCTGCACTCGTTATTTATGCTCTTTTCTTCTTAGTTTCTTTTTGATGCATTGTATCAGTTTTGTTGTTGAAGTTGGTAACTCGAAGGGAGCTACGTTGTAAGTCTTGCTGAATAAACGGTTCAGTTTTCTAGCTTTTGTAATTATGTTTCATCTGATGGACAACAGATCGTAGAATGAAACTACTTATTACCTTTAACTACACCACTAACTTACATTTATGTAAGCACTTTCAGCTTTGTACTTCAACAATATAGTGAATAATAAGAATAACTAAAATATTTCCTCTCTTTTCTTAATTGTGTAATCCATCATTACTACCAAACCAGGAAAACTAATTGTGATTTCGTGTTGATGTATTTTGGATTATTAACTCTGAATCTCTGAATTATACACTTTGTATATCTAATTATGATCATATTTATAACTACGTGGTCGATAGCCAAACACTACTACTACTACTATTTATAACTGTTTAAATTATTTTTCACAATTTCAGGCCATAGGTTGCCAGGATGGGACGATAGCTTACTACCAATTGGTTTTCAACACAGTACATGGACTTTACAAAGAGAGGTACGCCTTCAGAGAGAACATGACAGATGTAATCATACAGCATCTTCTCACCGAGCAGAAAGTAAGAATTAAATGCAGGGACTTGATCAAGAAGATCGCCATTTATAAGCATAGGCTTGCGGTAAGTATTTAATTACATACATCGAATACTACATAGTTATTATCCTCTAATATTAATTGAATAGTATGGAATGAATAGTTGTTTAATTATAGGTTCAACTACCTGAAAGAGTAGTAATTTACGAGCTCTACTCGAACGACGCCAACGACATGCATTATAGAGTCAAAGAAAAGATCACGCAAAAGCTCGACTGTAGCCTGCTGGTTATTTGCAGCGAGCATTTGGTGGTGTGCCAGGAGCGCAAGCTCCAGAGTATGTCGTTTTCCGGCGTGCAGGAACGCGAGTGGGTGCTCGAGAGTCCGATCAGGTACATTAAAATAATCGGAGGGCCCGCCAGGCAGGAGGGATTGATTTTGGGTTTGAAAAATGGACAGGTGAGAAATTTCCGATTAGTCATCATCCCATGTTAAAACTTAAAACTCTGGTTAAAGGTGTGGGAGGTGCATCTGGATAATTCGTTTCCACTTTTAAAAGTCACCGTCGGCGGTTCCATCAGGTGCTTGGACTTGAGCCAGCGTAAACAGAAGCTAGCCGTTGTTGATGACAACGGGCTGTGTCAGGTTTTTAACACGAGAACTGGTGACTTGTTATATCAGGTAAATACATACACCTATGAATTGATGATGGTCATATTTCAACACTTAATCTCCATAAGATAGGTGTGGGATCTTGTTATAAACCTATCAAAGTATTTTTGAGTCATAAAAATTTTTGACATTTAAGAAACTTAGTCTAGTTTCGACATTGCGGTGCGTTTTCTAAGGAACTTCATTAAGCTCAGTTCATTTAATATATTGTTTATATAATAAGTAAGTCTTAAATTCATAAAACAGGCATGTTTTTAGAGTTTTGCTTTATTATGTAGAGAAACTGCTACAATTGTTTCATCACATCGTGGCTTCATCTGCCTGATAAAACAATGTGTATAGCAGTGTTTATATATAACTAAGAACAACTCTTAAAACATCTGTGTGTTATTAATTTAAGTGCATATTGGAGTTTCGTTAAGTAACAGCCTTATCAATCTAATAAGTAAGTTTTATTTATTATAAAAGCCTTCTAAATTAACCGATTATCATATACATTTCCACATAGTAACTAGAAACTAGAAAGAAACTACAACAAATGGGTCTTATTCAGACTACAAATCACTTTTATTACATTTTTTATTAGAAATGTAAATGTTCTAGATGAATTATAATAATAATTTTAGGAACCGGGTACAAATTGTGCCTCCTGGAACACCCAGTACGAGGAAATGCTGGCCTTTAGCGGCACGAACTTGCTGTCAATAAAGGTGGAGGACTTTCCGGCGCACACGCAAAAGGTGACCGGCTTCGTCGTCGGACTGACCGGCTCCAAAGTGTTCTGTCTGAACGGGTCCGTGATTACCACGCAGGAATTACCCTTAAGCGCGCCCATGTATCAGTACATCGAGAAGAAGATGTTCAGCGAGGCCCACAAGGTCGCCTGCCTGGGCGTGACCGATGGCGATTGGGAGGAGTTGGCGCACGCTGCGCTGGAGAATCTCAATTTCGACATTGCTCGTTTGGCGTTCGTCAAGCTACAGGATTACAATTACTTGGAATTGATTAGGGATTTGCAGGTTTGTATTATTCGCTAAATGAACATCGATTTATTTTAATCAATAGAGTTTTTACAGGTTTGTGTTATTCGCTAAATGCACACAGATTTATCACAATTAATAGGGTTTTTATTTGTTTACAAAATTGGTAATCCTGAAATATGACTACACAGTGCTGCCACCTATGATTTAATGTTTGGACTTGTAAGCTTGTATCAGTTTTGTTTTTGAAGTTAATAACTTGAAGAGAGTCACGGTGTTAAAATCGTACTGAAAAACGGTTTAGCTTTGTAGTTCGTGTAATTATGATTGATCTGTTTGATGAGAATTTTTTATTGAGTATTAACTAGTCTTTTTTCTTTAATAATTCGCATATTTTTAAAGCTGTATGTGTCTAGAGTTTCGTATGAATTATGAATAGGGCTTTTATTAAATACATTAATTTCTACTTAAAATGCGTTAGATTTAGTCAGAAAGTGTTTTAATTTTTGAAGATTTTACTTTGTAAATATTGTAGGATCGTGCGAGGAAAGGTGACACTAACAGGGATGGCATGGTTGGAGACATTTACGCTTACAGAGGAAAATTCAAGGAGGCGTCGCGCTTGTATCAGAAGGCGGGACAAGAGTCCAAAGCGCTTACCATGTACACGGATTTGAGGATGTTCGATCAAGCCCAGGTAATGTATCAATTGCTAGAGAGGTTGAGATTTTAAAGAGTGGACTGTCACAATTAATAAAAACAGTTGGTTTTACTATTATTATTCTCTTACCAATCGTGTTATATTAATTAAAACATCCTGCTAGGAATTATTTTGTTTAACGTTTTCATGGTACAATACCACTAAGAAACTTTTTTATAAAGAACTTCCTATAAGCCGGCATAGAAAGTTGTATCTGTCAGTTCCTAATTTTGCCAAATTTTAGTTTTTTGGTATAAGGAAATCCCTCGATTTAATTAAAATGTTGTTTTAAAGGATTATTTGGGTTCGAACGATAACAGCACGTTAATCAGGCAAAAGGCGGACTGGGCCAGGAACATAAACGAGCACAAGGCCGCCGTGGACATGTACTTATCAATCGGTGACACCAAAACAGCAATCGACATCTTGGGGGAACAAGGATGGGTCGACCAGTAAGTTTTAAGCGTGTGTAAAGATTTTATTGTAAAAAAATGGCCGTGTAGTAGTAGTAATACTGATGACACCCCACAATATTTATGCATACATTATTATCAACTAGAATTCAAAACTATCAACCGCCAATATTTTATTTTCTGCGCTTATTTTATTATACAAGAATGTTTCATGCATTTAAAATATTTACATATTACTCAATTCATTATAATCAAAATCTAAAATCAAAGTATATAGGTAAAATAAAAGCTCCAAAAACATAAGTGAAAATTTGAAGTAAAATGTCTAAAATAAAAATTAAATTCGAAATCTAAAGCCAAATTTTGTAATCAAAATTTTAATTAAATTATAAGCTAAAAATTTTAAGCGAAAAGTAAAAGTCTAAATTAAAGGTCTAAAGATAAAGTCTAAAATTATAGTCTAAAGTGAAGTCGAAATCTAAAATTAAAGTCTAAAGCTAAAGTTTAAAGTCTAAAGTAGAAGTATAAGGCCAAAGTCTAAAGCCAAATTTTAAAGGCAAAGTCGAAAATTACAATCCAAAGTCAAATTCTAAAATCTAAACGGAATATTTTAAATTCAGCTTAAAATCAAAATTTAAGGTTGATTTGATTTGAAAATATAATGTCAATATCGTTAATTAATGTGCAAAGTCAAAGTCTAGATTTAAGTCTAATCTAAAGTACGTATAAAAATCTTAAGTTTAATTATTATTTCAAAATCTAAACGAAAATTTAAAGTTTACAATCAAAGTCTAAATCTTAATTCAAAACCTTAAGTCAATATCTAAAATTAGAGTCCAAAATCAAAGTCTGAATTCAATGTCTAAAGGTAAAATAAAAGCACAAATACTAAGTGAATATTATATGTCAAAAGTCAAGTCTAAAATCAAAATTAAATTCGAAATCAAAAGTCAATGTATACAGGGTGACTGACGAAAAACCTTTGGTGCTGTATCTCGCTTATTTTTTATCCGATTTTAATAAATAAAACATCAAATTAAACAATTTTTAAAAGACTTTAATAGGATCTGAACTGTTATTTTTTCTCGCACCCAGTTTTTGACAAAATACGATCAACATTTTTTTTTTTAATTGCACTGTATATATATTTTTATTGATTCGCAAGTAGATTTTTTTCTGTATATATAATTGTAGACAAATTTATCCATACATCAAACTTAAGTCGAGAAATTGAGGATTAAAAAAATAAATAAAAAGTCAAGTATCCATTGTAAACAATATGCAGACCCTATTTTAATTGTCAAAAGTGACAGTGACAGCCATTGATACAATACTGCAACGATTTTTAATTATTTCATAATTAAAATGTTGCAATATTTCAAACATTGTACTAGAATTTTGTGCTTCTACAGAAATCGTTTTTCAGTTTTTGAAATCTTGCAACATTTTTATTATGAAATTATTAAAAATCATTGCAGTATTGTACCAACGACTGACACTGTCACTTTTGACATTTAAAATAGGCTCTGTATATTGTTTACTATGGGTATTTGATTTTTAATTTTTTTTTAATCCTCAATTTCTCGACTTTGGTTTGATGAATGGATAAAATGGTGATGTGGCCATCATAGTACTTTCCCTATATTTTTCTCGAAAACTATGAGGTTTACGCAAAAATGTTGTTCTTAATAATTTGTGCACTTTTGAATTCGTTACAATTATTTGTTATATGAATTTTATCTATCTCCAATAGTTTATTAGCAATTGGCAAAAAATGTCAAAAATTTCAATTTTTATTTTTTTTCTCGAAAGTTAAAAATTTTATGAAAAACATGTTCGAATAAAACTTGTTCAGTTTTTCATTCCCTTTAACTTTTGTTTGAACCGTTTTTAAAAAATTTTCATATTTAGAAAAATATCACGAAAAAACAAAAAACGCCTCGAGTAAACAACCACTTCCGGTTTATGAATGTTTACCAAAAGCTTTTCAGATCGAGTTTTTAACAATAAAACCTTAAGTTTAAAGTTTCATGCCATTCGGATCATTCGTTTTTGAGATACAGCACCCACCGACAGACAGACAGACAGACAGACAGACAGACAGACACACACACACACACACACACACACACACACACACACACACACACACACACACAGACACACATTTTTTTTTTCCAGAAATTAGTGTTTTGGGTTCAGGGGACCCCAAAACGGATATTTCCGCAAAAAAAAAATTTCAAAAAAAAATCACGAAAACAATACTCCCCCTATATATACTATATAGGGAAAGTAAAAATCGTTTACAAATTTAGATTCAGAAAAAAATCTCCTTGCGGATCAGTACAAAATATATATACAGTGCAATTTGAAAAAAAAAGTTGATCGTCTTTTGTCAAAAACTGGATGCAAGAAAAAATATCAGTACAGTTCATATTAAAGTCTTTTAAAAATCATTTAATTTGATGTTTTATTTATTCAAATCGGATCAAAAATAAGCGAGATACAGCACCAAAGGTTTTTCGTCAGTCACCCTGTATTATCTTTAGCAAAAATTTAGAGTCTAATCTCAATACATATTTAAAGCCAAAGTCTAAAGTCAAAATCTAAAGTCAAAGTCTAAAGCCAAAGTGTGAAGTCAAAGTTTTAAGTCAAAGACTAAAGTTAAAGTCTAAAATCAAAGTCTAAAGCCAAAGATAAAGTATAAAGTTAAACTCTAAGGTCAAAATTTAAAATTAATTTTATACATTATAAAGGTCAAAGTCTAAATTTGAATTGAAAGTCAAAATCTAAAATTAAAGTCTATAGGTAAAATATAATCTCAAAAACTTATCTGAAAATTTAAGGTACAATGTCTAAAATAAAAATTAAATTCGAAATCTGAAGCCAACATTTATAATCAAAATTTAGGTAAATTATAAGCTAAAAATTTTCAGCGAAAAGTCAAAGTCTAAAGTCAAAGTCCAAAATCAAAGTCTAAAATCAAAGTCTAAAATGAAAGTCTAAAGCTAAAGTTTAAAGTCTAAAGTAGAAATCTAAGGCCAAAGTCTACAATCAAAGTTTAAGACAAAGTCTAAACTTAAAGACTAAAGTCAAAGTTTAAACATTATAAATTAATGTCTGTAATCAAATTTAAAAAGAAAGTTTAAAATCAAACTCTAAGGTTAATGTGCGAAATTAAAATGTAATAAAAATATCTATAAACAAAGTGTAAAGTCAATGTCAAAATTAAAAATTAAAGACGAAATATATAGAGAATGAATAAAGTCAAAGCCTAAATGCAAATTATAAGGTAAAAGTCTTAAGTGAAAGTATATAGTCTAAAGTCAAAGTCTAAAGTCAAATTATAATATCAAGGTCTAAAGTTGATGTAAAATAAATGTAAAAGTTTAGACCTAACTTCAAAGTTTATAGTCAAAGTCTAAAATTAAAATATTTACGTATTACTCAATTCATTATAATTTATTGTTTCAACAAAAAAGCATCGTTTTATACAGCTAATATTTCAATTTAAAAAAGACTTTATGACGGTAGTGAAGATTATTTAAATATAAACATTAAAACATGACACTCTAACTTTGTTTCTATTTATAACACACTATTTTTCTTAACTATAATTTGAGCACCTCAATAATAGTGTCTTCATTATAGTTAATATAACAAAAATTATGTGTTATATAAACAAATTTAAAGTGTTTTATTATTATTCAACTTGTACATTGAAGTAGCTATTTAGATTGAAGACTTTTCCATCAAATCCTTTTCAGGTTAGTAGATGTCGGTCGGCGTTTGGACAAAGCGGAACGTGGATCCTTACTGGCCATAGCCGAACATTTGAAGAGGTTGAAGCAATCTGGTCCAGCGGCGGAGATTTATAAGAGGTTGGGCGATTCGGCGGCCGTGCTAACCTTACACGTCGAGGCTAAAGAATGGGCGCAGGCTTTCAGCATCGTGCAGAGCCAGCCGCAACATAAAGCCCTGGTTTACGTTCCGTACGCGCACTGGCTTGCTGAAAATGATAAATTTGTACAAGCGCAAAAAGGTAAATAATCTGATAATGATGGCTTCCACCAGTAATATATGATATACACACTAAACTATGATATTTCTATCACAGAAGATCATTTTATAGTATTTGTATTATTAAAAGATGTACCCGAAGGATACGAACCCGCTGCCTCTTGATTGCTAGTCGAGCACGCTACCCTCTGCGCCATTAAGGCACAGTGATAGGAACAGCGGTTCTCATCCACCATATAATATGCAAGTGCGATTCCCACGCTTCCACAATCACATGCGAAAAAGGAGTTAATTTGTATTCGCTCCTCCCCCTTATTAATTTAAATAACAGTAAGATAAGGTTTTTGATTTGTCTAGGTTATAAACTCCTCTATAGACTTAGGTCACTTAAACGAATGGTAATATCTGTAAAAAACAGGGGCAGCAGATGATGGTGCATGTGCAAGTCCAGCTTGCAAAAGATGCTAATCATATTTTCGTGTCCTTTCTTCTTTGCAAAAAATCATTTGCGACCATGCACTATAATTTCCCAACGCTGTACTCTATCTCTTTTTAACGTTTGGAATCGCTGCGTTTATACATCTCGTGTATAAACTATACAGGGTGTCCTGTTAATGCGGGGAAATGGCTGGACCATAGATTCCTGAGGTCAAAATATGACGATTTAATGCAACTTATCTATATTCAAAAATTTACGGTTAAGCCGGAATTTGGCTTCAAAGTTTCAATTTTTTTTATTTCTTTTGTTTATAACAATTAAACGCTTTATTTGATTTGAATGAAATTTATTTTTAATAACTACCATAATATAATATATCATTTCAGTTATTATGACTATTATTGGTTAACAAGAAGTATAAGAAACAGTAGGACCACCACTTAAAAACTAAAATATTTTTTTATTAGTGGATCTAATAAAAACTAAAAAAATACTACTTGAAAGACCATTTAATTTACAAACTTTTTCATCTCTTTATAATATTTGATATCTTTTACGGTTTTCCCACAAAAAAATAAAATATATATTTTTTATCTAGTAAAAACAAAATCTAGTTTTTCATCGAATCGAAAATAAATGTTTTTCGTGGCCATCTTTGTTTAAAAAATGTAAATTATGTATAATAATAATTATTTAGTGTCTTTTAACAATTAATTTTTAACTTTATTATAGTTCATAAATATTCATATTTGGAACAAACAGATACCTTGTTTGTATTAGGGTTTTGCAAAGAAAATTGTTTGAAAAGTGTTAGATGTTGTTTTGATTTATTTTATTAATTGATATTATTTAATTTTTATTCAATTGAGTAAGTTTATTTACTTATTAATGAGTGCATAATGAGTATACTATATTCATATTTTATTTTTTTGTGCAAAAACCGTACAAGATATCAAAAACTAGTAAGAGTCAAAAAAGTTTTTAAATCTAATGCCCTTTCAAGTAGATTTTTTTCGATTTTATTGGATGCACCAATAAAAAATATTTTAGTTTTTAAGTGGTGGTACTACTGTTTTTTTTATACTTCCTGTCAATCACTAATGGCCACAATAACTGAAATGATTTATGATATTATGGTACTTATTAATAATAAATTTCATTCAAATCAAATAAAGCGTTCAATTGTTATAAACAAAAGAAATAAAAAAATTTGAAACTTCCGGCTTAACCGTAAATTTTTGGATATAGATAAGTTGCGTTAAATCGTCATATTTTGACCCCAGGAATCTATGGTCCAGCCATTTCCCCGCATTAACGGGACACCCTGTATATCTATGAATTAACTTTCCCGGCGCATTCACCATTTTAAAGCTATGTTGTATAATTATGAAATGTGTTTTCATTTCACAATTGTGTATGCGTTTAAGAACTTTTATGTCGGTTAATGTCATAGCTAAATTAAATTGAAAAAAGAATGGCTGTTTGTACCGTTAAGAAAATATTTTAAAAGTCAATTTTGTGTAATCTTCAGTTAATTTGCATTTCCTCCTGCCCTTTTATTAATTTAAATATCATTATGATAAAGTTGTAAATTTTTTGAGTTTTCCAATTATTGTATAGATTAAGGGTTGTTTGTTTATAGAAATGTACTTGGTTGGTTTCACAATTATTTACAATTTACTCTGACTAGTTTTGATTTTTACATCATTAGCTAGGTAGAAGGTAAAATGTTTTTGCTTAAATACTAAAATTGTACATTCAGGTAATGAGGGTGGTTATAATTGGGGAACTACAGATTTCATCGTTTTCGTTTCCGAGGTGTCTTCCTCGCTTTAGCGCTTTGTTTGTTTTTAATCAAAGAACTAATATCGTTCATTTTTTGTTAAATACTTTCTATAAAAACAAACAAATTATTTTCACTAGACAAGTAGTTTTTCGAATTAAAATATATATAACACTTTTAAAATATTTATAAAATCTTTATTATTCTACAGCGTTTCATAAAGCTGGTCGGCTGGACGAATCCTTCAAAGTACTGCAGCAACTTACAGAGAACGCAGTCTGCGAATGTCGGTACCAAGACGCCGGATATTACTACTGGATACTGGCTCAGCAGTGCCTAGAATCTGCCAAAGAGAAGTATGTATGAATACAAAAATGTATTTTTCTAAGCGTACAAAGATCATCATTGAAACTTTAGGAGGGGCGAGAAGAGATTGCTAACGTTTTGTACTAAATTCGGTTTGGAAATTATTCAAGGAAACCTGCTAGGATATTCAACTCTAAGAGCCCCACGTTGGCATTTTCCAGATCTTCGTTTTTTGCGGAGAATGAAGATCAAGTGTACAAAGTTGTGTTGCCGAATTAAAAGTCTGTTTTGTAATAAATGTATTTAACGAAAGTTATTAGCGGGTTTTTAGTTTTGATAATGAATAAAAAAATATTGAAATAAATTCGGTTTAGAATACTTTCTTCAGCGCCCTCTTTGAAACATGTAATAAACGTAATTGGGTGTTTTAGTCAATAGCGCTCTCTGTTGGCGTAATAGAGAAACATTTTTCAATCACGAATTTTGTCGACAATGATAATCTGTGAAAATGTATAAATACCAAAATTTTTACTTTAACCTTTAGGTTTTAAGAAAAAAATCATAGGAGTAATTACTCCTTGATAATGACTTATTAATTAAACTAGTCTATTGAAAAAATTAAATATCTGTGAAACAAATAAAGTAATTTTTAGTTAAAACGAAATAATGTTGATTGATGAGTTACGTGAAGATGATGCTATATAAATGAACTCCACAGTTTATTTTTGTACATCTAGTAAAATTAAAATAAAAAACTGTGAAGAATGTTAATACAAGTTAAAACGAGATAGTTCAAAAATGTTTCATCACGGGTTAAAAATTATCTTCCTTAATTAATAATATACTCTTTCCCTTCCGTATTTTTTGATACACAAATTGACTTATTATTATTTTTAACAATTAATATTTAATCTTGTATTTACAGTCCTGAAATGTTCAAAGAGATGATCGCAGAGTACAGCTATAATGAGAGGCTCGCCGGAATTTACTACGCCTACCATTCCCTTCACCGGTATCTCGAAGAGCCGTTCACTTCTTTTATGCCGGAAGCCTTGTTTAATATAGCGAGGTTTTTGATGACGGAAACGCACGAGAGTCGACCGAAGGGAGTTTCTACATTGTATCCTTTTTTCTTAATCGGTGAGGTTTTAACGAAATAACCAATGATTAAAATGAACTAAATAAACCACGGATGAAATTAAATTATGGTGAAAATATCAAATGAGTTGCAGGTAATTTAAAAAAAATCCACATATTTTATACAGAATGTGTCAGATACAGAATGTGTCATAACGCACTATTATAATATGAGAGCTAGATGTGTCTAGGTCTAAAACTGTTTTGTCTTTGAGACTGTGGGCGCTGTAATCACACAAATTTTTGTTGGAGATCAAGAAGAATGTATCAATATTATAATTTGCCATTAGTAACACATGCGCCTAGGTAACTTGTTTATAATATTTATTTATTTATTTATTCAACTAAATAACGGGTATCCCCAATTTACAATAATAATAACAAAACAAAACTTAAATAAACTTAACCTAAGGTAACGTATTTTAATCCTAATTAAACCAAATCTAACCAGCAGATGTACGTTAAATCAAATAAACAAATTACAATAAAAGTAACGTATCTAATACATATATACACATATCTTTACGCATATACATTAATATACATACATACATACACTTAATCCTAAATGATCAGAGTTTATTCCTAAGCATCCGTTTAAAATTATTAAAATTTGAATCAAAAATATTGAACCAATAATATGCACTTAAATCATTGGCTAATCTAAGCATACGACTAATAGAGTTATTGTAGGCGAAATTTGAATTAAATTGATTTATAAAAAGTATATTCTTGCTTCTTAAAACACTCGAGTAACTTGAAGCAATTAATTTAATGTGTGACAACAAAAGTGAAGAATTTATAGAAGAATTTAGTATTTTATGTAATGTGCTTAGGTCAAAAATTGATCTACGAACTTCCAGGGTATGCATCTTCAAAAGAGTCATTACCAAATCGTAGGAACCTCGAACATGTTTAATATTGTATTTAAATTCAATAGATCGCAAAAACTTCTTCTGTACATTCTCAATTCTTTCAATATCCACTAGTAGATAAGGTGACCAGACACAAAAATGATATAACATTACATTTCGAAACATTTAAATTTAGGTGGTTAACCATACACCATGCATTAATATTTCCTAGGTCATTTTGTAATCTTCTACAGTCCTCAACAGTGTTAATCACCTGATACAATTTTAGATCATCTGCGTACAACATGCATTTCCCAAAAACTACATTGTCCACGAGATCATTAATAAATAATAAAAATAAAATCGGTCCAATATGAGTGCCTTGAGGAACCCCTGACGTAACTGGGATTTGATATGATACATAGTTTTTGATTTTAACTTGTTGAGTCCGGTTATTTAGAAATGAATTTAACCACGTCAGAATTGTGGTATCTATACCTAGCAATTTTAGTTTGCGAAGGAAGATCGTATGGTCCACCCTGTCTACTACTTTAGCAGATTGTTCGTCATGGAAAATAATTTTTACAGGTCTACAGGGTTTTTCGGCTGATTTCTTCCCAATCCGAAACACTTTGGCAGGCTTCACGTTGACTTCCACTGATTTAAGAATATTATCAATTGCTTTAAAATCGTCTTTGATTCTGTCTTTCACTTCTACTGATTTAGATTCCTCTAAGTTATAAAGTAGAACATTACACTCTCGTGACCGTCTATCTTCTATTTCCTCAATTATCCCCGTCATATTAGAATTCTGAATTGAAAAATGATCATTTTGTTCTAATTTCGATATTCTTAATACAGTACTATACAAAATATTAAATGCAATACTCGTACCAATTTCTTCCACAAGGGTGCGTCTAATTTTTTTTGTCTCTAGGGCGCTGTATCACATCTATTTTCTATTTTTTTGTTGGAAATTAAGAAGTGTTTAACAATTACATCATTTTTTATAAGTGGCGCATGCGCGTAACTAACTTGCTTGTAACTGTAATACCAGTTCCGAAATTCTTCACTAGAGTACGCCTAAATCGCTTTCTAGGTCAATTATTTTCCTTAAGTTATTTCTACAGTAATATATTGTACTGTTTGTCAAAACAAGCGAGGAAATTAGGAGCGAATAAATTGAACAAGCAGCTTCTAGATAGGATGCAGTCTCTGAAAATTCCGCCCAAGTTTCAAGAACAAGTGGAAGTGGCGACAATCGCCGCCCGCGCGAGGCCGTACAGCGATCCCGAGGAGTTGCTGCCAATGTGCTACCGCTGCTCGACGTACAATCCTCTAGCAGCGACTAGTAACAAGTGTGTAAATTGCGGCCAGAAGTTCGTACACTCGTACGTTAGTTTTGGTACGTATGTTCAATCCATTAATAAAATAATCTATAATAACTATTTATTATAATCATAATGAAATAAGCTATACTTTCACAAAAATCATTATGTTTACAAAAAGTCACTCGTAATTAAGAAAATAAAACTTGATTGAAATATTTTTAAATTAAATACTGTATTGGTGTGCTTGGATATTAAAGCATTTTATTAATTGTAGAAATATTACCATTAATTGAATTCCTACTCGACGATGGCATTAGCGACACGGAAGCCGTCAGATTGATAGACACGCCTCCGGCCGACAAAGAGCTGGAGAGCGCTTCGGACAACTGGAAGCAAGAGATCACGGACAATCACCAAACCCTGCAAATTGGAGACGATTATAAAGACGACGTGGATCCTTTCACGACAAGGATCAATTTCGAAGTACGTAATAGATATCATACTTGGAGCACGCACTAATGCGTCCACTTTTAGGGAGGCGATAGAGAGTTAGCACCTATCGTCCTCAACCGCAGCGCCCTTCTCGGTTTGGACAGTTCCACAATTCTAATATGTAAATATGGACCCCCGTTGAAGTACCAGTATTACCGTAATTTGTTACCAGATCTGCAGATTACAATGTGTGATTATTGTTATAAGGTATGATAGTGAATAGAAGGTATTTTGATTTTGTGATAGCTCAAATGCCTAAATGGTGTTTCAAATAAAACAAGTAAAATCGCCACTTTTATCCACTAGATGGATCTTATTTAGGGTAAATTATTAAAATTTAAAACAAATATGGCATAATTAAGAACTTGTGTCTAATGTATTTGCATGTTTAAAGTTTAAACATCTGAAATATATAAATTAATCTCAAATTTAAAGTAATTTAAATTGTTAAATGGGATTACACAAAATTGTTGTAATAGAAAGCTAATGCAAGCTTATTAGGCACCTTTACTATACAGGGTGACTGACGAAAAACCTTTGGTGCTGCATCTCGCTTATTTTTTATCCGATTTTTATAAATAAAACATCAAATTAAACCATTTTTAAAAGACTTTAATAGGATCTGAACTGTTATTTTTTCTCGCATCCAGTTTTTGACAAAATACGATCAACATTTTTTTTTTAAATTGCACTGTATATATATTTTTATTGATTCGCAAGGAGATTTTTTTTCTGAATATAAAATTGTAGACAAATTTATCCATACATCAAACTTAAGTCGAGAAATTGAGGATTAAAAAAATAAATAAAAAGTCAAGTATCCATTGTAAACAATATACAAACCCTATTTTAAATGTCAAAAGTGACAGTGACAGCCATTGATACAATACTGCAACGATTTTTAATTATTTCATAATTAAAATGTTGCAATATTTCAAACACTGTACTAGAATTTTGTGTTTCTACAGAAATCGTTTTTCAGTTTTTGAAATCTTGCTACATTTTTATTATGAAATTATTAAAAATCATTGCAATATTGTACCAATGACTGACACTGTCACTTTTGACATTTGGAACAGGCTCTGTATATTGTTTACTATGGGTATTTGATTTTTAATTTTTTTTTTAATCCTCAATTTCTCGACTTTGGTTTGATGAATGGATAAAATCGTTTACAAATTTAGATTCAGAAAAAAATCTCCTTGCGGATCAGTAAAAAATATATATACAGTGCAATTTGAAAAAAAAAAAGTTGATCGTCTTTTGTCAAAAACTGGATGCAAGAAAAAATATCAGTACAGTTCATATTAAAGTCTATTAAAAATCATTTAATTTGATGTTTTATTTATTCAAATCGGATCAAAAATAAGCGAGATACAGCACCAAAGGTTTTTCATCAGTCACCCTGTATATGCAAACATCATTACAATTAGTTGACAGTTCTTAACTAAAATAATTTATCAGAAAACTTAAAAATTACATTAAATATTCAAACTATTAACGTCCGATTTTATAAACTAAATCAAATCAAATTAAATAATTGTTTTTCGCCAACAGAAGAGGTAGAGTAGAATAGAATATTTCTTAATTGTTAAATTACTTGATTACTGAAATAATGTAAATAAAAATTCACAGTTTAACTCACATGGAGTGATATAATCGCGCATCAAGATGATGTAAAACTAAACTATTTTTAAGGAGTAATTATTATGTGTATATAATATTTTTTTGGTATTTTAAGGCATTCCATGTTGACGACTTCGAACTTCAGATGCTGCAGAAGGGCTACTGTCCGTTCTGTCGGTGTTCGGCGGAGACGAGCATCAATTTGGACTCGGCCGACGATCTCCTAGGATTTTAATATACATACAAACGTATTTATTGCCTTGCAACTTTTCCGTCCGTACGTGATTTTATAAGATTGATTGTGATATTCCTGTAGAGAAATATAATGATTATTACGTACATACCTTTTTCGTAACCCGATTAACCGTACTTTGAATTGAAGGTAGGCGTGAGGAGGATTGATTGCTTCAAAACGTCAGCATCGTGGTGAGTTTCGTTGTGGAAAATGCTTCATTCATGATGTTTTAAGCAGAAGTTAAGGTTGGTACTGTAAGTTATTTTGTGTAATTTGTTACCTCGGTTTCTATGAATAATTTGGGAAGTGTACATGTTTGCAAATTCAATTAAAATTTAATAATTAAATGTTAAGGGTAAAGACGTTATTAATTGAGTCATTAGTCTTTATTGTCGTCGTTTCTCCTGCTTACAATATTAAGCAAAATACGTGATGTACATAAGTTTAAAATAAAACCGTTGATTAAAATATTGTATACAGGGTGAGTTTTTTTCGATGTTCTCTATGGGGATCTCGGAAACTATAAGAGATAGAGAAACGGTTAAATGGGGAAAGAAGTGTAGATTTACGAGACGAATAAAATTCTACTTTCAAAGTTTTCAAAAAAGTCAAGGGTAACTAGATATTTTGAAAAAAGTAAAAAGTGTCAATTTTTTCAAATCAATATATCTCGGTTATTATAACAGATAGAAAAAAAAACTGTAAAGGACAAAGTTTTAGATAATTTTATGTAGATTAATAAAACATAATCAGAAAATTTTTATCTCCATTATTTTCCGAGATATGACGCAAACTTACATTTTTTAAATGGAAACCATAGTTGGCTGTGACCTCATTCAAAAGGTAATTTTTTTCTCTTTAATCCAATATGACATACGACATAGTTATTTCTAAAAATAAGTGAATTATAGTCATTTTAAATTTTATTATAAATAAAAAATGGGTAGCCATGAAAAAGGTGAAAGTAAAACAATTGCAGTTGTGTATAATAATAGCAATGTTGTAATTATTACTTCTACAAAGTTAAATAAAAATGAAAAACCAGCATAAGAATAATAATTTTGTAATTATCAAATGGCCTTCTGTATGTGGTATAAACCCATTTGTCAAGAGGATAATACGTTTCTTACAAAAATATTATGAACAGATGAATCGCGATTCACTAATTGTGGTATTTTTAATCGCCACAATGAACATAGATGAACTTAAGAGAATCCACGAGAAGTTTCACAGAGAAAACTACAAATTAAATTTGGGTTTAATCCATTGTGTGTTTGGATTAATCATTCTCGGTCCATATATTTTTGAAAACTCACTAAGTGAAACTGATTACTTTCATTTTCTTCAGAAAACATTTGAAGATACGCTCGATTGTTTAAATTTATCATTACAAGCAAGATTAAAATGGTTCCAATATGACGGTGTTCCACTCATAACATGTTGGCTTTACAAATTATTTAAATGATGCTTTTCCTAACTCATAAGTGGGAAGAAATAAATCAATCCCAGGGCCAGCTAGATCTCCCGATCTGCGCGTTTTGGATTTTTTACTGTGGGGTTATGTAAAAAACAAAGTATTTGAAAAAGCATATCAATCTGTGGAGGATCATAAACTAGTTGTGATTGAAACATTTAATTCAATTTACACGAGAATAGTCAAAAAGCCATAAATTCAGTTTTAAAAAGATATAATTTATGTCATAATAGTATTAATAGTGGACTCTTTGACCATATTTTTTTTAAATTTAAATTTCTCTCCCATTGATATATTGATAATTACAGAATTACTTTATGCTGTTGTTTCATTTTGGTTTATCTCTGTAAAACTAATAATTACAATATTGCTAATATTATAAACAACTGCAATTGTTTTACTTTCACTTTTTTCATGGCTACCCATTTTTTATTTATAATAAAATTTAAAATGACTATAACTCACTCATTTTTAGAAATAACTATGTCGTATGCCATATTGGATTAAAGAGAAAAAAATTACCTTTTGAATGAGGTCACAGCCAACTATGGTTTCCATTTTAAAAAATGTAAGTTTGCGTCATATCTCGGAAAATAATGGCGATAAGAATTTTCTGATTATTTTTTATTAATCTGCATAAAATTATCTAAAACTTTGTCCTTTACAGTTTCTTTCTATCTGTTATAATAACCGAAATATATTGATTTGAAAAAATTGACACTTTTTACTTTTTTCAAAATATCTAGTTACCCTTGACTTTTTTGAAAACTTTGAAAGTGGAATTTTATTCGTCTCGTAAATCTACACTTCTTTCCCCATTTAACCGTTTCTCTATCTCTTATAGTTTCGTAGATCCCCATAGAGAACATCGAAAAAAACTCACCCTGTATATTTCAATCAACGATAAAACGTACAAATAATTTAGGTCATAGGAGTCATTCTCAATGGTCCACTCAAATCCGTATCCTCCCATAAATAAGTTATAGGTCGTTACTGTTTTGGGAGTCTCCTAAGTAGGTAGTTTAGAAATATATAATTTGAAAAAGTAAAAATATTTATTTATTATTACTAATATGATATATTTTTAGGTTTATTTGGCAGAAATAAATATATTCAAATTATTGCCGCTTTGATAGCTGTACTATTTGCCATAGGCAAATTACTTTTCTGCAATATATAGTACAAAGTTGAAGATGCCGCTAGTGTGGTCCTTCAATACCCTTTTTATAACCGTTAGGAGCAATAGAGTTCATTGCGATTAATTTGCAGTTGAAGGTAAGAACTCTGTTTCCGTTCCATAGGTGGCGCTAGTAGTAGCTAAAGGTATTACCGTTGATTGAAATATTGTATAGATGCCTAACCTTATGGGTAAATGCGAGTCACTAAAAGATGCCGAACAACAGATTACGCATGAGTAGTGAAAATATTGACCAACAGACGGCGCATATTCAGTTCTGCGTACTGCAGTTTACTTTAGCTTTGGGTAGTTTTCTATGGTATCGAATTATATGTATTGTAATCAACGTTGAGACGATCGTGCTCGGGAATTTGCGGGCGGTGAAATTCCGACCGCCTAAAATTTCACGGGAACCGAGAACGATGCGACAGGACGCTTACTCATAAATGCGTGCCGGGTCTAGAGTAAATAAACACTCATCAGCATTTTTTTTATTAAAAAGAATATATATATTTTAATCAAATAAACCCGACTAAGATGAAATTTATATTTTTAATAACAATAATATAACAATATATTCATTTTGACTTATTTTTAATATAGATATTTTTTTAAATAACTGCAATTGTATTGTATTTAAATGAAGGAATAAAAATTAATACATTTTAACAATTTAAAGACACATCGTTTTCTGCTTGTAATTATTACAACATATGAAAGTTATTAGTAGTAATGTTTTCTTTTTATATTCACTTATACTTAATTAATATTAGACAATAATTGAATACTTAATATTTTTCAAAGAATAAAGAGAACAACTGTTTCATAAATTAAAATAATTAATCGACAGTCAATTCTAGACAACACATAGTGTTCGAAATGTACATTTAGTGATTAAATAAAATAGTGAAGAAAGAAATTAACTGTGTTTATCTACTTAAATTAATAAACTGATTTGAAAAATTGACAATGTTTTAACTAGAAATAATTAGTGTAAAATTTTGTATTTTCGATTCGATGGAAAATTACATTTTGTTTTTTACTAGATAACAAAAATACATGTTTTTGTGTGATTAAAGCAGAAGATAATAATATATATCATAAAAAAGTTTCAAAGTAAAATGTAATATTTTTTTACTTTTTGTTATATGCATCAATAAAAAATATATTATTTTTTATGTTATATGTGTTATATTATGATAATCATTAGTAATAAATTTAATTCAAATAAAGCAGTTAATTAACAAAAGAAATAATATTTATTGAAACTTTAAAATCTGATTAGAGCTTAATCGTAAACTTTTGGATATAGATATGTTGTGCTAAATCATTATATTTCGGCCCTAGGAACCTATGGTCATTTCGCATTAAAAAGTAATAATAATAAGTGAATTACGAATTGTGCTCAAAACTAATCACACTATATAAGTATCAATATCTCATTTATGAATGGATATGGATACACAACCTTCAACATCAGCTACAATATCTTCGGATTCCGAAAAGAGAATGCCCATTGCGACCTACCCTTTGAAAGAAAATATTAGTGCAGGATCAAGTTCATTCAAAGAGTATGTAGCCGATATTATTAAAAAACGTAGTAGTAGTAGATGTAGTAGTAGTAGCCCAATATCAGTAATTAGTTCGAGAATTATTAATATGGAATCTCCGCAAGTATCGCCCCGCAAAGTGAAGCTAAAAAAAGAGTTTGCGAATTAAGAAAAAAAATATATATTAAATGTAATATAAATTATAGACTCAAAAAGAAAATGAGATCATTTTCAACTAAAAATATTTTAGAAAATTTATTAAAATATCGAGCTCCATCTGTAAAAACTCTCATATACATGCAATGTTTTCATTCATATAGAACAGAATGGATAACACGGGAAAAACAGCTATCATTATCATTATATTATAAATCACCAAGTACTTATAAATACTTACAAAAACATTTAAAATTTGCGCTACCTGGAGTATCAACAAGTCAATCTTGGTTGAAAATCTTTAATTTACAAACTGGTCTAAATACAAATTTGATTCAAAAATTTAAAATTAAGATTAATAATGTTTGACGAAATAATCTTGAAAAAAGGTTTAGATTATAACAAAGTCTTGGGATGTTGTAGAGGGATTTGAAGATTTCGGTTCTCTTGGTAGGAACAACAAACATGGTAATCATGCATTGGTATTTTATTTAAGGGGACTTCAATGTAATTGGAAAATGCCATTCTGTTATTTTATTTCATCTGGTCCAACGAACGGTAATATTTTACAAAAGCTCATTTTATTGGTATTAGATAAGTTGTTTTCTTTGGATATGGTTCCTCGCGTTTTCGTTTGTGATCAAGGAACAAATAATAGAAATGCAATAAGGTTACTTGGCGCAACAATAGATACTCCATTCTAAAAATTAATAGACACGTCATTTTCATTTGCTATGACCCCCCACATTTACTTAAAAGTCTAAGAAATAATTTTATGAATAGTAGAATAAAAACAATGGTAAATAACTTAGAAGTATCCTGGAAAGATATAATCGACACTTATAAAATCGACAAGGAAAGTAAAGTTGCAAGAGCAATGGTCAAAATTACCGAAAAACATATAAATCCCACAACGTATGAAAAAATGCGTGTGAAATATTCTTCTCAGATATTTAGCAATTCTGTCTCTAACAGCAAGTGCTACAAAAGAATTAACGAGTCTATCTTCAATAAATACGGCAATATTTTTGAAGAAAATCAATAATATATTTGACTCATTAAACAGTAGAGTCGTTAATGATTCAAACCCCTATAAGTGTGGCCTCTCCGTTAATCGTAAATTACCAGAAGAGAAACTAGAAGAAGCTTTGTCGTACTTTCAAGGTTTAAAATTATTTGAAAATGGTAAGGAAAGAAAAAATATACATTGCATACAAGGTTTTATATGGTCTATAAAATCTCTTTTACTTTTGTGGGAATCATTGTAACTTGAAGATATTAAATATATATTAACGTCAAGAATAAATCAAGACCCCATAGAAAACTGTTTTTCCGTACTTAGGCATAGATGTGGTTATAATGCACACACCACTGTAAAAGAATTTCGAATAGCATTGCAACAAAATATGCACATTTAGATTGCAGATGCCTGTTGAAGCTGCAAATTGCGAAATCGACGAAGACGAGCAACTGCATACGATATTGATGACGTTTATTTAAAAGAATGTCGTAATAAAAAAATTAAAATTGATAATTTAGAATCACAAGTAATTACCTATGTAGCTGGACATATAATATTTAAATTTTTGAAGAAAAATAAATGCGCCAATTGCGAGAGGGAATGTAAAAAAGAAGGGAAAATACCCGTCGATAGAAATGAGTTGTTGATAATTAATAGAGATTATGGTGGCAATAACAATACCATTGATTATTTATGCAGGCCAACAAATGCCTTTTCTGAAATAATATGTTTATTGTTCAATCCAACCAAATATCTCCTACAATTCGCTGATGATACTGCCCTAATTACACATGCTCCCACACTACCAAAAGCCCTTCAATCCCTTCAAGAGCTAATTGACTCCCTTCAATGCTGGTTTGCAAAATGGCGCATTAAAATAAATCCTCATAAATCACAACTCCTAATTCCTTATCATCGCACCTATAACTCACCTTACAAAGTCCATATTTCCCAAACTATGATCCCTCCCTCAGTTTCCGTAAAATACCTGGGCATAACCATAGATCAAAAAATAAATTTTAAAAAACATACAGCCATAATGAAAGGCAAAATTACTTCTAGGGCAAAATGCTTTAGAAGTTTAACGTATAAAAATAGAGGAATCAATACAAGAACATCTGTTAAAATATATAAGATGATCTGCCGTCCACTACGTGCCTACGGTTGTGCCCTCTATCTCAACCCCACCAACCCAACTTCCCGCAATATCGAAGTTAGCGAGCGAGCATCCCTCCGTACCCTAACCAAACTCCGCAATCCTCTTAATCCTCTATACAAACCTTCTAACCAGCTCCTCTATAATACCACTCTAGTTATCCCCATCCTAGAACGCCTTCGATTCCTATCAGAAAAATTCTCCAAAAATCCTTTCAACTTCCACATACTATCCTTATATTGGCTTCCTAGAAATCCTAGTATAAACCCTAAATTTAAAATTCCTAATTCCACCTTATTTGACTTCATCTCATCATTTCACCCCATTACGTATTAACGACTAACGCCATATGACTTGATAAAACAAGGCAGAAAGACCTCTGGTCGATAGCCTTTTGACGAACTAACTCATTAACACATCATTCATTATTTATTATTTAAATGTAATCATGTATAAAGTTTGTCAATAAAAATGTGTATTATTATGTTTATTACTAAAACGCTTTAATATTCACTATAATTGATACAAATTTACAACATGTTGTGACAAATATATATATCCAATGAACATTTTGGATGGTTAAATAAATCGGACCAATATTTTAGTCATAGAACCGACATGTTAAACGAATTAATAAAAATCAAATTATTTCACACACTAAATTTAATTAAAATTAAACTATTAACAAAAAGAGAAAAGGCCAGTCAAAAATTTACGAAACCTCATAGAAAAACTAAAATACATTCCAAATCCTTTTAAAATATTTTATTCTTATCTTTGCTAAAATAACGTTAATTTTTATAAATACGTGTATGAATAATTTTAAATAAAACTTTTGTTTTTTAATTCTTAATTAAAACACTTTGTTATTTCCTTCCTTCACTTTTAATTTTATATGCCTGATGTGCATTTCGAGTACCATGTACATGCACCTTGTCATTATCAATGACTAATGCTTAAAACTATTTTTACACCGACAGGGATTATCGGGAAAAATTATCAGAGGGAGGGATGGGATCAGCGTGGCTATTGATTTTCGGAATGAGGTATATTAAACGATTATCTAAAGGGCTCAGGTCACCGGACACCAATTTCCCCTAAAAAATGTAAAATTACTAAAATCAGCCAAAAATAAATTAGACACGTTGGAAGAAATTGAAATGTATAAATAAAAATACAGATTGTTAAATTTTGACCTGAGCCCTTTAGATAAGTCTCTCCTATATTCCATCACATTGAATTGAAAACTGAATAAATTATTAAGAATTTTTGCGCAAACTTCATAGTTTTCGAGTAAAATATAGGGAAAGTACTATGATGGCCACATCACCATTTTTTATCATAGTGATGGTTGCGACCGTTATGAAATGTTTTTTTTTTTTAGATTCAGAGTATTCAAGTTAAAAAAAGCAACACAACTATTTATTATTACCAAAAACAACTAAAAATTAAACAAAATAATATTGAAATGTAGATTGATGAGTTACGTGGAGATTAATAATATTAAATAAAATAATAATAATATGAATGAAAGTTTTTACAAGTATTTTATTTTAAATGATATTGAGAATTAATAAAAATTATCAAGGAGACATATGAAAATTATTTCTTATTTTTATATCATGGTTTCA
The DNA here is from genome assembly GCA_963969525.1 of Ontholestes murinus. Taxonomy (NCBI): domain Eukaryota; kingdom Metazoa; phylum Arthropoda; class Insecta; order Coleoptera; family Staphylinidae; genus Ontholestes; species Ontholestes murinus. The sequence continues at coordinate 73,773,264 of OZ018391.1, forward strand.
GGAGCTATGAACAAAAAATAAATATACAAAGCACCATTTTATTTAATTTTATAATTAATTATTAAACACATTTGAATATTACTAAAATAGGTTGAAAATATGTTCAGCAGATCTGATATGCAACAATCGAGGATTGACAAAAAGTAATCAAATTCATCAAAATTGTTAAGCATTGTCTGCCGCTGAATTTGTAAGCCAAACCAGTCACATTAAAATATGTTTATGTTGTCCGCTATTAAAAATAATACAAAATTATTTTAGGCAACAGTGGCATGTAATTTCCTCTGGGAATAATACTGTATTGTCATTCATTGAATATATCAATCAAAGGTATTATTAAGTTATCAGCTATAAATCTTGACAAAGATAATTTATTTATTTGTAAATGTGTAACAGTTACTGTACCTATGCATATGATGATAATATTGCAGATATATTTAATTTCCAAATAAACATGTGAAATTCATTTCGGGGTTTTTATAGCTCCACTCGCACAAATAACGAATCATCGATGTTCCCCGTGCGTATGTATTGAAAGATGGATTGGGTGAATATAAAAAGGGATAGATACATATGATGTCTACAGGTTAGACACTATCAAATCCAACCAGCATGAACCTCGAGTTGTCCCGAATGCACGACAAAATACGATTTTAGCGTGTCGAACTAGTTCAGGTTTAAGCCTTAATTCTATTTAACACCACTGACTGCCACACACATAGGATTTCAAAAAATTATCACCGCAGCAGCACTTTACTGTGAGTGTCGGGATAGGCGGGGAAAAGAGGGATCAGTTTAGAGGTGACTCGATTAAATACATGTGGGTTGGGTATCTATACAATATTTCAATCAACGGTATTACTTTATGTTATTTACTGAATCGTAATATGCGAGAAAAACTTCATAACGATATTACTATTAGCTAGGAACTTATAGTAGATTCAAATTAATATTCCTTAATTAACAATTTATTTGTGACATTTGTGAAATTTCTTTTGCAATTTTAATTGAACTACAACAAAAATATCAAAAGAATTGAAATAATTCAAGAAATGTATTCGGATGGAAAATTTGCTTGCTATGTGGTTAATATTAATTTATTTTAAAACTATCACCATCGACATTACAACAATAATGAAATATTGAGATATGTCAGATTTTCGCTAACTTTAATCAGAATCAAGTAAATTTTTGTGATTTACATGCTTCTAGTTTGATAATGACAAGTTAAAATTGTCGAAACTATAGCCACTAAATAAAATCAGTGTCATACAAACAAAGTTTTTTATTTGTAAATGTTTAGGTACCTTAATTGCCAGATTTATTTTTTTGACTTGAAAAACCTTGTAGTATTTAATTTATTATGATTATAAATTATTAAAATAAATCGTCGTAATTAAATGCAGAACAATTTCGTCAATGTGTATTTACTGAAACAAAAATCCCCATTAACCAAGATTATTTCGTTTCAGAAAACACCGTCACTCCAATTACTCAAACTACATTACATTTAATACGCTTTCCCCATCGTATTTTCATCGCGGTTGATGTGTTATCGATCAAGTCTCGAGTTCATTAGGACTAACCGCATGGGTGCGGGTGTTGTTTAAACCCATTCCCATCTATCGTGTATAATGAAACTCTTGGGGGAGTTAAAATCACATTATGCGCGTTTTTTTTTTGTTGAATTTTTATTTTGTTATTGTATTGTTTGTATTTGGTGGCCGGCGCCATTAATAATGCATTCGCACCGTTGTACAAATAAATTCGATTATTTACTTATTTATATTCCAATTATGTCGGTTTTTTTGTGTTTGTGTGTGTGTTTGGCGGCGTGAATTGTATTTTATTTGCGCCGCACGCGGGTTACATCGATTGTATTGTTTATTTAACGGTAAATAGATTATTTCCAAGGGACAGATCGGTCTTGGTTTCATAATTGATGTGTACACGTTGTTCCGTTAAAATAAGCGTCGTTTTTGGTTGAAGTAAATAAATTTCATTTTAATGGAATAATAATGTAATTATCGTTAATACTGTTTACCCCAATGTTTACGTACCTTTGATATCGCGAGATGCAATTAATTTAGTCATTTTGTAATTCCTTTGAACGTGAAAATAATCGATCGTAATACGAGGTTCAACTATGAAATAATTGGAATCGTGTTATTGTAGTTCTAGGTTGCCTTCTTCTCGTAGATATCTGAATTAAATAGATAAATTAATTGATACTGGTAGAGCTACACTCTTGATGGAACGAGATATATAACCCCATTGAATTTAGATAAATTAATATAATTTTCGTTGGCAATTAATAAAACATTATGTTTTTATAGTAAATTGTATTCAAAACATTAACACTTTCTTCTTTCTTATTTACTATAATAATAATAATCTTCACGTAGCTTGAGAAATATATTTTTGCATTATGTTTTTACCTATATTAGTAACGTTCCATCATCATCAGGATTAATATTTTTCACTAAATTTCAGGTTGACTAATGTGAAGTGTTCTATATTATGATGAACGAAATAAAATTCCTTACTTCACTTATTATATGATAATAATAATAATAATATTTAATAATAAGTGAAGTAAGGAATTTTATTTCGTTCATCATAATTAACATTTTTGTTTCTTAATTTATGAAGAATATTTTTTTAATTTTATAACGTTAGATAATTAAGATCTAGAGTGCAATGAACAAAGTATCTATCGATTTTTTTTTTATTTTTTGGGTGTAATCTAGCATTTTCCAGAATAGCACAGCGAGAATAATATTATGAAAGAATAATTTTTCATTCTGAAGATACATTTTACCGTTGATTGAAATATTGTACAATATTTCAATCAACGATTTTACTTTTGATTTTAAGGAATGTGTTTAGGTTTTCCTTCTCCTTCATTGGGAGTTCTCTTTGTAACTTTCTAATATAAATATTAATGTTTAATTAAAACTAATGTGAGTTAATTTAAGTAAATATCCACCACTGTTGAAATTGAGCAACTCGAGTTGCTAATAATGCAACTCGCGTCCTCCAACTTTCTCCTCCGGTGCGCTGCTGTGGGGGTGCACCTGCCCGGTTTTGCATAAGATGCGGGCCGCCGTGCGAATTATTATTTTTCCGCCGTTAAATTATTAATTAGACTGAAGGCGGCGGTGGCGGCGACATCAAAGGGTGGTTCGGCTCCTCGAAAAAGGCGAAAAGTGGCGAAACTTTGAAAAATTAAGTCGTACATCATTAATTACACGGCTTTTCCGCGCGCCCATTAATTACGGTCGCGTTTTATTTTTTCGTAGTCGCCGTTCGGAAACTATTAATAACGATAAGGGGGGATTTAATGTATTTCCCCGCTAGAGGCGTCGCGTTTTATGTAAAGGCCGGATTGATTAATTTTTCCGATTAGTTAGGAAAAAAATATATAATTATGGTTTTTTTACTTGTAAAAGTTAAATTGATGATTGAACGAAACCATTTTTATTAATGAAAATCTTTAACGAAATATGCCTGACGTAAAGTGATTATCAAAATGTATTTAAAAGGATTACGACTTTTTCTAGATATGTGGCGACGATTTTGTTTTTGTTTTAATGACAGAAGAGAGGAAAAATCATCATGGACACCATTATAGTAGACTAGTGTCGAACTCCTACCGACTAAAACCACTCCTCCAAAATCGCTGATGTGACTAGCCGAGGATCATAAGGTATTTTCTAGCCAGTTAAGAAATAAACACTTAGTGGCCACTGCGAAATATTAGGTAAAGTAAAAAGTTTCTGAGTGTTTCCGCTAGATGTCGTTCGCGATGTATATGTCGCATCGGGCCATACTATATGGTGATTTAAAGGTTACATTATGCTTTCAGAAAGTTCTATCTTCAAACCATGATAAGGTGAAGCACTGAGCACTGGTTTTAAATTCCCGGAATTACTGGCGAAACCGAGGAGTGATGTTTCGGCAACACTATAGCACTCAGTATCAAGAGTGTTCACGGAGTAATATATTCGCAAGACTAGGTACTGATACCAAACATTATTGGCACGAGGTTGGGTAATATTCCAGGATTAAATTAAGATGAGTTAGTGTGACAAAGGTCACGTCGAAGGAAAATTTTCAAATGGTGAGGATGATGGGGAATCGGGGAGATTAACTTTTTCTGGGAGCTCATCAAGGTTGATTTCTCTGAACTTTTGAACCAAACGCCCTCTTTGACTATAACATGACAAACGACATTAAACCTTAAGTTGCTGTTCACACCGAGATCTTACAGCGCAATCAACTTTCTCTTTGTCATATCTTCTGTACCCAATTGTGTTGATGATGCGGGTAATCTAAGAGTATGAACTGAGCTGGGTGATAACATCGTTGTTATGGGATCATTCGATAAGAAAATAACTACAAATTCGTTTGTGGTAGAGACGGTAGCATCTCCAGATCGGTGATCAGTAACTACGCGTTTTAAGGAAAAGTTGAGCAACTTCCCAGTAATATTAATATAGGCCGCTCTAGGTCTGTAATATTGTGAGAATGAATAAATGAACTCGGACGTTCTCCTACGCTTCTGCGTTTCAGGACGCGACTTCAACGGCCTCTAGTCATTTTCTCAGGCCCCATGTTGGGTGCCAATTGTTACCGGCACTCTCAGACGGGGTAGCAAGAATCATGATGGGTTTCTGAGAACAAATAAAATATTATCAAAAAAAACCTTTATTGACATAATTTTAACCTACAAAAACAACCTTCTATATACAGGGTTGCTGATATGTATGGAAACAGTCGAATATCTTCTTAAGTAAGATAGCTAGCGAAAAATGTTGAGATACAAAAGTTTTAGGATTTTTTAAAAACAGAATCAGAATAAAGAAAAATTAAGTATACAGGATCAGCTAAAAAGTCAGGACGAAGCAAATTTGCTTTTTCTTTAATGGAACACCCTGTATATTATTCCATATTTCAATTCATTTCGAAATTCTAAACAAAATTTGTATAGCACATCATATAGCTAAACTTGACTGTTTTAGACTTATTGAATATTTTTTTTATAAATTATACAAAAATAATTTGTCATCAAGTTACTTTTCAAATTTTCCATCTCCATAACAACGCTGCCTCTCACCTACCTTTAAAAGGTAACTTGATGCCTAACATTTTTTATAATTTATAATAAAAAGTGATTTTCAAAGTTAGATATCTCTGAAACGGTCAAGTTTAGGTTTATGATGTGCTATATGAATTTTGTTTAGATGAATTGAAATATGGAGTAATATACATGGTGTTCTATTAAAGAAAAAGCAAGTTTGTTTCGTCCTGACTTTTTGGCTGATTCTGTATACTTAATTTATCTTTATTCTGATAGGTTTTAAAAAATACTAAAACTTTTGTATCTTAACATTTTTCGCTACTATCTTACTTTAGGAGTTATTCGACCATTTCCATACATATCAGCGACCCTGTTTATAAACTTCTACATAAAAATATTATATTATATTCTCCTTTTTATCTTCCTCTCCTACCCCAGTCTGGTCAAAACCTTTACACCAGCTCCATTCTCTCTGTTGTCCATTCCGTTACTTTCCTGTTTCCCCCAAACCACTACTCATTCACCCCTTTACGCTTTTCGCCCAAATGACTCCATGTATTTATCCTATTCTTACACAGTGTAGACCTACCATAACTTTCCCCTCATACAAACCTTCCTTCCTCTTTCTTCTGAACCGCATCTAGTTCGCGCCAGGGTAATCCTCTCTTCATTTGAGAAGACACTATTAGTCCAGTACTTTGGCATGCTTAAATACACCTGCCACCTTTCATACCTTGGATTGTATGAGCTCCTTCCGATACTACTTTCCCTCTCCTGCATCTCAACCTCCTTCCATTTCTTTTTCACCCAAGCCTGCATATTTACCCCATTCTCCAACCATTCATTCACAATAATCTCCTGCCCTTTCATACATCTGTCTACGTTCTAACCTTCACTCACTCCAATGTATTCCAAATTCATCTCATACTTTACCGCTCTCTGCATTGCCTCCCCATGCACACTCATTCTATTTGTTTCCTGAAGCAGAATGTACCCAGGCGTTTATCTTTCAACCCCAAGAATCTGCTTCAGGAACAATGACTGCTCTCTCTGTCAATGCATTCATACTTCCTTATTCCCTAAGTTTCTACCACACACGAATCCCACAGCTTGTACGCCAATTGAAAGTTGCCAGAAAAAACCATTTTTCCCACGTTTTCCTCACTATGATCTAAGCTTTTCCGCCTTTCCCCTGTATCCATTTACCGTGCTTACCGAATCCACCTGTGCATTTAAATAAGAAGCCCAATTATTTAAATTCCTTCACTCTTTCAGTAACATCCCCCTTTCATTCCAATTTACCCACTATTCTTTCTAAATCGCATTAACTTTGTTTTCCTTGCATTCACTTGCATTCTTCTTTTGTCCATATCCCTCTCTACTCTTTGCATTACCTCTTTTATCTCTCCCCAGTTTCTCGCCAATCACCATATCATCCGTATACGCCAGCATCCATACCTTCTTTTTGGTAATTGATATCCCTATATAGCACCTTTGTGTACCGGGCACATAAGTTCCGCACGCCACGCTTTTGGGAAGTCTGCTTTTCCTCTCCACATTTGATTCACCAACTCTCCTATACCTCTTTTCCTATCTGTATCCACATTTCTGTCTTTAGCCCGTCCAGCCCAGCAGCTTTCTCAGTCTTCAACTCATCAAATGCTTTTTCTATTTCCTCCTCCGTAAACTCTTCAACTTCCCTCACCGACTCTTGTTCCCCTACCCTACTTGACTCTCCATTCATTACACTGCACTTCTCTGTCCATTTTTATAGAGACACTCCCATATATTGCCTTCACTCACTTCTTTTTAAAATAATCCATATCGCTTTTTCAATTCTACATAATTTCAATTCATCAGCCGTTTTTTCCAAGGCCTGCAAGTTCTTTTTCTCGCATATTTTAGCTTTAGATCTTTCATCTCCTCTACCCAAGCTCCATTGCCTCAAAGTCTTCCCTACCTTCCTTTTTGCGTCCCGACAGTCTTTATCGAACCAAGCGCATCTTTCCCCATTCCTTCTTTCCACTTGTCTACCGCATCCCGCAAAGATCACTTCTATCTCTTCTATTGCTTCAACTTCATTCCAGTTAATCTTCTCTAATCGTTTTCCCATATTCTCTAATTTCCACCACTTCTGTTCTTGTTCATTTACCACGTATCTCCACCATTATTGGTAAATAGTCTGACCCTAAGACTTCTTCTACATCCATTCTTCCAACATCTTCCCTGTTTAGCCCCCTTTATTATGACGTAAACCACTTGTTGTCTAACATACGTCTTCTTCCCTTCCTAATCACCTTCAGTGTACTTTTTTAATATCTCATACCCCTCTTTTATTAACCAATCCCCCATCCTCCTATTCTCCTTATTTATCTATTTATCCTGAGACTTTATTACTATTAGTTACCCTTATCATTCACTCCTCCCCTGTTCCCCCATGCTTGCATTAAAATCTCCTCCCATCATACATCTCGTTTCTTGGTTACTCATCTAGCATATTCCGCACTTCGGCCCAGTTCTTATTTATGTATACACCTCCCAGTTCCAAATGAGCCCCCTCCTTTTGACACTCAACACATGCTATACAGTCTACCTCTTCTATAAATTCCACATCCCCATTTTTCAAAGACCATTTCATTCCCACCATCATATGCAACTAAAGGAAAGGTGAAAGGGGGACCTTTCCTTTAGTTGCATCCTTCGTTGCCCCTTGCACCGACCATCTAAATCCTCCTGGAAGTGAATCTCTTATATTTTCCTACTCCTCGTTCATCATGCATGTTTCCATTAACCCCACCACATATTTTCCTGAAACCCACTTCCCAAAGTCCTTGTGCGACCTCTCGCCCCTACAGTTCGACTGTATCCCATCTATTTTCCAAAACCCCACCCTTAAGCAACAATCTCCTTCTAGTTTCCTCATTTGTCTCTAAGCTATTTGTTTCGTTATTCTATTTGAATAATTTGTAGTTTATCCAGATTTTTTAATATCCAATCTTGACTAGTTTCTTTAAGTTCCTTTATGGCCTTATTAGTTTCTTTCTGTTCTTCGTATATGTTATGCATTTCAGATTCGCATTTCATCTCGATGATTGTATTAATTTTATCTATTCCCTGCGGCTCTTTCTTCAAGGGCGAACGTAATTCTTTCTTGTTTTTCGCAAAAGGGTTATATATGGCATACTGTTTTCTACTTCCTTCGTCGGTGGCATTACCATCACTATCCCTCATGTTGCGGAGTTTTGACATTTTTATTTATAATTAATCTCAATAAATTATATTTGTAAATATAATTTACAAATATACCATTAGTAACCGTATCCATAAAGTGATTGTCCTCGGGACCTTGTTAGCAGGTAAGGAGGCCATGTCGGACTTTCTGGACCTTTGAGTGGATAGGGGGCTTAGGCTGAGTGCATTGTTTAGTAACCGAGACATAATTGAGTAATTTCGAGAATTATTGGCAAGAAAGAGAAGAAACCGAGAGGTGATGTTTCGACTAAACTATATCAGTGAGCACAGGGTACTAGGCTCTGATCTCAGGAATTATTGGATGTAGGGCAAGATTTCAGGATTAAATAAAAATGAGCCAGTGCACCAATAACGCGTTAACAGAAGAATTCTCATGTATGGATGCCGCAGAAGCTGATACAGATGTCTTTATTGAAACATAACGAACTAGCTCCATTTTTCAAGAATAGCTAAAATACACAGTGAGCTGACACTGACAGCAGAAGTATTTGCTTTGTGTTGTTAAGATTGGTAAAGAATTATCCTCCACTATAAGCTGCTTTATAGTATCAAACACTCAATTCCTCTACTGTTAGCAACTGACAAGTTTGAAGCAGGCGATTGACTAAAAGAGGCCAGAATTTGAAAATATGGTGTTGAATATCCTAGGTAGCTTCATTCGGTCCGGTTTTGTTTTGTTGGTGAACAGCATCAGCTCCGTTATAGTTGAATCTACTAAGAGGGCGATGTCTTTACTCACTATATTTAAGGGCACTCTGCATTAGTTCACTGAGTACACCTTCATAAGGGTCTCTAAGCAGAATTGCATATTTTATGGCTGGGAAGTTAGATTCATTTAGTTTCCTCCTTAGTAAGTCGTCTATCACGATGTTCCACAGGAGAAGAGATTATCTACAGAGCAGCCTCGTGTTACTTGCTTTGAAGAGTTCGTTCCTTATTGATATTTGGGCCGCCCTTTGACTCAGTATCTTTGTTGCTTAGTTTTTATTGTTTTATAAATCAAAAAAATTTATCAAACATATACTTTAAAATATCAAAAAAATTAGGTCGCAGAAATCACGGAATTCTCAATGTTCTTCCACCCAAACTCACGTTCTCACGCAAACAATTTTGACTAATTCCTGACTTATTTGAATGTGTAAATGCTACATTTAGCCCATTTTGTAAGGATGATTATTGGTTACGCCATTTATTCCACCAATAAAGCCAGGTGTTGATGATTCCTTTATATAATACCTCACCCCACACTATACTTACGGTGTTCCCGTTCGTAACACTCCATTATTTCCGAAGAACGACACACTTATTAAGATTGAATAACGAAAAACCTTGAAGCGACGTTTTCGAATCGGGACGCGAATCAACCGGTCCACAAAGGAATTGCACAACCGAGTCACAAAAAAAAATCCAGACAATTGCGCAATTTGCGCGTTCTTATTACCTCCGCATATTTTTTTTTCCACTCCGAGAATTCTTCGGGAACTCTTACAAGTGGCTAATTGGCGCGGCCCTCGCGGCTCGCCATCTGTTTTGGGGGCCCACCAAATGCCGTTGTGCAATCGCACGTGAAATTAGTAGAGCCTCTTGGAAAGAATAAGGATTCACATCTGAATGCGAGTAAATGGTGAATCGCGACGACGACGACGACGACGGGGAGGACCTCCGGCGGTTTCGGATCAATCGGAAGGGCCGCTAATGCGTCGGCATTTCGTCGGGCCTTGTTGGTAATTGCGTTTCCGTCCGTGTGCGAAAAGGGCCCCGAAATTTTGGCAGCAAATTGCGTCCGAAACACGGAAAGCCGCTCCGGCCGATCGGGGAACCCACATGGAAACGCAATCGAAGCGCTTTTTGGACGCGATTAAATAATCATCAACACTTGGTTTCAGCATGATGTGGTCGGATATTTGAAAAGTCCATCAATGAGTTTAAACTTTTACAAATAAAAAAATACACCCTAAAAAATTTGCTTATAACAAGACATCCAAATTTATCCTATTTTACTATTATTTTAAAGATGACATTAACGATTTTATCCCCAGATTTGAAAGAATCATTAATAATTCTTTGTCACCAATATATTAATATAACTTCATAGTATGAAATTCATTTATAATGTAGGATCCATTATGCTTCTCTCATATTATACATGTTAACTCATGCCCGAATCTTTAATGTTTTAAACTAAATTCATTAAACGAATTAGAGAGAAAACATCTTTATTATTAGAAGTTTCTTCTAATCAGTGGCTATCGATCCTATTAAATGAATTATAAAGAAATTTCATTTTAACACGTTGACGCCGGCGTTTTTGTACCCTACAATTATTCATTTAAAATGACAAAATTTGGCTCGCACGCCTATGGTTGTTATGGTTGCTATGGAAGTGATTGAAGTCCTAGATGCGCGATAAAATTAATTATTGTCACCATGGAAGTAATCAGTGGCGTACCAAAAGCGTAAAAACTCGTGTACCACCGGTGGTACCCGCCGGCGTTAACGTGTTAAACATAATTTTTAATAATTTATTCCTATGTAGTATGAAAAATTTGTTCATCCTTTTGTATTTATCATTTTGCAATGGATGGAATCAATTCATAAACGAATACAACCACAACCATCTCGAAACAATAAACGTTACTCTTAGCGCACCAGTTAATCATCCACGTGATTATCTACCCTGAACACAACGTGTAACGTATTCATGACGTCCCATTAGTTGTTACAATAAATGTCTTTATCGGCCGGCGCTGGTAATCCAGTCTGGTAATTTGGGTGGATGCGCCAGACGCGATAAATCGTCTTCGGGCAACAATGGGGGGGTAATGTTTGCACTTTAAATTATTAATGTATCAACCCTCTATTCGCGCGGAAGAAGGCCGCAGCGTAACGGCTCCCCCCGGATGCAGGGATAATTAATAAACGCTAAATCGTTTACACTGGATGTACCGCAATCCATTAATTAGTTTTTATTTATCGCAAAACCGGCGGTTGATTGATGACGTTCCGCGATTAATTGAGTACGCCATGGACCTATTTAATGATCCTTTTTTATAAGTACTAATAGTATTACTTTTTTTTTTTCTTGAATTAGTTTCTCAACTAGTCAGATTAAATAAATAAACAGTGAAACAAACCAAGTGTAAATTGTCTTATTTCTATACTAATAGTATTACTACTAAAAAAATAAATATTGTTAAGAAAACAGAAAATTATTACTTAATATAAAAAAAAAAACATTTAAGCATTTCCCAATATATTTGAGCTAGCGTACTCCTGACCTAGGTTAATGCGTATTTTATTAGGGTAGGTCGGGAGTACGATAGGTCAACGTATTAATTATTGTGGTAGGTCAAACGTACGCTAGAATAGATAGTGATTAAGAGTAAGAAAAGATTTCCTCTGTGTGAAGTAACAGAGAAAGAAGTGGCAATATGCGTTTTCCTATTAAAGGAAAAAAGATAGAATATTGGAAAGAAATGAGAACTTTTAATAGGAGAGAGGAGAATGTCTCGGAAACTGCAGGGAATTGATAGAGACAATAATGAAGGTTATTAGATAAGTGAGGGAGGTATGAAAGGAGGATATGGAAAATGCGAGAGAAATTCTGAGAGAGTAGATTAAAGAGATCTGAGAGAGGAGAGGGAGATGTTAAGAGAAGAGATAAGGGGGAGAGAAAAAGAAGAGTCGGGATAACATTTTGATAAATGTGAAATAATTTCGGGACAATGGGGAGATAGTTAAATTCCTAAAAGAGGTAGTGAATGTGGAGGTGAAGAAGTGCGTCAGGGCTGACGGGGCTGGTGAAGTTGGGAGGATAAGATTAGGGCGATGAAAATATTGTAAAGTGCAAAAGCACATAAGGAAGAGGACAAAGAAGGAATGGGACAGGTTTCGCACGGCGAAAGTAGAGTACCAGAAGCTAACAATCGAGAGAAAGGTGTAGATGTGGTGCAGTGATACTTAAAGTGATAATTATAGAAACAAAAAACGATTAGAGGCAGAAGGTGGAGAGAATATGGGGACAGAAAGGAGGAGAAAGCTGCAGGCACGAGGAAGACAATAGGTGTTAGGAACATGGAGAGAATAAAAGGCAAAACTAAAGGAGGGGCACGGGAGAAAACTTAGAAGAGTGGACGGAGGGAAAAGACATAGTGGGATTAGTGGAAACACGGATGATAAAAGAGATGGGAAATGAGGAGGCAAGAGTAAGGGAATAAGGAAGAGCAGGCAATCTGAGAATGGGGAAAGAGAAGTGGGTTAGGTGAGATACGGACAGGTAAGGCAGGGGACTACTGTGGGAGTGGTGTATGTGAGGAGCGAAGGAGATAAAGTGGAAGTCTCAGGAGAGATTTGTGAACGTAGAGGCTAGGAGGGTATAAGTGGACGACGCAAGAGCCATACAATATAGTAAACGGATGTGCAGAGGGAGATTGGGATGGGAGGATAACTTACGTAGGGCCGAAGAAAGGATCTGTGATAGATTACATGGCGGTGAAAAGGTGTGAAAGGGGAGAGGTGAAGAGGATGGAGGTGAAGGATGCGGGGAGCTCAGACCATTGGTTCTTGAAGGTAGAATTAGGATTTGTAACAAGAAAAGATAAGGGAAAAGAGGATGAAGAAGAGAGACTGGAGAGCAGGGAAAAAGCGGAAAGGGGGATGTGAGTGGAACTAAAGGAGGTTAAGTGGGAGGAAGTTGAATCAATGGAAAAATTCTGGGAAGCCATAGTGAGTTGGGGCAGGGGAAGGATGGTGAAACGAGGAGGAAAGACCGGGTGGTTTGATGAAGAGTGCAGAAGAGTGAAGGCGGAGGTGAGGAGGGCGAGGAATGAGTACAGAGGTGAAAGAGGGAATAGGAAGCGTGTAAAAACGAGGCAGAATGTGGAGAATACTAAAGAGTGGGGGAAGGAACAATTTTACAAGGTTTAACCGAAGATTGCAGTTTAGCAGGCGGTACCAAAAATGTGAAGATGACGCTAATTTTTCTAGGAAAATACTATGGACCGATGAAACGATTTACCATCAGTATTCAATAGGAATAATAATATCATTAGCCTACTGAAAATCCACATTTGGTATATAAAAGGAGATTACAAGTTCGATTTGATTTTAATGTCTGGTGTGGTTTAATTGGTATGAAATTTTGTTTATATTTTTATATTGGGTTTTGAGTTTCTCTTCGTTTTAGATAGTCACTTAATAGATCCTTACACCTTTGATTACAATTTAACTGGTAACAGATATTTGGAGGTACTAACAAATGAGATAATCCATGCTTTGAGATAAATCTCAAGGACATGCAAAACATCTGCTTCGAGCAAAATGGTTGCTCGGCCCATAACACTCGTAACGTGCTACATTTGTTGAGAGTAAACTTTAATGAGAGAGTGATTTCAAATAATGGACCAATGCAATGGCCTGCAAGATTACCCGATCTTACCCCCTTGACTTTTATTTATGGGGTACCACTAAAAACGAAGTGTAGTTTTGAACCACAAGAAACTCGGGAAATTTTAGAAGAGGAGGAAGATGAGAGGTGGCAGACTTCCCAGAGGAAATAGGAAGTGGGGAAAGAAAAGGTTCAGGGAAGTTTTAAATCCGGGATCGTGGAAGGTGGGAGCAATGTGCCCTATATACATGGGTCTGAATGGAAGAACATTTAATGCAAGTGAATTCCGCCCTTCAGGATGCTGACAAAATTTGTATTTTTTACATGTTAATATTTTATAAAAGCATGTATGATAAAGACAAATATAATATAATATAATATAATATATACATAAGGGACAACTAAAATAATAATAATAAGGGATAATAAGGAATAAGGGAGTGACAGTAATGAACACCAGATTCAAATTAGCAGGATGATGAGGTGGAGGAGAAGCAAATGGTGCCAGAGGTACAGGGAGGTTTTAGGAAGGGGAGAGAAACGAGGGACCAGACCTTTACAGGATCGTAGAGCAAGTGATGGAAGAAAGGAGGAGCATGTATACGTTTTTCTTATATTTGAGAGCGGCGAATGTCTCAGTGCCGAGCGACGGATTGATAGAGTGTCTGGTAGAGTTTATAAGGAGGTTGTACCATTGGGATGAGGTTTGGATGTTGGCGTATGCTGATGAAATGGTGTTTATAGCCAGGGAGGGGGAAGGAATAATAGAGATGTTAGCGAGGGTGAAGAAATAACTGGACAGGAGAGATTTGGGGGTGAATTAACGAAACAAAACGAAGTGGATGAGATTTAGGAATAGAGGAAGGGAGTCGAAGGGAAAAGAGCTAGAATGGAAGGGAGAGGTGATCGAGAGGGTGAAAGTGTTCAAGTATCTGGGGTTTATGTTTAAGAGTTCAGGAAATTATGGAGAATGAAGAGCATATCAAGTGGGTGCAGGAAAAGGCGAGGAAAGTGTGGGGAGTGGTGAGAGAAAAGTAGAGAAGATGGATGGATGACTATGTGAGAGTGACGTGTGACTTATGGGATGCAGAGGTATAGGGGGTCAGGAGGTATGAAAGGTTGGAGAGATTACCTTGGTGAAGAAGCAGATGTTGGGAGTAGAAAAAACGACGCCTGAATACATAATGTTTCAGGAAACGAATATGGAGAGCGTGTGGAGTGAAACGATAAGAAGAGTGGCTGGATATAAAATGAAACTGTGGGGATTAGACGAAGTAAGATTGGTAAAGGAGGTATGGAAGGTAATCTAGGCTAGCTGGAGATTAGAAAGGAGGTGTATGTATGAGAGGGTTTATCAGAGGGGGTCGTGAAGGTGTGGCTAGAGCACGGGGTGAAGGTGGCGAGTTGGGTGCACGAGAAGGCGAAGTAGAGGCAAGAGAGACAATGATGAATGGAGAAGAGTGGATTCAATAAGGGCTATAGGGGGGGTGGCAAGTAATTCGCGCCTGGATGCGATATCAACCAAAAATGTGACTCAAACACTCACGGTAAACATTGATAAAAACTTCACCGGAGGACTAATCCAAATTGGAATACGCATAGGAATAGGGCAATGTACGGCAGAACAACGCTTAAACATACAAACATGCCACAGATGTAGAGATTTCGGCCATATCACGGCGGAATGCAATGGTACAGACAGGACAAAAGGATGCTACAAATGTGGCAAGGAAGGTCATAAGCGGAAAGTGTATGAAAACAAATTCAGGAGAGCCCTGAATCGAGCGTGAAAACAAACAACAACAACAACAAAAGGCCCAAGGAGGGAATAGACACGAGAACCCCCCACTATACCCAAATGATTAATAAAATCATACAAATAGATGTAGACAGAAGCGCAACAGCACAGAGCCTTGTGGAGGCAATGGCAGTAGAAGAAGGGGCGGATTTTTGATTGATAAAGGAACCCAACAGAAAAATGCTGTAGAATCCAAAATGGCACACAGACGCCAATCAAGATACGGCTAGCAAAGTTATGAATCCAAAACGAACAACATGCTAGGGTATGGGCGAAGGGAAAGGCTTCAACTGGCTGGTAATCAACAATATTAAAATATTCAATTGTTATATATCACCAAACAGTGGATTGGACGTCTTTAACAGATGTCAAGGTATCCCTGGAAAACGAGGTAAATAAGACTAAGGAAGATATCCTTAATTGCAAGAGATTTCAATGCCAAAGCTCCTGTATTAGAATCCAAAAAAGAAGATAAAAGAGGAGAAGTATTAGAGCTCTTGCTAGCTGCAAATAAAATTACAGTAAATAACGACAAAGTCGACAAACTAACATTTGAAACACTGAATTGAAAAATTCACTATGTTTTAACCACAAATAATTATTGTAAAAATATTATATAACGTGTAGGCACAATTATATAATATTTTTACAATAATTATTTGTGGTTAAAACATAGTGAATTTTTCAATTCAGTGTAAGTATGGATTACCACGTAGTAACGGTCGCAACCATTATCTGTATCAACATTTGAAAGAAGAGAAATTGAGTCAATAATATGTAACCTTTAGTTCAGAGAGACTAGCGGGTAAAATTAAAAACTGGAAGGTCTTTGAAAAGGAATCACTTAGCTTCCATAAATACCTACATTATGAGATACATGGGATGAGCATAAATAAAATACGCAAGGATGGCATGACAACAGTAAGAGGATGGAATTACCACAAATTCGACATAATCAAATGCAGTGAGACACTCAAAGAAAACGCAGAAAATAAAAACAAGTCGACGAAAATCATAGATGTCATCACGCAATGCTACAACGAGGCGATGCTCAAGAGATACGCGAACACAAACAGAAAACCGGTATATTCGTGGACACCGAACATAGAATAAACAAGGAGGAAGTGCATCCAGGAACACAGAAGATACACAAGGGCTAAAACCGCAGAAAGAAAGGAAATAGAAAATGCTGAATACGAAAAATGCAGAAAGGATTTAAACGCAATGATGAAGCAAAGCAAGATAGAAAGTGGCGGGAAGTCTGCGAGGAAGTCAAAAACGACGGATATGTTACCAAACGAGTCGGAAGCAATGGAAATAGAAAAGAAGAAAGAAATATATAATACATTATTCCCATAAAAAAAAAAACTAGTGAACCATTGGGATGAAGTACAGACAGATAACGTGCCCGAATTTAATGTGGACGAACTAAAAAACGCGTCTGACGTCACCCGGAATAGACGACTCCTACCAGAAATAGTTGAGAAAGTGGTAGAAGAAGAGCCAGAACTAGCGCTCAGGGTAATGAACAACATAATTAACACAGGAGAATACCCCAAAGAATGGAAGACTGTAAGGCTGGTACTTATCCCGAACCCGCGAAAAAAGCTTATGGACCGTTATGTATGCTGAACACAATTGGAAAACTTCTAACTGAAGAAAATATAGAGGATAAGGGGAGACTTTGCTGAAAATCAGCAAACAAGAACAAAGACACTAACAATGACAAAGACAAGAACAAGGACCAAGAGAAAGAGAAAGATAGAGACAGAGATAGAGATATAAAAAGACATAGACATAGACAGAGATGGACATAGACGTAGACATAGATATAGACCCGGCTTCCTGAAAGGAAGATCATCCATAGGAGCAGCGAAGCAAGTGCTCGAGATCGCCCTGAAAGAAAAGACGAAGACCCAAAAAAAAAACATAGGCTTCTATGCAACGCTCTGACATCGAACGTATTTAATTCAATCTCGCGGATTGAGATAGTAAAAGCAGTATACAAAAAAAGTATCTCGCCGTACATGACACGGATCGTACAATACCTACTAGCTGAAAAACAAAATGGTAGAATTGGAGCCAGGAGAGGAAGAGGCACTGACCGCAGTTGTACCGCAGGGATCGATACTAAGGCCAATACTATGGAATCTAGTGTACGATTACCTCCTTAGACAAGAGATGTTTCCTAATGTCATTAAAGTGGCCTATGTGAATGATGAAGCAGTGGTGGCCATGTCCCACATCGAAGAACAATTAAAAGAAAAAATGGAAGAGAGTATAGATCAAATCGTGACATGGATGGAGAGCTGTGCACAAATCAAACTGAGATAGTATTGCTAATTGGAAGGGAAAAACACGGCGATTTCGCCATTAAGTTGAGCGGGGAAAAAATTAAGGCCAAAAGAGAAATTAAATATCTTGGAATTATTTTCGACGAAATACTTAGTTTTTCCCCACACGTAAAATACATCTACACCAAGGCGACGAAAGCGATGAACGCTGTTTATGGCGTTCAACTAATGCCAAGACTGGGAAGGCAGAAACTACCAAAAAAATAATGCTAGCGTCAGTGGTAGAATCAATTATGCTATACGAGGTGTAAATCTGGAGGAGCGCGCTGGAAGCCAAAAAAATAGGAACAGGCTGTACAGAGTACAACGGCAGCTAGCAATATGAGTAACAGGGGCATATTGGACCACATCACTGGAGGCTGTAAGAGTAATAGTACAAATAATATCTATCGAATTGATGGCCACTGAAAGAGAAAAAACCTTTTAGAAAAAAAAAGAAAGAGAAACAGATCGAAAGAAAAAGCACTCTGAATGCCTGACAGAATAAATGGAACTAAGGAGTCAAAGGCGACTGGACCAGGTCCTTCATTAAGAAAATAGACAAATGGTACTGGAGAAAGGAAGGAAATCTCAGCTACCAGGCCACGGATGCTTTGGTGCATACTTTAAAAGATTTGCAATCTAAGAAGATGAGGAATGTGCACACTGCAATAAGATAGACGACCAAAGACACATGATATTCAAATGTGAATTGTTGAAGAATGAGAGGGAAAAATGGAGGAAAAAATAAGCAAGGCCATAACAGAAGAAAATATAATAGACCCAATGATGAAAAATGAAACCAATTGGGAATTAATTATAAAATACAATGAAAAATACTAACTGAAAAGGACCGAAACAGAGACCTAATTAAAAAAGGGACAAAGTAGATACAGAATCGCCCAGGTGATCATTCTTCAATCTTATGAGAAAGAGAGGAGAATTTAGTGGGTAGGGCTCCCTACCGAATTAGGGTGCAAGTCCCACACACGTCCTGTTGAAGGATATGGTATCTAAAAGCATTCTCTCCTCAAAAAAGGGGGGTTGCAGGTACATAAGAGGAGGCCAAAGTACCTGAAGGATAAGGCTTCAGAAGAGAGGAGAGAGTGACCTTGGTAAGATGGACTGAGAAGAGATGAAGGAAGAAATGGGTGGGTGAGGGATACGGAGAATGCGTGTTGCGTGTTGCGTGAGGAGCACGGGAAGGATACGTGGAGTCATTTGGCAGGAGAGTGCAAGGGAGTATAAGAGGATTGGGAGATGGATGTAGAAGCGTGGGAGAATAGATGAGAGAAGACGGGACCAGGGTAAGAAATTGTTAATGTTAATACATTTTTGCAATACCATTAAAACCGTTTTGTTAAGAGGAGTCGATTAGCCTGGATAGAAAAGGAAAAGGAAAAAGGCTATCAAGAAAAAGAGATGACATTACTGATCTAATTATTAATATTTATACATTTTCCCATCGCCTTAGAGGAATAGTTTGCACTAGTTATGTATTTTTTAAATGTTTCTCTTAACTCCTCAAATAAAAAAAAATGTTGGTAATGGCAGACATCAAACTATTTTCCGATATTTCTCACGTATCAATAATAGTATCAAGAAATTCTATACGACTGTTTTATTTCTCGTATTCGGAAACATTTGTGTTATCGAGATTGATTAAATGAGTAAGTTGTAAGAAACATAACGACGGAGGAAACAAGATTACGATATTTTTCACAAACATTCAATGGAATTATGAGTTTATCTTATCCATCCAGAGATGTCGCGGGTGGTTTATTTCCTCGGTCAAATATATCTTGCATGGCGAAGTGGAATTAAACTGGAGGTGCCCGTTTTAAAATTTCATCTGCAAGACACATCCCGGTATTGCGACAAATCACCTGTTCATTTCCGGATGGCCATAAACCGGGGCGTGCATTTTAAAAACGACGACCTGCGCGAGGTTGAAGGTGGGGTTAAAATCCAGCCTCTTAATCGCGCCCTCCGCCGGAAGATTAACCGCCGCTTCGGGAAACCAATTTTCCTCGCGCCGAGGAAAATGCAATTAGGTATAACATTATATAATATTAACGCACGGGTCGTGAGGTGGTGGATCGCGTAGATTCACCTTAGGTAGCGATGGGTGGGTGAATGAGTGTAGATGGCGAAGAAGAAAATAATTATATTTAAATGACCTTATGATGATTGTTTTCATTTACGTGTAGCATTCGATTTAACAGATGTTTATATGTTGAAAATGGAATTATAATTAAATTCTAACAATTGCGTGGATAACCAACTACATTTACCTTCAACTGCGCTGGTGAGATCCAAAATAGAACTAAACCGGTCCGTGGTTATAATTGACACAACTGTAATTGGATATATGCAATTGATATAATTTTAATTTAATGGTAATAATATTTATGTTTTTATCTGAAAAGGTTTAAATATTTTTTTATTGTGTGTATTTTTTTAATCATAACTTTATTTCGTTGTTTTTTCCTATTAAGACCACGCCTAAACGGCGTAATAATAAATCTTGAAAATTTCAGAGAAGAATTTGTACGGCGCATACATCATTTGCTTGCATATCATTAGGGTGCCACCTGCTCCTTTCACCTAAGACACACTCGAAATTACGGCGTCCGGCCGGTAATTAGTTGACTCGGCTCCTTCCATCTTCAGGCTCTGCCGGCTTAAGACTCGGAGGGTCTCTCTCCGGTGGCAATTACCGCCTCTCTTGGCTCGTGTTGTCGCGTGCAGGCTAAGCGGCTAATGGACGACGGCATGTGGCCGAATGTTGGACTGGATAATGCTGGACGATTTATTTTCCCCGCGCGTTTAAATATACACCCCGATACGGGACACGCCACTTCGCACTCCCTTAATTAACGCCCCGCCGTCGAAAATGCAACTTTAATTGATAGCGACACGCGACCGTCCGTCAGCACAAAAGAAAAATACTCATATACATTAAACGTGATTCTCTGGAATTTTTTTTACAAAAAATGGAATGAAACAATTGTGTACGAGGTAAGTTATGGACTGAAATAAATTCCATTCCCATGGATTATTTCAGGAATGTTGAGGTGAATTTCAGCAATTTTAACGTTTGGAATCAATAATTTACAAATAATAATATTGAATTATTACAAGACGCGTATAATAAAATTAGTAATAGTATATTGTATAATGAGCATACAATGATACTCATTGCTCACGAGTATGAAATTTGCATGAGCCGAAGGCGAGTGCAGCAATTCATACGAGTGGGCAATGGTCATTGTATGCGAATTGTACACTATACTTTTAAATACATTGTTATATAAATATACAAGCATAATAATTATAAATTTGGTAGTAACTTGAATATAACAATCTGGATTTTTTTTTGTAAGAATGAAACATTCGGCTCTCTTAAGGACACAAAAGCAAATTGGTTTTTTAAATGAAGGATGAAACATTCGGCTCTCTTAAGGACGGAAAAGTAAATTGGGGTAACTAACTAGGTCGTTTTATAATATTTAATTATATGTAAATACAGACGGAAAAATACTTCGTTCATGTATGCTAACGATTATTCTTTACATTCTTTGGATTATACAGAGCATCTCTTTTAATATCAATTGCAGCACTCGGTGGCAAATTGTAATATAGATTATTAATGGCAATGAGGTTTTTATATAAAGTAATAAAATTTCCTCACTGATCGGTTCTCGTTTCCGCGGAAAGTGGAATCGAATGGTCATAAACCGCCGCCCCGCCAATTTTCTTTTATGGCGTCAATTACAGCGCAGCTATTGATAAATCTACGCCAGTGATCATTGTCAGGAACACAGTTAATTTTCTTCGGCGTAATTTATTCCTGGCCGCCACCTGACCGCACACCGGAATCGATCGGCTCGATCGTTCGCTTGAACTGCCGCCACCGCCGCCTCCGCGATGCTGGTTAATGTCTGGAGGGCACCGAAAGTTTCCCAATTTGCCTATTAATTCCTTCCCACCGATATTTCGATATTTACACCTTCGATTCGGGAAACTGGGACATGGGGGTGGCGGTGGTGGCGGTGGTTGTTTGTGCGGAGATCTTGTGCTGTTCCGGATTTAGGTCTGTGCTCCTCCCGAATGAACATGTCAGGGTGTACACGGATCCGGAGATTAGACAAGGCCCCGCTCGGGATTAATTAATTCGTGATGCCTAGTGGCGGTTAATCGATGCTTATGTTGCATCTAATCAAGCGAATTATTGGGGGGGGGGGGGCAGATTTCGATGGCCTCTTATGACCAAGAAAAACAATGTTACTAATACTTTGATAATAATTAGAAGGTTAATTAAACACTTGGGTTAAGTGAGAATTTAGCTCTGATAATAAAAAAGTTACCTTACAGTCCTTCGAAATACTCACGTCCCATAACTATGCACATCTGAGATCTACTATACATGTCATGGAAACTTTACAAGAAGGCTTCTTTTGGATGGAGTTCACGTTTCTTTAGATGTCAGGAATATCGTCAAATCTCTTTCATTTCAAAGCGAGTTTGAATCGTGGAAATAGGAAGAGATCTGTCGAGTATGGTGGTTGTTCAATTACACCACCCCCTTTTTTGCGAGGAACTCTTTGACGATATTAGCTGTGTGAGCATTGTCATGATCAAAAAACTATGATTTTTGTTGTGCGTACGTTTCATGAAACGGTTAAAAATTTCCAGATAGAACGATTTGAGTGGAAGGTCATTTAAGAAGTGAAATTCCCTTGAAATGATGGATCATTGTTATAGGATTCTTCAGGTGAATTTTGTTGGAAACAATCCAAAAATAACCAGAGTAGAGTGTCTAAGGAAGAATAAGAGCTTCCATTGAAATTAGGAAGTAGTGAACTTCTGCTTTATAGACTACAACTAAACTAAGTGCTCGTTGTTTTTCCTAAAACAAGTTATTTTCTGTCTCAACCACATGGGGTTTACCACTTTATCGAATTTATCTATTTCTTCTCTATTATTTTCTGACAGACTTTAAGATTCTCATTGGCAAATATTTTAACGAAAAAAATTTTATCATCTAAATTTTTTGCCGCAACCACTTTCTTCTTATCTAAAAATCCTGCTTTGGCAGGCTTTAAACATCAACAAATGAAACTAAATTCAACGGCCGAATTTTCCTCCTTTAGGTTTCTTCTAGGTGTCTCTTGTGCTAGTACCACTTAGCTCCAACTACATTCTTCTTGGCCTATAGTATACAAAAAGTTTGTTAAAAAACACCTTTACTAATATCTTCATTATTATTATTATTAAATTCAAATCTTTTGATAAGCTCACAAGCACCACAAATCAATCTTAGTGTCTTTCTATTGTGCTTTCTTAATGGTCCCTTTAAGGTTAATCCATTTACTTTTGCCTTTTACGTTTGTTATTTATTTTTCCCTTTAAAAGTTGTATTTCTATTCGTTTTTATTTGTGTTGTCGTTATTTTTGCTTTTTTTTCGTTATTCAAACTAAAGCAGTTATTTTATCTTTACCTTTGTATTTGCCTTCACCGTTTCTTTCACCTTTATTTATATCTTTTATGGTTGATTTTATTTTTACGTCAATTGTCGTTCCTTTGTTTGCTTTCTAAAAATTTATCTATTTACATTTGTCACGTTCGTTTATTCTTTATCCTTTGTGTTCTTCGTCTTTTGTATTTATAATCGTTTTCCTATTTAGCTTTTTGATATTCTCTTTGTTTTTGTTATTCAAGCTATATTACTTATTTTTTCTTCACCTTCGTCTTTCTGTTTGTTTTCACCTTTGTGTTTCTTTTATCTTTGAATTTGCTTCTATCCTCACCCTCACTTTTGGCTTTGTTTTATCTTTTTTGATTGTCCATTGTTCTTTACTTTTATCTCGTCCTTCGTCGTTAGTCCCTTATCCTTTATCATTTAACTTTTATCCTTCAACCTTTGCACTTTATCCTTTGTGGTTTGTTCTTCACCATTTGTTATTTGCGTTTTCTTAATCGCTTTGTTTTAGTCTTTGTTTTCATTACACAAACTATTTCATTTATTTTGTCTTTTTCTTTGTACTTACCTTCAACCTTGCTTTCCTTTTGTTTTTATTGGTTGTCTTATTCGCGAACCTTTATCTTTTGCATTCAATTACACAAACTATTTCAGTTATTTTGTCTTTATCTTTCTACTTGTTCTTACCTTCAACCTTGTTTTTCTTTTGTTTTTATTAGTTGTCTTTCGTTTTTTGTCCTTTGAGATTTATTTTGTCTTTATTTATTCGCGAACCGTTATCTTTTGCGTTTAGATTTTGTGTTTTGTTTCATAACTTTTGTCTTAGACATTTATTATTTGTATTTGTTTTTCTATTTGTTTTTTTTTTACTTTTCTATCTTTATTTTTGTTTTCATCTTAGTTATTCGTACTTTGTCAGTCGTTCAGTCCTTCTTTGTTTGCTTTGTCTGTGTTTGACTTTGCCTTTATCTTTATTATTTTTTCATGTTCGTTATTTGTTATTTTTCATTATCTTTATTCTCTGAGTTTTTCGATTGGGTTTTGTTTGGTTTTTGTCTTTGTACTTATTCTTCACTATCACTATCACTTATTTTATCTTTAATTTTATCTTTATACTTGTCTTTACCTCTACTTATGGACTTGTCTTTATAATTGGTTTTCATCCTTTATTATTTTCACATATCTTCATCTGTGTCTTTATTGTTGATATTGTTGTTGATATTGTATTTGTCTTCTTTTGTATTTGTCCTTGTCGTGTTTATGTTGTCCTTGTAATTGCCCTTGCCATTGTCTTTGTCATTGTCCTCGTCATATTCCTCGTGATTGTCATTGTCATTGTCCTAGTCATTGCCATTGTTATTGTTCTTGTCATTAATAATAATAATAATATATTGTTGTTTAAAAATAACATATAATACACATATAGATTAGCACTAGTCATTATCATTATCCTTGTCATTGTACTTGTCATTATCTTTATCATTGTCTTTGTCATTGTCTTTGTCATTGTCTCTGTCATTGTCTTTGTCATTGTCTTTGTCATTGTCTTTGTCATTGTCTTTGTCATTGTCTTTGTCATTGTCTTTGTCATTATCTTTGTCATTGTCTTTGTCATTGTCTTTGTCATTGTCTTTGTCATTGTCTTTGTCATTGTCTTTGTCATTGTCTTTGTCATTGTCTTTGTCATTGTCTTTGTCATTGTCTTTGTCATTGTCTTTGTCATTGTCTTTGTCATTGTCTTTGTCATTGTCTTTGTCATTGTCTTTGTCATTGTCTTTGTCATTGTCTTTGTCATTGTCTTTGTCATTGTCTTTGTCATTGTCTTTGTCATTGTCTTTGTCATTGTCTTTGTCATTGTCTTTGTCATTGTCTTTGTCATTGTCTTTGTCATTGTCTTTGTCATTGTCTTTGTCATTGTCTTTGTCATTGTCTTTGTCATTGTCTTTGTCATTGTCTTTGTCATTGTCTTTGTCATTGTCTTTGTCATTGTCTTTGTCATTGTCTTTGTCATTGTCTTTGTCATTGTCTTTGTCATTGTCTTTGTCATTGTCTTTGTCATTGTCTTTGTCATTGTCTTTGTCATTGTCTTTGTCATTGTCTTTGTCATTGTCTTTGTCATTGTCTTTGTCATTGTCTTTGTCATTGTCTTTGTCATTGTCTTTGTCATTGTCTTTGTCATTGTCTTTGTCATTGTCTTTGTCATTGTCCTTGATATTGTCCTTTTAATTGCAATTGTCCTTGATATTGTCCTTGTGATTGTCATTGTTATTGTTCTTGTCATAGTCTTTGTCATTGTCTTTTTCATTGTACTTGTTATTGTCCTTGTGAATGTCATTGTCATTGTCATTGTTCTTATCATTGTCACTGTCATTGGCCTTGTCATTGTTCTTGTCATTAATACAAATGATAATATTTGATTGATGCTTCAGTTGTACACTTTACACAAGTCAAAATCAAAAAAATGTTATAAATAGAAATAACATATAATAATACACTTATAGATTAGCACTAGTAATTGTTATTGTCCTTGTCATTGTCTGTATCATTGGCCTTGTCATTGTCCTTATCATTGTCATTGTCTTTGTCATTGTCCTTTTCATTGTCCTTGTGAATGTCATTGTCATTGTCATTGTTATTTTCATTGTCATTGTCACTTTCATTGTCATTGGTCTTGTCATTGTTCTTGTCATTGCCTTTGTCATTGTCCTTTTCATTGTACTTGCCATTATCCTTGTGATTGTCATTATCATTATCATTGTTTTAGTCATTGTCTTTGTCATTGTCCTTTTCATTGTACTTGTCACTGTCCTTGTCATTGTCCTTGTGATTGTCATTGTTCTTTTCCTTGTCTTTTTATCTATCTTTGTCATTGTCCTTATTTTTGTCCTTGTTCCTTCTCATTTCCATAGTCCTTGTAATTGTCTTTGTATTTGTGTCTTTGTCTTTGTCTTTGCATTTGTCTTTATTTTTGTTTCTGTCTGTGTCTTTGACTTTGTCTTTGTCCTTGTCCTTGTCATTGTCCATATCATTGCCATAGTCATTTTGCTTGTCTTTGTTTTCGTTTTTGTCTTTGTCTTTATATTTTTTGATGTTTTATTTTCTGACTGTTATCCTGTACGTTTGTCTTTTGTTCTTTATTTTTTGTCTATGTCTTTGTTTTATTATTCGTTTTTAATTTTCTAATTGTTCTTGTCTTTGTCATTATTTATTTTTCGTGATGTCTTATTCACTGACCGCTATCCTTTACGTTTGACTTTTGTCTTTTGTTTTTTTTAATATTTCGTCTAAATCTTTGTTTTATGATTCATTTTATACTTACTAATTTTTTTTGTCTTTGTCATTATTGTTCAAACTGTATCACTTATTTTATCTTTAATATTGTATTTATTTTTTGTCTCTATATTTACTTCCGGCCTTATCTTTACAATTGTTCAATTGTTATTTGTTCGTTGTTATTTTCACTGCTTTTGACTTTGTATATGTTCTTATGTATTCTTCCCCATTGTTATTATCTTTAGTTTTATCCTTGTCTTTAATTTAATAATAATAAACTGTCAGTATGACAGAAAGCACAATTTCAAACTGAAATTAAAATGCCGAAATATATGGCAAAATCACATAAAAGCAGCAACATGTTTGTCATGGATAAATGCAGAAGACTCTGGGCGAGAGTGGAAGATCATCAGAGGTGAACTCGGTCCATTTCATGTGCGGTTAAAATTAATTTGAAGTTATGTATGTATATTTAGACCATTTATGTTAGCACATTGAATAAAGCTAATAAACATTAAACATTAAACATTAAACATTAATTTCATTTCTGTAATCGTCTTCATATTCTTCGCCTAATTTTTGCTTATCTCGGGTTTTGTTTTCGACTAAAAGATTCAATAAACAAAAAAAAGACTAAAAGATCAAAAGACTATAAGACTAAGAGACTAAAAGATAAGACAAACAGACAAAAAGATAAAAAAAGGCAAAAAGACAAAACCTCAAAAAGACTAATAAAAGGTTAAAAGACCAAAAGATTAAAAAAAATGAAAGTTTTAAAACTAAAAAACTTATTTTTACTTTATTGTTTGATGTTTATCTTTCGTATTTTTCTATTCACGGACATCTTTATCCTCTTGTCTTTGTCTTGGTCTTTGTCTTTGTTTTTGTCTTTGTCTTTGTCTTTGTCTTTGTCTTTGTCTTTGTCTTTGTCTTTGTCTTTGTCTTTGTCTTTGCTTTGTCTTTGTCTTTGTCTTTGTCTTTGTTTTTATCTTTGTCTTTGCCTTTGTCTTTGTCTTTGTCTTTGTCTTTGTCTTTGTCTTTGTCTTTGTCTTTGTCTTTGTCTTTGTCTTTGTTTTTATCTTTGTCTTTGCCTTTGTCTTTGTCTTTGTCTTTATCTTTGTCTTTGCCATTGTCTTTGTCTTTGTCTTTTTCTATGTCTATATCTATATCAATGTCTATGTCTATGTCTATGTGTTAATCTTTATCTTTGTCCTTGTCTCTGTCCTTGTCTTTGTCATTGTCATTGTTATTGTCTTTGTCTTTGTCCTGCTCCTTGTCATTGCCTTTGTCATAGTCATTGTCATTGTCATTGTCATTGTCCTTGTCATTATCATTGTCATTGTCCTTGTCATTGTCATTGCAATTGTCATTGTCATTGTCATTGTCATTGTCATTGTCATTGTCATTGTCATTGTCATTGTCATTGTCATTGTCATTGTCATTGTCATTGCCATTGTCATTGTCATTGTCATTGTCATTGTCATTGTCCTTGTCCTTGTCCTTGTCCTTGTCCTTGTCCTTGTCCTTGTCCTTATCCTTATCCTTGTCCTTGTCCTTGTCCTTGTCCTTGTCCTTGTCCTTGTCCTTGTCCTTGTCCTTGTCCTTGTCCTTGTCCTTGTCCTTGTCCTTGTCCTTGTCCTTGTCCTTGTCCTTGTCCTTGTCCTTGTCCTTGTCCTTTTTTATTATTTGTAATGAATATGTATGAATTTTAAATAAGGAAATTCTGTTAATAAAGTTATTATTATTATTATTTATTTTTGTTTTGACCTTTACTTTTGGCCTTGTCTTTACAATTATTAATTAATCTTCATTATTTTCACTGCTTTTCATTTTTCCTTTATTGTTTGAATTTTATCTTGTGTGTTTGAATTTTATTTGTTTTTGTCTTTGTCTTTGTCCTTGTCATTGTTCTTGTCATTGTCTTTGTATTTGCTTTTGCCTTTATCTTTATCTATGTCTATGTCTTTATCTTTACCTTCGTCCTTGTTCTTGTTTTTATCATTTTCATTGTCTTTGTCCCTGTCATTGTATTTATCTCTATTCTTGTCTTTGTCCTTGTTTTTATCTTTGTCATTGCCTTTGTCTTTGTCTTCGTCTTTGTCTTTATCCTTGTCCTTGCCCTTGTCTTTGTCGTTGTGTTTGTTCTTGTCTTTGTTTTTGTCTTTGCCATTTTCATAATCAGTTTTATTTTCATTTTTATTTTAAATGTAATACTCATAATCAGTTAGGTTGTCAATGTCATTGTCACTGTTACTGTTTATTCCTTCAAGTATAATTCTTACTGAGAATATTACTGTCACATTAGCTATTACTATTGATATTTTTGATAGCTCTTCTATTATTATTATTGTCACCATAATTGTCACAGTGACTGAAATTATCATTGTCTTTGTTTTCGTCTCAGTCTTTTTTGCTGCTGTATTTTTTGACTTTATATCTGCCTTTGTTTTTGACTTGTTTTGCGATTGTCATTAAATTTACCAAATATAAGTTTTGCATTTGTCTTTGGACATTTATTTGGGTTTTGTTTTTGTGTAATACTTTTGTCTTTCATTTTTTTATCTTTTGTTGTTTATATTTTGAAACTTTTTTCTTTGTATTTTGTATCTTTTATATTTTGTTCTTTATCTTTCGTGCATCTTTACTCGGTTTTAGTCTTTGTTTTGGTCTTTCTTCTTTGTCTTTGACATCGTTGACATTATTTTTGCCTCTTTCCTTTTACAATTGTGTGTAATGTTTGTCTTTGTTTTTTCTTTCTTTACTTTCGTTACTATCATGATATGTTTTTTTGTCTTTTTTGATTTTACTCATTTGGGTTTCTTTGTCTTCAGTCTTTTTGGTTCTTTTGTCTTTTTATCTTTGTGTCATTTTGTCATTTTCTTATTTTGTCAGTTTTTTTGTTGTTGTCTTTTTGTACTTTTAATAATGATAAATGGCGAAGAAAAGACAAAACAAAAACGTAAAGACAGAAGTGAATTAAAGTAAAAGCTTTCGACAGATTATTATTAAAACAAAAAAAGCTGAATAATGAAGAACAGAAATGATAAAGAATAAATATTAACTGAAAAAAACCAAAAATATTAATATAAACAAAGACAAACATTAAAATTAATTCTTTATTCTTTATTATCTTTGTTTCTCCTGCTTACAAATTACAAAAAAATATATAATATACATACAATCAAATAATATACAAATAATTTAGGACACAGGAGTCACGGGCGGAGTTCACTGTTTACCAATGTTCTTCCACTCAAACCCACGTACTTCCGTAGACAGGTGACACACTTTCGCCATTTCTGGAGTTTTTTTTAAATTATATTATATATGTCACAGTGACTGAAATTGTTTTTTTTGCTGCTGTATTTTTTGACTTTATATCTGGCTTTGCGTTTGACTTTTTTCCGATTGTCATTAAATTTATTAAATATAAGTTTTGCATTTGTCTAAAAATTTATTTGGGTTTTGTTTTTGTGTGTAATACTTTGCATTTTGTCTTTCATTTTTTATCTTTTGTTGTTTACATTTTTCGTGTTTACCCTTTTTTCTTTGTACTGTTTTATCTTTTATATTTTGATCTTTATCTTTGGTGCCTTTTTTTACCTTTTTTTAGCATTATTTTGTTCTTATCGTTGACATTGTTTTTGTCTCTTTTCTTTTTTGTCGTTAATAGTTTTCTGTTAACTATCATGATATGTTTTCGTTACTATCATGATATGTTCTTTTTGCCTTTTTTGCTTTTATTTGTTTTTAGTTTTTTCTATCTTTTGGGCTTTATGTCTTTTTGTTTTTTTGTCTTTTTGTCTTTTCGTCTTTTTTTTGTTTTATTTTTTTGTTCTTTTTTGTCTATTCGTCTTTTTTTTTCTTTTTGTCTTTTCGTTTTTTAGTATTTTTGTCATTTGGTCTTTTTGTAGACGAAACAAAACGTCAAAGACAAAAGAGAATTAAAGTGCAAGTAAAAGCTCCGTGTGTAGATGTATGAAATTCTTTAATACATTGCCTAAAATTGACTTTCGATTTATTATTTAAAATGGAATAAAAGCTGAACAATGAAGAACAAAGAGAAACAATACAATTAATGATATAGCCAAACAAAAGAAAAACGCAAAGGAGAAAAAAAAACATAGATCATCTGACAAAAGTGAAAAGTCAAAATAGGATAAGTCTTTTTGTCATTATGTTATTTGCCTTAATCTTGATGTATAATTTTATTTTTATTTATAATAATTTGTTTAAAATAATATTTATTACCAATAAATAAATAAAATAAGAAATATTTTTGTTTTGTTTCTTTAATGTTAATCTTTTTGTCTTAATCTTTTCCTCTTTGTCTTTATCTTTCTGTATTTCTCTTTTTGTTAATGTTTTTTTCATTAGTGTCTTTTTTTCTCGTTATCTTTTAATTTGTATCTTTTGTCTTTGTATTTTTGTCCTTTATTTTGATTTGTCTTTGTCCTTTAGTCTTCGTTTATTTGTTCTTAGTTTTTAATTTTTTTGACCTTTGTCTTTGTCTTTCTTCCAATCTTGACCTTTGTCATTTAATTTGTATCCATTAACTTGTACTGTGCATTTTGCCTTTACTTTACATTTTGGATTTTGTATTTTCTGCGCCTTCTTTTGGCCTTTGTGTTTTATCATTTGTTCTTAACCCTTTTTACTCTTTATCATCTTAAAATCTGTCTTTTGCCTTCTAGTTTTTAGTCTTCTTGTCGACGAAACAAAAAGGCAAAATCATCTATTGTACTTTGCTGCTTCTCTATTTTATTTGTTCTTTAATTTTAGTGAAGTGTTTTTATGTTTTTTTTTCTTTTCTCCATTATTTTTATGTATGAATATGTCATTTGTTCGTTATCTTTAATTTTGTCTTTGCATATACTTGATTTTGTATTTATCTCTTACTTTTTTATTTCTATTTATATTTTGTCTTTTTTTCGTTCTTCACTATTTGGCTTTTGGATAAGGAAGTGACAAAGCTTTTGACTTTTACCCATTGATTTTGTCTTCATCTTTGCCTTTACTTTTATGTTCATTTTTATCTTCTTTTTCATTTCGTTAATTGATTAGGCGTTATGATGTTGAAAACTCATATTTATTTGTTTAATTCGTTTTTATTTTCATCATCGTCTTCTTATTCTTCTATTTTATTGTTTCTGTCAGATTTTGTTTTTTTCTGTAACTTTTTTTTGTTTTGTCTTTATTATTTTTTTCTACTCTTAACCTTTGTGTCTTGTACTTTATTACTACCACTTTATTTATATATTTTCCCATCTGTTTTTGCCCTTTGTTTACTCTACTTTTTTCTTTATCATTAATTGATTGTTCTTTTTTATTTGTTTTTGTTTTGGAGTTTGAATTAATTGAACTTTTTTGATGTTATCCATGAAAGCCAAAGGCTTGGTAATAAATTAATGAAAAATATATTTCCCTCGCAATTAATTACTTGAGTGAAACTAGTCCGGAACATCCCGTATAAAACAAGTACACCCTTATCGTGATAATTTACAAGTTAGAAATTCCAATTAAACACTCGAGAGAGAAAAAGTAGGAGCGGATCTAGGATTCTTTATTAAAATTCGCTTTTGTGTGCGGCGGACTCTCTATTTCTAATTTCATTCTTTTTTGTTCGCCGGTGTTCCACTTTAATTATTTTCGCAGCGGATGAATTCCGTCTACCGCAAAGTATTCCAAGGAGGTGAATAAATACCGCTC
This sequence comes from Ontholestes murinus, assembly GCA_963969525.1. Classification (NCBI taxonomy): domain Eukaryota; kingdom Metazoa; phylum Arthropoda; class Insecta; order Coleoptera; family Staphylinidae; genus Ontholestes; species Ontholestes murinus. Next base: position 73,805,584 of record OZ018391.1, read on the forward strand.
TCCCCCTAGGTTCCTTTCAGGTCCGCAATTAAATTGTTCCAATATGCGCCGTTTAATTTCGTCTCTCCGTTAGAGTGGCTAGGGGGTGGTGAGGGGTTGAGGGGTGAAACGGAAACGATATCGTCGATCCGCGTGATAAGTAACTTTTTTTTTGGTGTTATTTTTCGGGCGGAAAATTGGAAACGTCACACGTCGCGTGAAATTAGTAATTGAATTGCGGATTTTCCCTCCGTCCTCCAGGTTGGCATCTGCCGCGAAATAGGAGTTTGCAAGAATGGAAACAAATAAAAATAAAACGGGACGGCCAACTGCCAACTGTCGTGTATTTAGAAATTTGTAAATGGAGTGGCTTTTTCTGTGGGCAGACGAGCGGCACGCGTCTGCCAGACTCCCCCTATTCGCCAGCTGTCGCCCTCCCGAGGCGGCACCAGGTAAAAATATCTTTGGAAGTGGAAGAATAAGTGGAGGAGGACCGATTCTACCTGCGGGGGCAGATGTGCGGCGTGCGCGTGATTACGGGCAGGGTGAACAACACACGTCCACCCGTCCGGACGGGGAATGCGAATCGAATTTCGTGCCGAATCGTTTTTCATCCCCCGGCAATGTTTTATACTTTATATGAAACATCATCTTACAAATGGGACTTTGGATTGCGGAAGCGAGCGAATGTCCTTTGTTTAACTCCGAATACAATTCGGGAACTCTACACTCTACTCACCCTCTCTCGCCGATATGATACATCCAACAGTATTGACATATAAATTCTTGTTTTTATATATTTATTTTCAACGCGGTTTGCTTTATTTCGAAATGGGTACATACATTATATTTGTTAGATTTATTCCATCTATTAAACAAAATGTCAATGATCAATAATATTTTTTTACCTATTTTTGGAGTGAGTTTTTTCATCATTTTTATAATTATTTCTTTTTCTTATATGTTTAGCTTATTTGTTATATATATTTTTCGCTCAATCCCAAGTATATCATGTTTTATGTCACAGCAAAATCTTGTTCCCTGTCAACAACAGCCACAGACCGGTTTCGTTCTACTTTGGATCTCATCAGCGTAGTGCAGTTGGAGACAATGTCTGTGGTTATGCACTCATAGGGATCTAGTGCCACGTTTAGACAATAGATGGCACCTTTGAGGTAATATCATAGCAAATTCATTTATTAAAAAAACTTTCTTATTAATTTAAATTTCATTTAAGAAAATACACTATTTTGTACGAATTAAAACAAACAAAAACCTTAATTGCCTTTCGATTACGATCAACCTACTGTATACAATAGCGAATAGAAAGCTCCCGGGCTGTACGTACGTAGATTCGTCTGGGGATTTTATGCCTGCGACAGGGAGAGACACCAAGAACTTCCGACCATTTGTGTGGAAATTAAAGTGGAAAGCCTTCTTATCTCCGGCGAGGATTGCCGCCGCAGTTTTATTTTCACGAAAAATCCCGACTTGTCTGTGCCAAAAATCTACAGAATCGCGAATTTAATTGAAATAATAGCTCCGCTGCACTTATCTTAATTACATTATCAGGTTCAAACTAAAACAAGAAAGATAGATTAAAATAAATACGTTCAATTCACACAGATAAATGGAAAATAATTGCAAATGATTTATTGAAGTCAATTAATATTACCAGCACGTATTTACATCTGACACTTATATCTGACACTTGTTTTTTTTATTTTGATCCAGTCGGCACGTCCATGACGCATCCCCTCTCCCCACGCGTCTCGTGACACTGCCCCCTCCCTAAGCATGTTTCGTCCCGAAATGAGTCCTCCGGCACCTTATGACGATACCTGCACTGGGTCCCCCTTGTACATTTTGTCGTTCGAAAAAAATAGCAGTCTATGGGTTTCTCATGTCGTATACCACTGGAATTATAACAGCATACCAAAATCTCGATCCCAGAATTGGCAAAAAGGACTTCCACCATGCTTCTGATTGTTCTCCAGTCCAATTGGTCCAACCCACAAGCTTGTTTCGGTATTGCCAATTTCTTGATACCCTCACGTAGAAGTGAATCCCTCAACTCATTTAATGCTAGCCATACATCCCTGTGGGTTGGCTTCTGATGAGAGTACTTCTTCGTTACCAGATAGTAAATGATCCTTTTCGGTAGGTGGCTACTAACATCTAGGTGGACTATGCTTCCGACTTTAGGACATTGAGTGCGTAGTTCCTCCAACCTTCCAAATTTCTTCCTGAAGACTCTAGCAATTCCTCGTGACATCTTCAAATCCTGGGCCACACAATGGGCAAGACAATAGTCCGAAGGTACTTGGAATAGATCTCGTTGTTCTTCTCTCGTTACATCAAAATGATTTTTACGTCCATCAGAGTGCTGAACCATGAAGTCTTCAAATGCTTTCTCGTCGCTTTGTTCAACCACCGCACGAATCGCTGCGCCATCTTCTTCGCCAGCATAAGGGGTCAGACGATTGAAATGGACAACTCTTGGTTTTCCTTGGGGTGGTTTTTGAATCCTGTATAAGATGTCGTTGATTTTCTCTATTATCTGGTATGGTCCATCCCATGATGTTTGCAATTTTGGGGAGAGACCTCGGCGTCTTTGTGGGTTAAATAGCCACACCATATCTCTATCTTTATAACCACTGTGATCTGTTTTTAGGTCATAATTCTCTTTCATTCGGTCGCTAGCACGTTGGATGTTGGATCGCACATGATTATGGATTTCATTCATTTTTCGTCTCAGGTCACTCACATAGTCTTCCCCTGCCAAATCTTCTCCCGGAGGGCAGCCGAACTTTAAATCACATGGAAGTCGTAGCTCTCGACCCATGACGATGCTCGCTGGAGTCTGCCCGGTTGTTTTGTGTACAGCCGATCGATACGCCAGCAAGAAAAGATGGAGATGTTGGTCCCAGTCTTTTTGATGGTCAGAGACTACTTTTGACAAATAGCGATTGATGGTCCTATTCATTCGTTCCACCATACCATCTGATTGTGGATGCAGAGCTGTTGTCCTTGTCTTATGAATCTTAAGGATTTTGCATACCTCTTAAAAAAGATTCGATTCGAAATTTCTTCCTTGGTCAGAATGTAGTTCTAAGGGAACGCCGAAACGACATATCCACTCCTTAATTAGTACTTCCGCTATTGTTGAAGCCTCTTGGTTTGGTAACGCATAGGCATCCACCTATTTACTGAAGTAATCCATTATCACCACGATGTATTTATTTCCTTGGTGAGACTCGGGGAATGGCCCAGCGACGTCAATTGCGATTCGCTCAAAAGGACTGCCAACGTTGTACTGACGCATAGGTGCTTTCCTTCGTCGTTGTGGACCGTTACTTGCTGCACTAATCACACATTTCTTGCACCATTCCCTGACGTCTACCTTAAAGTTCACCCAGTAGAATCTCTCCCGAAGTTTGTTTAAAGTCTTTGACATACCCAGGTGTTCACCGGAAGATCTACTATGAATCTCTTGCATCACTTCAGGTATTCTACTATTTGGAATTATAATCTACCTTCGTTCTTCGCGGCCTTCTGAATCTTTGAATATGCGTCCCTTGTCCAGTACAATAGAATCCCACTGAGCCCAGTATGACTTCAATTCAGGTGAATATTTGGAGACTTCATCCCATGTTGGCCTGGTTCCACTTTCCTTCCATGTCATCAGGGGCTTTAGAACAAGGTCGTCGTCTTGATCCTGCCGGATTTCTTTTAAATTCCAGTCATCGCTTTCTACAGCTGTTCGGAGTACTTGACTTTGATTCTGCGTTGTTACAGTGCTTGCAATTTTCTGGGCATGGCCTTCGCGACAAAGCATCTGCATTCCTGTGGATCGCTCCAGCTCTGTGTTCAGTGCCAAAGTCAAACTCCTGAAGTCTTTCCAACCATCTTGCGACTTGTCCTTCCGGATTCTTGAACTGAAGAAGCCATTTAAGAGCAGCATGATCGGTTCTTAATAAGAATTTCCTTCCATATAAATATTTAAAGAAGTGTTCTACTGATTTGACTACTGCAAGCAACTCTTTTCTCGTTACGCAGTAGTTCCGCTCCGGCTTGGATAAAGTCTTGCTAAAATAGCTGATCACTTTTTCCTGCTTACCCTGTATTTGTGATAAAACAGCTCCAATTCCTACATTGCTTGCATCGGTATCCAACAAGAACCTTCCCTCTGACAACGGATAACTTAGAACTGGTGCGCTGGTAAGTGCGTTTTACAGTTTTTGGAACGCCTCCTGACATTCCCCGTTCCAGAAGAACCTTTGTTTTCCTTCAATGAGGCGGGTTAATGGTTTAGCGATGTTTGAAAATCCCGCAACGTAACGACGGTAATACGTGCATAATCCAAGAAAACTCCGGAGTTGGTGTAAATCCTTTGGAACTGGCCATTCCCTCACCGTTGAGATCTTTTGGCCGTCGACTGCAATACCTTGGCTTGAAACAATGTGTCCTAGGTACTGCACCTCTTTCTTGAAAAGGTGACACTTCTTCGGGCTGAGTTTCAGTCCAGAATCCCTCAATCGTCGGAACACCTCTTCTAAGTTCTTCATGTGGTCTTCAAAGAATTTTCCCATTACAATTATATCGTCGAGGTAAACCAAACATGTTTTCCAAGATAGTCCTGTTAGTACCGTCTCCATTAGTCTCTCGAACGTCGCGGGTGCATTACATAGTCCAAATGGCATAACATTGAATTGCCATAATCCATTGCCTACTGTAAATGCTGTATTTTTTTCTGTCCTCGGGAGCTACTTCAACTTGCCAATATCCGCTTTTAAGATCCAGTGTGGAGAAAATAGTAGATCCAGCCAAAGTATCCAATGTGTCGTCAATTCGGGGTAAAGGATAACTGTCCTTTTTGGTCACATTATTTAGTTGACGATAGTCAACACAGAAGCGAGTTGATCCGTCCTTCTTCTTTACCAATACCACTGGCGAAGCCCACGGACACGCACAATCCTATCAGCTTCCTCCCGCTTCGTCAGTGGCAGTCTTCTGGCTGTCTGCCTAATCGGTCGAGAATTTTCGGTATTAATTTTATGTTGAACGATATTGGTTCTTCCTTTTTGTCCAATATCAAATACGTCCTGATATTCCATGATCAACTTTTTTACTTTTTCTTTTTTAGTTGGATTACAATCTTGGGTCGAAAGGGAAATAAACTTTTCTAGTTCCGGGTAATACATTTCATTGTTTTTATTCTCTGCTGTGGTTTTCCGCAATATCGATGAAGCAGCAGAACAATGTCCTAGCAGCACTCCCTTCCTCAAATGAACAGAGTAATAGTTAGTATTCATTATTCTAACTAATACATTGTTATCGTTGCAAACGAGTGTTTTTCCTATTGCTACTCCTCGTCCCAGTTTATCGTCATCAACGATAGGTTCAAAGATCATAATGTTTTTGTGATGGGATGCTTCTTCCAATTGGCCCTCAATAATTACCTCACTTCTCTCCGGAACTGATGTTTCCGTTGGAAGGGTTACCCGGACTCTACCAATATTCCGTCTGTGGAGTACCACTTCCTCTCCATTAACTTTTAGGATTCCATTCTTAAGATCCAACAGGAAGCCTCTAGTATTCATGATGTCCATACCGAGAATTAATTCGTCTTCAATGTCAGCTACTATGAGTTGGTGTTGGAATGATGTGTTCCCTATGGTAATCGTGGATTTTATTTCACCATGAATATTAGCAGGTTCTCCTGTTGCTGTTCGTAATTTTCAGGTCGTTGGTCGTACATTTTGCGGTTTTGACACAATATCAGGTCTTATAATTGTCCTAGTAGCACCCGTGTCTAGTAGCAGTCGACAAGAGTTTCCATCAATGTTTCCATCCACAAAAACCGTATCGACGTGGTGTGACAAGTATGCTACTTTTGCAGTTTTTCTAGGGGCTTGATGTTTTTTAGCCTGAGGTCGGCTTGTTCTAGTTTTCCGACTTTTCATTGGTGCGATTATTTGATGTTTCTCTGCACCGACGTTGTATATGACCGTATTTTCCACATTTCCAGCATTCCACTTTCTTCCTGTTTGCTAACGATTCCTTGATGATATCTTGTATCATTTTTCTAAGATCATCCAATCCTTCTCGTGAATCTTCCATTTTCCGAACACGGCCTTGACTCCTAACTGTACTTTTCGCTGCTTCTATCTCGAGCGCACGAGACAGTGCGTCTACTAATTTAATTGGTCGAGCGAGTATTAATGCCTGATGTATGTCTTTATCCTTCAATCCATCTAAAAATGCCTGCACAGCTAATGTTTCCAAGATGTTCTCTGTTGCACCAGGATACGCCAGTCGTATTAATCGAGCTATATCTGCTTAAAATTCTTGCAAAGTCTTATCAGATTTCTGGCAGCGATTTTTAAGTTGTGAATGGTACACGTGTTCAAGGTGTGTTTGGCCATACCTTATTTCCAGATGCTTGATTAATTGGTCGTAATTCATCTCACCCTGGGACACTCTCTGCAAGACATTTGTTGCATCCCCTCGCAGTGTTAGAATTAAAGCTGTAGCCTTCTCTGTTGCGTTCCATCCATTGGCTGATGCTGCGGCCTCAAATTGTCTAAGGAAATTATTCCAAGAAGTTTGGCCATCAAAATTAGGTGGTTTCATTTTTATCGAGTGAACAGGATAATTTTTTATGTCACTTAATTCAATTCCTCCGAAATTTCTTTTTATTTCCGTTAATTTTTCTTCCATATTCCTAGATATTTCCAGCATTTCTTGTTTCATTGTATCGGAATTTTCCGTTAATTTTTCTTCCAGATTCCTAGAAATTTCCAACATTTTCTCTGTCATTTTATCGGAGTGTTGCCTCAATTGCTCCATAATTGATGCTATGTCGCCTCCGATATCAAATAAAAATGTGTCTGGATCATGGCCTTCTTCTTGCAGCTCTTCCTTAAGTCTCTGTTGTAACACACTCTTCTTGCCGCTCGTATCCAAATCCCGTTCTTCCAGCTGCACTTTTAATTCAGCCACTTTTAGGTCCGTTATTGTAACGCACTTCGCCATTTTGTTTGCAATTTTTCACACCCCACACCTGACACCAATGTAACGTTTTTGCACGTTATACGGGTGTGTAAATAATTGCAAATGATTTATTGAAGTCAATTAATATTACCAGCACGTATTTACATCTGACATTTCTATCTGACACTTATATCTGACACTTATTTTTTTTTATTTCGATCCAGTCCATGACGCATCCCCTCTCCCCACGCATCTCGTGACAGTACAAATCAAAATATTTTAAATTGAAAAATTCACTTACACTTACCAAAAATAAATATTTGAGGTAAGTGTAAGTATGGATTACCACGTAGTAACGGTCGCAACCATTCTCTTTATTAAAAAATCTCAATGTTTAATTGTGGCAAAACAAAATAATCATGTCTCCTACTTCATTCTTCATCTAAATTTTTTTTTGAATGTAAATAATATTTATATTTCTATTCATTATACAAATGGATAATTGCAGTCGGGAATAATTACAGCAAATATCAAGAATTTCATCGGAATTAACGAAGGCGCCCCGGCAGAAATTTTCTCTTTCGAAACCAATTATAAATCTGCTGAATGGAACGTTTTAACGGCACATTTCGGTTATTCCGTCGCACGGACTGTTTTAACGAGATTTGCAAGGTTTCTGGATGAAACGGCAAAATTAATATTTGACTTGGACTGGAATGATCTCACCTTATAATTAAACGCTGCAACTATTTCGCGATTACACTGTTCAAATGTTGGAGAGTTCGCGTTTCGACCCGATGGTAATTTAAATATGAAAACGTTGTTGAAAGAGAAGCTGCAAAAAAAAAAATAGTTTACGTATATTTTATTGTGAGATTTAATGTGATCTCGAACGGTAAGTGGCGTAAATAATGGTGCGACGGTGAGGGGGCCATCTCGCATTTCAGGCTGTCGTTCAGGCCTGAAATTGGCCGTCGGTTCGTTAAATACGCTCTGCACGTATACGGCTTCGGCTTCGCCAATTAAATTAGAATAACACTTTCGCGGTAATTGTAAATAACGTAAAAGCAAATTGGAAAGGACGATGTATGAAAGCGATCGGTTGATTAGGGGATGTTTCATTGGTTTTATCTTTGTTTGCGTGTGCCAAAAATACATGATATTTTACATTACATTACATGATCGTCAAATAGGACATATCGGTTTATGTTTTATGATTTGAAGAAAACCATAGCCGAGTGTGAAGCTCATCGATAGGTATTTCTTGGATTTGGATTCCTGAAGAAGATCGTAAACGACAATAGACCACAAATGGTTGGTGCCGTACTACAACACGTCACTTTCGTTTTTGTAATTCGACATCAATTTACTTTAACATACCACCCGGAATTTAACCTAGCCGAGAAAAGAAATCGAGATCTCAAGACGTAACTAGAAATTTTGGTAGGTCGCGATCATTCCAGTTGAAATTATCTTAAATCCGATTTACCTTATGGTCACAAGCCACTTCTTCCAAAGCTTCTCAACATTTCAGCATTAATGCTGAGGTAATTTTACAGCTGGCAATTGACGAAATTGCTGTTCTGCTCTCCGCACTGATGTGTATGCAGGGGCGGTTTCAGGGGGTTGGGGGGTAATTGGGTAATTACCCCCTGTAATCTGTATAACTCCTTTACTATGTTTATTATGTTTCATTTTATCCCTATTTTTTCAAGTACATGCCATATGTCCTCTCTTCTTACCGTGTCATACGCTTTTTTTAGGCCGATGAAGCACATGTGTAATTCCTTTCCCTTTTTAATTATCTTCTCTGTTAGTTACTTTTATCCCTTTTTGTGTATGGGTGTTACAATTCCCTTGATTAATTCCTCGGGTGTCTTGATGGTGTCATTTCGCCTGTGATTTTTTGATTGCTGCCTCGAGTTCTTCAATTATTCCTTCGTTGTTTCCTCCATTTGTTTCACCTTCAATTTGTTCTTAATCTCTATTATGGTCTGTTTCGGTTAATTCCTTAAAGTATTCTTTCCATCTTACTAATATCTTCTTTTCTTCTGTTATTATATTTCCGTTTTTGTCTTTTATACTTGGCTGGCTTAGTGTCCTTTTATTTGTTTGCACCTTCGATTAGTTTTTTTTAACAAAACTACTGTCCCTATTACTACTTAACATTATTTTGCGTAAATTTTAACACGCTCGCAATTTTAGTCTTAGCTATGTTTTTTTGAGAAAAGTCAATTCAAAAATGAAACGTGTATTATAAATTTAATAACGTTCGTATAATATTTGCGTGTAATTGAAAACATTTATTTTTTGAATTTGAGGAAATTCACATGTATTTATTATGGAAATCGTTTAGTCTGATTTAATATTATTACTGTTATGTTATTGTGCTATTCCTCGCCTTTTTAACTATTGTAGCACTAGTGCTACAATAGATATATTGTAGTACTAGTGCTACAGTGGTTTCTGTGACAATGACTGTACAATATATTTATAACATGCAATGTACTACATTTCATAATCAAAAACGAACCTATAATTATGATATTATATTATAGGAGTAGAACATATTATATACCACAATAAATATGCTTAAATAAACAAGTAGCAGCAATTTACATCGACATAAAGAAGGCTTTCGCATCTCTTAACCTAAACTTCTAGAGAAGCAATAGGGATAAGGGGAAAGGAACTAAAATTGATATAAATGAGCCTTATGAATAGGACACGGTGCGTGAAAGTAAATGGCACAGAGTGTCAACTGCTGGAAGTCGAAGATGGAATACCTCAAGGAGGCAACTTACCGCCTATACTGTACATCATATATACATATGACCTCGTGAAAGTGGACTTGGAAGGAAAGCCATACATACGTGTATAGTCTATTCCGGAGAAAGTTACGATGATATACAAAATAATATAAATAGTGATATGAAGGTATTAGAAAATGGGTACTTTAATAACTTATTGACAATTAATGAAACAAAAACAGAATATATGATATTTAATAGAAAGAAAGATCAAATGAAAATCAACGTCAAAATAAATCAGATATCAGAAGTAGATTATTTAGGACTAAGAATACAAAAATAAATCTTTAATCTTTGAAATGAGTCTGCCCATCCACCATGCATAAAAATTTTACTAATTTACTCACTCAAAAATTTTACCTTTTTGATTTCTTTTTTATTAAAAAAAAAATAGTAATTAAATTTCATTGGATACATCGAGACGATAAGGAATTAAAGTTTATATGTATATGTAGGGTGGGAGGCGGCCTCTAACACAAAGATAAATTGTGTTTGTGTGTGTGTGTGTGTGTATCTGGCTGTGTATCTGTAAGTCTATGTGTCTTTGTATCTGTCGCTATATCTCAAAAACGAATGATCATTATGTGATGAAACTCTAAACTTAGGATTTTATCGTTAAAAACTGGAACTGAAAAGCTTCTGGTGAATATTCATAAACCGGAAGTGGATCACATAACTTTTCAAACAAAAGTTAAAGAAAATTAGAAATTGAAAAAGTTTTATTAAAACATTTTTTATGGGCATTTGAAGTATAAAGAACTATTTATTTAGTTCTATCGTTAGAGGTTACGGGACTTTTTACGGGCTAGCACCTTGCAAAAATTTTTACGGACTGTACGAGGTTTTTTACGGGCTGTTGACATGAATACCATGACAACGTATCATATTTGAAACGTTTTTCTGCTATACTAAACATTTGATCTGACGCTTTAAATAAAATTAACATTTGTTTGTCGATCGATGAAGTCTACTTTTTCATTATTCTTAACACTATTTAAATATATTTTATTAAATATTGGCTATTCAAATGCCCATAAAACATTGTACAATGATCGACCGTTATCTGAAATTTACAGGCTCGCTAGCGCTCGCCCGTTAGCTCTCTGTGCTCGCCTGTAAATTTTCATATAACGGTCTATTGCTAATACACTATAGGAGTTGAATAAAATGTATATAACAAGTAATTGTAAAGAATTCAAAATTGAGGAAATGATTAGGAATAGCCTTTTTGCGTAAACCTCATAGTTTTCGAGAAAAATATATGGAAAGTTCTATGATGACCACATCACTATTTTTCCCCTTGAACTTTTTGTCAGATATTACCTTTGCTGCATATGTTATTCCCACAAGTTACACTGTTATTGTTGTGCTCATTGTCTTACCTAGTGCAGTACCTATCAGTGTATATATGAATGTCTTTGTATTTGCTTCCTACTCCTGAGTCTTGGTATCTCAGGTCTATTTGAATCTATTTGGTGAATAGGGATGTTCACCGGCATCATAATCTCGAGATTTTTTTTCCTGAAATCCTCTTAAAATTGTAGTGTTTACCTCTACCGTTGCTTTCAAGCCATTCCTTTGTTGCTAGTAGCCTTACAGCCTCCATTGTTGTCTGTTCTCTGATTTATATGAGCAAGGGTGGGCGGTGCAGTAGGGTTTCCATAGTCGCTGTTGGTGTTATTGTCATGGCTTCTGTCGCGGTCAAGAAAGCGCTTTTTTGGACGTAATTTAAGACTAACGGCTGTTTTCGTGGCCGTTCTTGGTCGCCATATTACTAATGCATATGCCAATATTGGCCGCACGATGGCCATGTGGATCCATGGAGCTACTTTTGGAGATAGTCCTCATGTTTTTCCCACAGCTTTCCAGAGGTCTATGCATGCTTTCTTGGATCTCTCCGTCAGATGGGCATTCCAGTTTAGTTTGTTATCTAAAAGAATGCCCAAATATTTGATTTTTTCTTTTAGGATAAGTTCATCACCTCGAAACATTTGTGGCTTGAGATTCTTGATCTTTTTCCTTCTTCTGACCAGTACCAGTTCCGCTTTTGTTGGATTTACGGATAATCCTTGTTCTCTGCACCATTTTTTGCTATATCAAGAGTATCCGACATGCGTTTCTCTAACATACTTGCCGAAAACTAGGATCGTGATATCGTCGGCATAACCTACTGTGTAAAAACCCTGCTTAATCAGTAATTACAGTAATCTGTCAACGACTAGGTTTCATAGTAAAGGGGACAGCACTCCCTCCTGTGGACAATCCTTTGCGACCGGACATACAAGTTTTGTGTCACCTATTATTGCTGCATGTTGGAGGCTTAAGGCCAGTGTGTACAGTGTGCAGGGCCCAGTTCATCGACCTGCCTTCGTAGTATGCATGTTGATTGGGATACAGAGGATGTTTTACCATGTTTCCTTAATTCGCATAATCTCTCTAATATTTTTAGGAGAAAGGATGTAAGGCTTATTGGCCGATATGCTTTCGTTGTGTATATGTTTTGGTATAAAAATAACTTTAGTTTCCCTGCACGCATAGGGTGTGTAACTGAAGGCAATACACCCCCGAGCGTGTAGCTCACGAGTGTGTCCAGAATAGCATCCTTGCCCTAATGTATGATAGCCGGACAAATCCCGTCCATCCCTGGGAATTTGTATGGTGAGAAACTTCTCATTACCCAGTTTACTCTTTCTCTAGAAACGATAGAGCCCGCCAGGTCTCAATCCGGTTCGGTTCGTGAGGCTGTCGATGTATCCGTAGGGCTCCTCTCCTAGTATAAGGTACAGCCTGGGAAATGGGTCCTCAATAAAAGTTTGCTTGTGCTTTCAGGTGAGTTCGTCCTCCCTTTTAAGATTAGTGAGTTTTGGTAAGGGACTTTTGAAGAGGGCCTTCTTAAGTCGTGAGTTTTCCGATGCGTTTTTCCACTCTGGTGCAGAAAAGCCTCCTTTTTGGTCTTACCCGGTTTTTTATAACGGGTGTCCAACAATTATTGCAGTCCCGGGTGGCGTTGGAATAAAAAACGTAGGTCGATTCTTACATGTTGCAAATAAATGAACTGACATTTTTAATGCACATTTAGGTTATGTTTGACAATTAACATGTCAGTTCATTTATTTGGCACGTGAAAGAATTGACCTACGTTTTCGATTCCAACGCCACCCGGGACTGCAATAATTGTTGGACACCCGTTAGTAGTTCCATTCGGAATCATTTTGCGTATTCATGGCTTACTTATGTGTCCTTCTTGCTTGGTTTTCAGCACCTCAAGTTGTGTACAGCACCACGCACTTGTGGGTCCCTCGTCTTCTCTGGTTATTAGAGGACATGCTTTCTTTCAAAAACAACAATGAAATTGGAAATATAAATGAAATTGTGTCGAATAACAATTAAAGGAATTAAAACTAAATTATAACTTAAAATTAATTAAATGGGTAAAGGTCGAAATATTCATTTATAGAGTACAGTTCAAAAGTAACTTATACACGTCTTTCTTTGTTCTATTTTTTTTTTAAATCTATATACTGGATATGCGATATCTGTGTTTCTTGTGCTGTATGTATGATTCTTGCTCGTTGTGAATAAAGATTTATGCTTGAATACAAATTTTAAACATATATAAGTAGTAAATATACTGTAAGTATATTATTTTGTTTAAAAATGCCCCTGCTTGACTCTCTGTATGAAAAGCCGGACATAATCCGTATGAAGCGTTTTTGTATAACAAGTATTTTTTCCAGGTGTCCACTATTCCCACAAAAAATTATTCCAAATCTTAGTACAGACTCAAAATTATTTTTAAGGACTCCCTACTAAGATATCTTTTTTTGTTTGTTGATTCATTAGATAACAAAGTTTTGCCACTTTAGCGGATAGATTCTACATGTGAGCGCCGATCCAACGAAGTGTCAATAACAACTCCTAGGAATTTTACCTCAGGTGTCAATTTAACCAAATTGTTTGATAATGTGACTTGATTCGGAGCACATATTTGTGATTGTTTGGTTTTAAACAAAACAGCATTCGTTTAAGGTTTTTAATTGTTCTTTCCTTTCCAGTTAATTCTTTCTTGTTAGTATGGTTACCAGTATTGTTGTTTGTATTTCTATTATAATATTCCAGATGTTTTATATTTTTCCTGAGTTCTCCTATTAACTCATCTTTTGTTTGAAGAAGTTCGTCTTTTATTATGATAATTGCATTTAATCTTTTTATGATTTCCTGTAGTTGATTTGTTTCTTTATTTACAACCGCCGATTGTAATTTTCAAGTTGACACATTTATGATGCGTTAAACACAACCTTTTGCAGTTTACACACACTGTGTCTCTTCCCACATTTTCCAGCACGTATGTCACCAATATTATTCACAGACAGAGAAGAGTCACTTTCTTCGTCCGCCATTTTATAAATTATTATTAATTTAAAGATCCTACAAAATATAAAATAAAGTATCTCTCATGGATATTCCAATCCTAGGCGGAGCAAGGCGAAGCAAGCATCAACATGCAGAACAATGATGAAGTCTAATATGTATGTGTTCTTGAGTTTTGTGAAGATTACATTAATAATAAAAATGCGGTTAAATTCCTTTTTCAGGCAATAACACAATCATTTGTTGATTAGTAACCATAGCATTATGAAACATGCACGTAACCATTATTATTACAAAACATCAATCAAGTAGCCTTGACAAATGAATTTGACCTTTATCGTTGTTGTATACACATTACATTGACGTTATTTTGGTTTAATTATTATCAATAATTCATTTATTCATTGTTAAAATGAGTGAAAGTGACCCCACAGAAGAAATTGTTGGAACTCCACCAGAAATTAGTCAACTAGCAGAACATACCGCAGCGGATCTTCTCCCGGAAAAATACAAAGCGCGTTACGAAGTGGTTTACGGTAAATTCATGGATTGGCGTAATAATAGTGTTCAATCTTTTTCGGAAGATTTGTTATTAGCCTATTTTGGCGAAATAAGTAAGAAATACAGACCTTCATCTCTTTGGGCCATGTATTCGATGTGTTTTAATAGTGAAACATAACCTCAATATTGCAAAGTTTTCCAAATTATAATGAATGGGAGTAGAAAAAGTATAGTACAACTCGAGGTGTAAGTCACTTACGTACTGGTGGAATTACTGCACTCGCCTAACGGCTCATGCGCAACTTTTTCCACTCGTACGTAATATATGACTTACAACTCTTGTTATGTAATATACTATTCTTTACTAAATGTACATTTCAGACACTAATCAACTATTGATAATGGACACATAGTGTCCGAAATGTACATTTAGTGCCTAAATAAAAACAGTGAAGAAAGGAATTTAACCGCATTTTTATTATTAATGATGAAGTCTGCTTAAACTGGATAGTTACCTCACCTCTCAACAAAGTCATGACCACTACAAAATAATCAAATCCATTATACATATTAACAACGAAATTATAAAATATATATAATTATTACTGGATGATATTATTCCTACATCACATAAACAACCACCCAATACCATATCAATAAATATCAATTTCACCCCAAACGCAGAATTATTATCAAACGATCAGGTACACATATTGATTTCCGGCCAAATGGAAACTGCAGTCTGTCTATATTGATGTAATTAATCCTGCAATGTAATAGCAGGCCCCGGGGGTTGCACTTTACGCCACGCACCTGTGGATTTGATGACGGCGGCGAAAGGCTGAAAAAAATATTAACGATGGCAGTAGGCACTCCTCGGAGGGCCCTCGAATCGGCAAAGTCTCGTTAGTCGCGTAATTCCGGTTTTGATTAAAATTGCCGCAGGTCGCAGTCGTCTGAGGGACAATTTGCCGGGTCTATCATTCGTTAAATCCGTTTAGTTATGCAATATACTCGCGAATTCTAATTGCGAATTAAGGCCGAGAATCTTAACTCCAAATCCCAGAAATTGCTTCGTGTATCAACTCGGTACACATTTTTACATAATTCTGAATAGTTATTGGAAGTTCTTTCTTCGTTAACGAATTGAAAGTAATTTCTAAAAAAAACACGACTGTTTAATAATTGCATAATGGAGTATCATCCTCAAAAAATCCAAATTGAAAGTAATAGAGTAAGAGTTAACTCTATTACTTTCAATTTGGATTGATGAGGATGATACTTCATTATGCAATTATTAAACAGTCGTGTTTTCTTTAAAAATTATTTTCAATTTGTTAACGAAGAAGGAACTGCCAATAATTATTTACACTATGATTCTAATGATATAAACACGTAGTTTAGAAAAATAATTTTTAAATTGATTAATGGTTGAGGCGTTAATTGTGTCTTGGTAATTTAAAGAAAAATGCTCACTTTGTTGATGAGTGATTTATATGAAATGCCAACTCGGTATGAAGGTTTTTGATGCATGTAAGTGTGATATCAAGTAAGCAATTTTGTTTAAATTAATATCCAAACTAAATATATATTTCGTATTCATTCATTAGAATTATTTAATGTATTTTGGAAATTAAACGAACACGATGTGAGCGTAAAATGTTCTGAAGTAAATAGTGGTGCGCTTTAATTACGGATTGAAATTTACACCGCGTGTTAATAGAACTCATCTCTCGTATTCCACAAAGGTATTTACGGCCCGGGGGCCAAACCGCTACTTCATTAAACCTAATAAAATTACCAGCAACTTCTCTGCGCCCCGGAGACGCTTTTTCCGTCCACCCGAAAACTTTCCACGTCCATTATAATTATTAAATAGTGTTTCGTAACGTACGCACACAAAATTTAAATATGCAAATAATCAAACGTACACTGTTTAATTGAAAATTTTAATTAATTGCATTAGATATTAAAATAATCTTACGTCGTGTTATTGTTGATTAAAAACGTGTACAGAATATAAAATAAATAATTTAAAAATACGATAATTACAACGGGATTCTTATTAAGACCAGAAAAAAAAAACAATAAATTATATAGAAATTAAGTGAAGATTTAATTAATAAACTTGGAATAACATATTTATTTTGAGTTTACAGTAAATAATTTTAGTTACTAATATTGTAAACTTTGTTTGTTTGTAGTAGGGGTGGGAGCGTCTTCATCTAATGCAGTATTATTCGTATAAAATAGTGGATACGCTAATTGCTAAATGAATTAGGATTAGAATTATGTATTTATGACATGAACGAAAACTTTTTGAAGTGTGGTGATAATATGGATCCTTGAGGAACATCTTATGAAACGTGGGGTAGGGAATCTCGGATTTTGTCGTTCAGTAGTTGGTTAGTAAAAAACTTCTAATTATATCGAGGAGATGGAATGAGTTTTTTAAGGAAAAATTTCAATGTAAAACATTGCAATTCTAATTTTAAAGTTATATCTAACATTTACAAAAACGGTTTTTATGATGTGAAGAAGTTTGTCTAGTTAATATGAATAGAGTTTAATAGAAGTTATTTTTGGAGCAGTTTGGAAGCCCAAGTCAGGAACAATGGAGGCAACAAACTACTCAAGGAAAAAGAAAAGGAGATGCTTGGAAATGTTAGGCAAAAAGAAACACCACATTTAATTTTAAAAGAAAATTGTCCGATAATGTCATTGGAAAAATATTTCACACAAAGAATGCATGAACAAACTCTTTAAATAGATTATCCACTTATAACTTCAATTGGAAGTGAGATCTTCTAAGTCTAATGATAATGCGAAGGAACAAAAATTATTTTTATTATAAATACACTTATTTTTATCGCGAGAAAAAAATAGAAATGATCAGACCTTCAGAAAGGCCTCTAAAGGCTTAATTATCAAAATGTTTATTGCTGGTGGGTTTATCAAGTGCCCTGTTTTGTACCTTTTCTCCCACTTTTGAATCACGTCCTTCCTGTGTGTACTCTTACATAATTTAGAATGAGCTTATTGCCCTAAGACAATTCGCCCAGAGCTTGTTTACAGTTCCAAGTAGTTTTAGAATTGAAACTGTACGCTTCGATCTTCTCAAAGGGCGGCCTGGCCGTCTGAGATCAGACAGATGCCCTATTTCGCACAAACCTGGGTACAACTTAAGCTATTGTTTCAGCCTGAGGGTCCTTGCGCGGGAGAAACTGATTCATCGCACTCATTCGACCTAAGTCTAGTACAGATTCCTTCTTCTACGGTTTTGAAGGTTATGTTGTCAAACGCACCTTTAATATCTAAGAAAATATCTAATCCAATCCCCTTATGTTGTAGTGAAGCTTCTACAGGGTCCTGCAACAGTGCGTCGGGCTTTCCTAGCGCCTTTCTCGTGAGAGATAGAAAAACATGTTTCTTATGAAAATTTATTGATTTAAAAATCTCTATGCCGTAAAATTATTTTCAAATATTCAGGGTGTCCCAATTTTGCGGTATAACAAAAGCAAACATTTTTTTAAATGGAACACCCTGTATATTTTTCCATTTTCTAATTTGGATAATATTTTATTACTTGAACCTTTTTTTGGTTTTTAATTTCGATGTTCGATTTCCGAGTTATTGACGTTTTTCTGAAAAAAATGTAAAAAGCGGAGGTTCACAAAAAAAATTATTCTGATGTTCTATTTAAAATTTAAGAAATTTTATTTTTCCTATGGTTGGTCATAACTACTGTTTATGTACCAGTGTTAAAAATTTTCACTTTTGAGGAACCCTGCCTTTGTATCAGACACGCCATTTTCTAAAATTTCAAATTGTCGTAACTCTTTTTTTTTAAATGGAATCATATATTTTTTTAAATTTTATATTATTCTACATCTAATTTTCTACAAAAAATATTAAGCATACCCTATACCTAAAAGTGATAATTTTCAATATATAAAAGAATTTAAATTTCAAACGGTCCTTGAATGCGAATTTGTTTTTGAATAGATAGCCATGACTGAAAAAAATGCATCTGTCAATTAAACAATTAGTTTGACATGTAAATGGGAGGTGTGAATTACAAAAAACAAAAGAAGAGAGCCTATCATCAACGAGGAACCAAAAAGACATTGGTGAAGGAACTGGCATAAGCGAGAGGTCAGTACAAAGCATTCTGAAGAAAAATCGATATCAAGCATATCATATTCAGCTACATAAAGAACTGAGTAATACTGATTTTCAATTTCGTTCCGAATTTTGTTTCTGGGGAAGACAGAAAATACAGGAGGATCTTTCGTTTTTCCAATATATTTTATTCACGGATGAGGCGTCATCCCATAACAACGCATCTGTCAATAGGTACAATTTTCACTATTATTTAACTGATAATCCGCATGTTATGAGACAAGTTGATCATCAGCATCGAATGTCTGGGGCAGAATTTTTGGAAACCATGTTGTAGGTCAACATTTTTTCGAGGGCCATCTCAGTAGGTCTATGTATTTGTACTTCTTGCAAATTGAATTACCCGGAACGTTAGCTAATATACCCTAACTAACAAGAAACAGGGTGTGGTTTTAACAAGACGGAGCACCTGTGAGGGCGTTTCATTTTTCCCAACCAGTGGATTGGTAGGAATGGACCCACCAAATGACCTGCTAGATCTAAGGATCTAACAAAACCTGAAATTGTTTATAAGGAATCACCAATAGCACTGAATATCAATGCTTGATATCGATTTTTCTTCAGAATGCTTTGTACTGACCTCTCGCTTATGCCAGTTCCTTCACCAATGTCTTTTTGGTTCCTTGTTGATGATAGGCTTTCTTCTTTTGTTTTTTGTAATTCACACCTCCCATTTACATGTCAAACTAATTGTTTAATTGACAGATGCATTTTTTTCAGTCATAGCTATGTATTCAAAAACAAATTCGTATTCAAGAACCGTTTGAAATATAAATTCTTTTATATCTTGAAAAATATCACTTCTAGGTATAGGATATGCATAATATTTTTTGTAGGAAATTAGATGCAGAATAATATAAAATTTAAAAAAATATATGATTCCATTTAAAAAAAAGAGTTACGACAATTTGAAATTTTAGAAAATGGCGTGTCTGATACAAAGGCAGGGTTCCTCAAAAGTGAAAATTTTTAACACTGGTACATAAACAGTAGTTATGACCAACTATAGGAAAAAGAAAATTTCTTAAATTTTAAATAGAACATCAGAATAATTTTTTTTGTGAACCTCCGCTTTTTACATTTTTTTCAGAAAAACGTCAATAACTCGGAAATGCCACATCGAAATTAAAAACCAAAAAAAGGTTCAAGTTATAAAATATTATTAAATTAGAAAATGAAAAAATATACAGGGTGTTCCATTTAAAAAAATGTTTGCTTTTGTTATACCGCAAAATTGGGACACCCTGTATATTTGAAAATAATTTTACGGCATAGAGATTTTTAAATCAATAAATTTTTATACGAAACATTTTTTTCTATCTCTCATGAGAAAGGCGCTAGGAAAGCCCGACGCACTGCTGCAGGACCCTGTATACTTCTCGTGAGGCTATGAAATGCATCCACATAGAATTTGCCAGGTTGATAGATAAACTGCTGCCAATTGTGCGCATTTGCCTCTATTGCACGTTGACTATAATTTTCTCCATACAGAAATGAGGTAAGGCTACTTGTTCGGTAGGATTTGACCTTATTAGGTGGCTTTCGGCCTGTTTTGGGGATAAATTTCACCTTAGCCTCTTTTCATTCCAATGGAATATAGTCTGTGTCTGATTTGAAGGGATTGAAGCTACTTATTCATTTTTTTCTTTCAGCCGTTGTCACATATTCTTAAATTAAAAAAATAATGGTGGTCGACTACCTTTTTAGAGATGATTTTTTTGCAACGATTTTTGGAGCAACTTTCGTCATCTTCGTCTTGGGTGCTTTGAGTTCTACTACTTTCTTTCCGGAAGCAGCGGTGACAGATGGAGCTTATTTGGCCTTTTAGGCCAAGGATTTCCTTTCTCATGCGTAGAACATCACTTTTCGCTGCACTCTTACGTGATTTTCTGAGTTGTGGACTTCTTGGCTGTCTTAGCCTTGGCCTCTGCTCAATTGGCGACATTAGTGCTCATCCACGAACCTGAAGCGATTCAGCCCTTCATCTGGACGAGGGTGCCCGAGGTTATACTCGGCTTGAGAAACTTTTGCTGACCTGTATAGTAATTGGTAGTATTGTTTTTTTTTATACAGGGTCGCTGATATGTACGGAAACGGTCGAATATCTCCTAAAGTAAGAGAGCTAGCAAAAAATGATAAGATACAAAAGTTTTAGGGTTTTTTAAAAACTATCAGAGTAAAGATAAATTAAGTATACAGGATCAATTAAAAAGTCAGGACGAAACAAACTTGCTTTTTCTTTAATGGAACACCCTGTATATTGTTCCATATTTCAATTCATCTCGAAATTCTACACAAAATTGGTATAGCACATCAAAAATCTAAACTTGTCCGTTTTAGAGATATCGATCTTTGAAAATCATGTTTGTTATAAATTATACAATAATAATTAGCTATCAAGTTACCTAAGTAGGACGCAGCGTTGTTATGGAGATGGAAACCATTTACAAAATGTTAATCCCTCAAGATTTCCAAAGAAAAGTTCAAAGTTGGCGTTTTCATTTAACTTCAAATCAACTTGTCATATTCTCCAAACTCTTAGTTTAAACATTTGCACAAGTAAAATGTGACTGTTTTTAATAGGAAATTCGTAGTATATAAGCATATCATCATCTGTTTCCTAACATTTCGAAAGACAATATTATAATTGGCGTTTACTTTAGATCTCAAATCAAAATTGTCATATCTCTAATTTTTTTAGCTTAAGCTAGAACTAGCTTTAACAAGAGTATTAAAGCACCTTATCATCAATTTCCAAAATTATCGAAGACAAGTTTCTTATTTTCCCAAATATTCACTTATACAAACCAGTTTAAAGTGGTATGAAAAGTGAAAGTGTTTTCTTTATTTCTTAATACCGAAATGTACCACAAAGTGAATGCCTTTAAGATCAAAGAACCAAATATTTACAGCAAAGGATAAACTTTTGTACCTTAAAATAGGACTGATGAATTAAGAAATTTTTAGCATTAAAACATCTGTTCGAAGGAGTGTTTAAAATTTTGCATTTTCGTTGGGTCTTAAATCAAAAGTGGTTATATTTTCTAAACTCTTTAGAGCAAAGGAGAAACATTTGCAACGTAAACTGAGGCTGTTGTACATAAATTCATAATTCCATAAAATTTTAGAATTTAAAAATTAGCAAGTTTTTGTTCTTCAGTTTAAAAGATGTCACATCTCCCTAACTTTTTAGAGCAAAATATAAACTTCTGTACTACTAATGAAGCAACAGAAAATTTTAATCATTTAAGTGTTTCAACGTCTGTTCCTTAAGAGAAGTTTGGAGTTTTCATTGGACTTTAAATTAAATTTGTTATATTTTTAAAACATTTGTACCTTAAACTAAGACAGTTGTAAACAAGAAATTTAGTACATTAAAGCATGTTATTATTTATTCGTCAAGATTTTCGAAGAAAATTTCATAATTACCGTTTTTTTTAATTCAAAACCAAACCTTTTAGAGTAGAATGTAGAAACTTTTGCGCCTTAAGCTGATATTGACGAAGTAATTTATAAACAAGAAATTTACAGCATTCAAAAATAAGATTTTCGAATAAATGTTGGAAATTTGCAATTTTGCTGCATCTGAAATCAAAAGTTATATTTTCCAATCTCTTTAGAACAAAGGAGAAACATTTGTAGTACAAAATTAAGCTGGTGTAAATATTTTTTTTTAATAGTTAAGCATCCTAATATCTATTCTCCAATATTTCCAAAGACATTTTTTACTTCATATTTCCCAAAATCATTTAAGCAAAGAATAAACTTTTGTAGATTAAAGTAAGATTGTAGTATATGAAAATAATGTAGTATCTCATCATTTGTTCGCTAAAATTTTCGGTGAGAGAACAATACAATTGCTTGCTGTGAAGTCATCAGATAGTGATATCTAACACCTCCTGCCTGATTGTATTCTCTAAGATGAGCTCTCTACCTATATTAATAGCATCTAAATTGTTAGAGATAATGATTTTAAGAAGTTCCTTACCTTTATTATTGGTGTCCGTATTCCTCATACCATGTTGTGGGCGTTGCCATCACAGCTCAGGAGAAGGTGTTAGTTGGCTCTTCTGCACCACTCGATTAGTCTACTCATCTCTGGTGGTGGATTGTTTTGTTCTCACGGAAAGTATGCCGAGGCTATGACAACTAGTCTCTTACCTTTCTTGGTGGGAACTTCTACTAGAGCTGCTACTAGGTGCCCTGTAGTGAATTCTGAAATGAATGTGTAATTACTGTCTTGACTAACCATTAGAACTGCCCTTGGAGTAATAAAGCACTAATAACCTTTCTTCACAATTTTATTTGATTTACCAAATGTACATTTCGGACACAAAGTGCCCTTGGAGTAAAGTTGTCTTTCCTTTACTGATCGAAGGCCCCCCTTAGGAATCCTATGTAAAATTTGGATTTGAATCTCCAAAAAATGCCGTTTTAGAGTAACGGAGATTTAATTGGATACCGTCTATGCCCGCCATTCCACTAGCCCCAAAATTTGTGTATGGATTTATTATGCCTAAAGTATTTTCTTTCTATTCGTTCCTATATATTGAGTAGGGCCTTTTGTGTCCATTGTCGTCGTTGATGACGGAGGATCCATCCTTGTTTGGACCTGGGCAAGGCTCTTTTGGTGACCCCACGCCGCTTTACTTTCTACTACCTTTGGATCTTAGTTCAACCTGTCAAAACCGATAGTTGATTTTATTTTTATGACCCAGCACTTTCACTCTTTTAGCCAGTTGGCTGTAGGACGGTTAGCACACGACAGTCTATGGTGAAACTGGTGGAATTTTAACTTCACTGTTCCCTTCTTTTCATCCTCATTTATTTTATTCACAAGCGCATCACTTAAGGTTTCAATTTGTCCCCTGGTTATAAGGCATTCAGTGTTGCCAGCGGTTATAGGCACTGTTTGCCTTTTCACCCTTTTGGCCGTATCTGTATCCGATGTACTTTCCCTTGATTGAGGTTTCTTAGTAGCTTCTCTAGGTGTTTTTTCCAGGGGCACTAATGCCTTTACCCGAGCTTCCTATGGCTCCATGCCGCTCTTAATATTTGGTATTTAGACCGTCAAGGCCACCCACAAGCTAGTCTTCACTGCTGAGCTACTGAAGCTCATCTTCAACTGTTTTTTTCCTTAAGTTTCTATAAGCACGTTGCCTTTTGACTCCTGTTTAGCATCTTTGGACATTATGAAGTCGTCCACTCCATGTTTATCGAATAGCTAGGGAAAGAAAATGTCCATGCCATAATAAGGCTATTGAAACTGAGGTCGCCTGGTACCCAGAGTCCCCATAGATCAAACTAAGCTTCTCCCTAGCCATGCATCTACCGGGCCATATGCTGTTCCACATTGGATTAAGGTATTTGTTTTTTTTTTATAGTCAGACCAGATAGTTATTAAACCCGAACATACCTGGCATCGTTAACCCTAGTGCAGGCTCTAAGCCATGATACTACAACGAGGAAGGGGTAAGATAGGAACAGGTTTGTTGCCATCTATCTCTTGAAATCTAATAGACTCGGGGACCGAATAAAACCAAGTTAGGCTGGAGCAAATAGTAACTCTATTGAAGAACACCCCTACTTCAGATTCTAATGGGTCCCAGAAGAATCCTCACCCCAGGTTGATCCTAAAATGGTTTACACAATATTCGGGTCATCCTAGGGGTTCATCGGTGGTAGGATACTGAGCCCTCACACCACGACAATGTGCATTCCTTTGTAAGGGTAACAAATTTTTTACATTTATACAATTTTTTCTTAGGTAGTTGTTATTTATGTTTTAATAATTAGTGGGTGGAATAGTGACCACCCACTCTCCCTATTATATGAAATTAAACTTAAGATAAGTGAGTAGTTTACAATTTTTGCACATTATTAGTAACTTTATTTTTGATGATTTCATGAGCTTCAACAGTAATTTTGTAGTTGGTGACGGGAAACCAATCTTCTGTCAATGACTAAAATAAAAATATATATGTAGGGCAGGTAGGTGGCCTCTTTCCCACCCTCCAATCTATAGAATATACGAAAGTGTTTTTGATAAATATTTAATCATAAACCTATGCGAACTTAGTTTGTTTATTATATTTTTAGTTTTGTATAATTTCTTTTCGAGAAATCGTCGTTTATGTTATGATTAATGGAGGGTAGGATAGTGGCCACCCACCCACCCTACATATAAAATAAAACATAAGCTAAAATCTAGGTTAAATTATTTTGACACTAAAAGTAACTTTATTATTGTCAGTTTTCATTATCTTTAACAGGAATTTTGTAGTTGGTACCAGGAAACTAATCGTCTGTCAATGACTAAAATAAAAATGTATATGTAGGGTGGGTGGGTGACCTCTGTCCCACCAATCTATAGAATATACGAGAGTGTTTTCTAAATAAATATTTAATCATAAACTTGTGTGTACTTAGTTTGTTTATTACATTTTTAGTTTTGTATAATTTCTTTTTGACAAATCGTCGTTTATGTTTTGTTAACTGGAGGGTGGGATAGTGGCCACCCACCCACCCTACTTATGAAATGAGACATAAGCTAAAATACTGGGTTAAGTTATTTTAATAATAATAGTAATTTTATTATTGTTAGTTTTCATTATCTTCAACAGTAATTTTGTAGTTGGTACCAGGAAATTAATCATCTGTCAATGACTAAAATAAAAATGTGTATGTAAGGTGGGTGGGTGGCGTGGTTGGCCTCTGTCTCACCCTCCAATCCATAGAATATACGAGTGTATTTAAATAAATATTTAATCATTAACATATGTGTACCTAATTTGTTCATCACATTTTTAGTTTGGAATAATTTCTTTTTGGGTGGAATAATGGCCACCCACCCACCCTACATATTAAATGAAGCATAAACTAAAATACAGGTTTACAATATTTTAACTTTAATAGTATAATTATAGCGGTTAATTTTTTAAAACTTCAACAGTAATTTTGTTGTTGTTTGCTGGAAATTAAACGCCTAACAATAACTGAAGTTGACATGTATATGTAGGGTGGGTGGGTGGCCTCAATTCCACCCTCAAGTCTGTAGATCATACAAAAGTGTTTTGATAAATATTTAATAAAACATAAACATGTATATTTATTAAATTATGTTTTAAATTGTATGTGGTTTCATTAATAGAAATATAAAAATATTCACTTATAGTGTGAAAATTGAAAAGCAGGATAGTGGTCACCCACCCGCCTTACACATACTTGCAAACTTACGTTAAAACACTGGCTTATTATTTTTTTAACATCGATTGTAAATTCATTGTTAATTTTCTTTGATATCATTAAGTAATTTTGCGTTCATTTATAGAAAAACAAACGTACAACAATTGCTGAGGTAAAAATACATATGTAAGGTGGGTGGGTACCATCCATTTTATCCTTCAGTCTGACATACGAGAGTATTCATAATAGACAAATAATCACAATCATGTGCGTACTTAATTTATTCATAAAATTTTAAGTTTTGTATAATTTCTTCTCATGAAATTATCGTTTATGTATTGGCAAATGGAGGGTGGAATGTTAACCACATACCCACCTTACTTAAGTAATGAAACTTAAGCTAAAATGGTAGTTTACAATTTTTGAACATCAATAATAATTAATTATTATGTTAATTTTCATTAAATGTAAAAGTATTTTATAATCGATTACAGGAAATCCAACATATAGTAATGATGTTAAAGTAAAAATGTATATAGGGTGGCCTCTACCCTTCAATCCGTAGAATATACGAGAGTTTTTTTTTAAATAAATATTTAATCATAAACATAAATATATAAAAATGGGTACTTAATTTGTTTATTACATTTCTAATTGTATATAATTTGTTGACAAATAATAAATATAAGATTTATATGATACATGTCTGTAAAATTTAAATTAGACAATTATTTAAATACTAGTTTTAAAGAAAAATTAAAATATTATAGAACTATAATGGACATTCTCTTTTTCATTTTTATATTTATATTATAGTATACATTTTTATCTAGATTTCCCACAACGAAACAATAACATAAAGTTTAATAACCACCGCTTCAGGTTACTATTGATTACATCCGTAGTATATGACTACACTAATAATTTTGCTGCCGGAGGGTTATTGGAATTAGGTACGGGGGGATTGGGGGAAAATACGTATTAATTGGCCGTATTGCCAATTAATAAAGCGGAATTTCGGGGTCCGTAATTTTCATAAATTTTGATTAGTATGCAAATGCCCTCCCCCCATCATCATCGTTCGATATGTATATCAATTTACTGCCCACGCTGAATACTCGGGGATCATTAAATGGGCTTTGCCTCGTTAGAACCTAATTACGGTTCACTTGAACCACGGGAGTAGCGTGCAACACCCGAAAGTTAAATGAAGTTAATAATTTCATACGATCAATAGAAAATAAGTAAGCAATGTATAAAATTAACAGGAGTAATGTTAATCGTCTTCAGGTGGTATCCGGCCCGTATTATATTGATGACCATTATATTTCTACACTCGTTTTGGTTTCTTTTCAGATGCGGGCGATGGTATTACGTACTTGTGCAGGTAAGTCTTGTCATGCGGTGATTTTTTTTTCTGCTTTGAATACGTATACAGGTAAACCGAGGTTTTTTTCTTTGTTTAGGTATGAGGGGCAGGTGCGAACGCGTGTCCGTTGTATATCTTTTTAAAAAGTCGGCGCCCGCATCTCGTGCAAAGTTGTAAAAGTTGTTTTATACGTAATTATTTGCTAACGATAATTTTATGTGTTAAATCGTCTGGGGTTTAATTGACAATATCGTTGAGCGTTTATCTGTATGGCCAATCTTAACATGTTTGAAATTTCTGATTATTTTATTTGATGTCTCCTCGTGGTAGGTCCATCATCATCATCATCATTTTCTATTTCCATCAAGAATTTTTTATATGAAAAGTGCACAAGTGTAAGATGGAAAGCAAAAAGCCAATTGAAAGGCAAAGAAAGCTGTCGAAAACGATGCGTATTTTAAAATTAAGTTTTATTCATTTCACATAATTATTAATTATTGATTACAATTATTAATTATATGTATTAGAACTTATAAAACTCTTAATTATACATAAAATTATGTTCGCGATTTGAGTGAAGTGCGAGCCGACCTGTGTTGGGGACTAAAACGCGTCCCTCCGCAGTCCTTATATCTCATGGAGATTTTGTGGATATCAGAATTTAGGGCGGCAGCATTAAGTGCGGAACCATCCTCTGGAATGACATGAAATCCAGGGTTGTTTTGTAATGTAATGTACTTTATTCGTGTTTATACTTAGAAAAGCTTACACTCGTCAATATCAGATATTCCACAAGTCGTTGGTTCTTGGTTGGATTGGTCCGTGGTTGAGCGTTTCTTCCTCTAGATTGAGAAGGTTTTCTTGTTTTTAACAGATTGACTGCCACGTCGACCATATATGGGCGACACGTTGTATTTCAGTTGAAGCCATGTCGGACAAATATGGTGAAAATTCTATGCTATTTTACTGTAGTGTTTTAAATCGTGGCCTCTGGCGAAACTTTTGGTATATTGGTTTTGGCCCTGCTCAAAAAATAAGAGAAATAACAATTTAATTATTTTAGTAATTTATTTTCTCAAACTATAATATAGTTACAAATATAACTTTTTATGGTGGTTTCCATAACACTCTAAACACATAAAAGGAGCATGATTGCAATCCGGGAAATATGTGTATACTTTTTTTCCCCTTTTTTTATCAGCAGTTCTTCCTTCAAGTTTTTTTTATTCTTGCATAACACAAAGTATACATACGGCGTACCTTTTTATTATTTTCATCCATTTTAGTTTTTAGAACATGAACATTACGACAATTGGGTTTGACGTGTTTTAATTTTTTTTGTAAATTTGGCAAGCTTGATGCTATTTCTTCTCGAAACCATAGTATTTTAGCTGATTTTTTACTTGCTGTTTTATATACTATAAAAGCATTCACAAGTGAAATACCTACTAAATAATCTATGCCTAGCTTCCGGTACCACTTTATATCCTTTCTCAGGGTCGTGGCATATGAACAAATTTGATCTGATAGATCAATACCGGCTCCCTCTATTTTACGCTAATATGGTTGATGGTTGATCAGCATTACATCTCCCATCTGCTCCAACATTTTCTTCCTCATCACCTGTAATATTTCTCAAGTGTGGTGCGTGTTTAGTTGATAAAATTTTTACATTGCGTGTTTCCCGCCATTTTAGTACCACAATTTCATTTTGCTCTTCTTTCGCTATCATTTATCCTCTATCTAGTTTAGCGTGTAAAAGTTCTCGTGGCATATATTTTTTATTGGCCCTCAAAGTACCAACTACGGGATTATATGTTGAAGAAAATATCGAAAAAGAAAAAAGTGTTAAGGAAGAAAAACTACAAGTTGAAGAAAAAAGTATTAAGGAAGAAAAACCACAAGTTAAAGAAAACAACGAAAAGTCCACTGATAAGTTAAAAGTTGAGGAAACGAAAGTGGAGTTAAAACCAATTGATAAAAACGTGGAATTAGAGAAGAAAATCGAAAACGCAAAACTTCCACTAGAAAAACTTCAATCAAGCCTTAACCAAATGAAGAGTAAAGCCCGAAAACTTCCCAATCTGGACCAATCAATTTCCACCATTCTCCAACTCGATGATATACTGAGAAATGTTCTTAACACCATCGACCAAACACTTCCAATCGAAGCCCTACAATCCCTCATCAACATACAGGGACCGTTTTTGGAAGTGGCCGTTTCCTTGGGAACGATAATTAATGTAATTGCAAATCCGTCCGCACTGAAATCGCAAAAGCCCATGCTCGCTTTGAAGGTTGAAGATTTGAGGAAATCAATCGAGGCGACGCCGTTAGAAGGCAAGGCGATAAAGAAGAGTTTGGAGGATACTGTAGCGAAGTTGTTGGAGATCGAAACGAGGTTAAGGGAAGAAATGGCATTAGCGGAGAAGGAGGAGAAGGAAAAGACTGCCCAAAAATTAGCCGAAGAAGAAATGAAGAAAAGGAAAAATGAGGAATTGAAAAAGAAAGAAGATATGATGAAGAAGGAGGCTGAAGAATTGAAAAAGAAAGAGGCTGCAGAGAAATTAACTAATGAAGAAAAGAAGAAAATGGAGGCTGCTGAAGAATTGGAAAAGAAGGAATCCGCAGATAAATTAGATAGTGAGGAAAAGAAGAAGATTGAGGATGCTGAAGAATTGAAAAAGAAGCAATCCGCTGATGAATTAGCTGGTGAGGAGAAGAAGAAGATTGAGGATGTTGAAGAATTGAAAAAGAAGGAATCTGCAAATAAATTAACTAGTGAAGAGAAGAAGGAGATTGGAGCTGTTGAAGAATTGAAAAATAAGGAATCCGCAGATAAATTAGCTAATGAGAAAAAGAAATAGATTTAGGCTGCTGAAGAATTGAAAAAGAAGGAATCTACTGAGGAAAAGTTGAAGGAGATAAAAGGTGATGCTGATGCAGAAATTAAGAAACAAGATGCTGCTGAAAATAAATTAGTTGAAGAAGAAAAGGCACTTGTTGATGAGCAGAAAACTAAAGTAGAAGAAGTTGACAAACCACAAGACGATAATAAGGTAGAAGAAAAGCAAGAAGTTAAAACGATTCTTCTTAAAGAAGAACAAAAAATACAAGACGAAAAGAAAATACAAAAACTCTCAGCACCGATACAAAAGCTTCAAGGTAAGGTGGGGGTCATGAAAGCGGAGATTTCAAAACCTGAGAAACAACCTCAAAAGGCAATCCTTTGCATCTTAGGCTTAGAAAAACCGCTCGAGGAATTATCACAAACAGTCGAAGCCCTTAACGAATCTGATCCTTCAATTGGTAACCTTACAATCTTAGAGGAACCTATTAAAGAGTTATCCGTTGCTGTTGCAGAAGCGACTGTTGCAATGGATGGTGGTGAAAAGATTAAAGTGACGGAAGCTTTGCAGACATTAAAGCAGGCCGTTGAAAATGTTACCGAAGCCCAATCGTTAGCTATACAGGAACCATTTAAGGCAACCATAGAGAGAATTTCTGAACTTCATAAGGCTCCTATTTTAGTGAAGTTGAAGCCGATGTTGCTAAAGCTAGTGAGAGATTGAAGGCACAACCTCAAAAGGGTAAACTTGATGTTGTAAAGCTTGCGGAATCATTGGAACTCTTGCAGGGTAATTTGGACGATTTTTAAAAGGTTGGTGATGTGAAGAAGTTTGAAGCACCATTAGAACGACTTGTCGTTGTTTTGGAACAAACAAGCGCTTTAAAGGCTGATGTAAGTGAGAAACCTAAATTACTAGAGGCTTCTAAACAAATTCAAAACGATGAAAAGTTGATTAAGGTGAAGGAACCAATTATAAAGTTAGAAGATAAAATTGAAATTTTAAAACTGAAAATTTCTGAATCTAAGGAAAAACCTAAATCCGCCGTAATTTCTATTATAGATTTGAAACAACCTCTTAAGGCCTTAGAGGAAACGATTGAAGGTTTAGAAAGACCTGAAGAGGTGTCTGCTCTTGTAACACCTATTGAGGAATTTTATAAAATCATCTGAACTGAAATCTGCACATTCTTCATCTTCATCATTTCGTAAAAATTAATCACTTTCTAATATTATTCGCAAATCGGCATCGCTTAAATATTTTCTTTTAGCCATTTTCTACTGCACTTTTCGCAAAACAACTTTACAAATAAAACTGTATCAACTATCACAAATTTACAGCTAATAAAAGAGAAACATAACCTAACATATCGTCACACATATATGGCCGACATGGCTCTGCAAGAAACAATATAACACGGTGGGACACGTCAACCACATATGAGTGACATACAAAACAATTAATATTTTAAAAATTACTTATGGGTACCTAACTACTTATTTTGAACTTATTATTCTTCAAGAGTGAAACATTCATTCCAACTCTCCTCTAACTTTTCGATGCCCTTTATGTGAAACGATTTGTCTTTGTTCTCAAAATAAGCCTCAGTTTCTTCATTTGAGCCAAATTTCTTTCCGTTGTCCATCTTTTTCATGTTTGCAAAAAGCCAGTAGAGTCGCTTGGGGCCAAATCTAAAGAGTACGGTGGGTGGGAAAGCAATTCAAAGCGTAATTCAACCAATTTAACCATTGTTTTCATTGACTTGTAACACTGGGCATTGTCCTGGTGAAACGGCACTTTTTTCTTTTGCATGTGGGGCCGTATCTTGATTTCTGCACTCAATCGATCCAATAATATTCATTAACAATAGTTTTGCCTTTCTCAAGATAGTCGATGAACAAAATTCCATGTGTGTCCCAAAATACGATGCCATAATCTCACTAGCTGACTTTTGAGTTTTTAGTAACTTTAGGCGACTTTCACCGGCTGCTGCCCACTCAACTTACAATCTCTTTAATTCAGGCGTATAGAAGTGGATCCATACTTCATCTATTGTCACATACCGACGCAAGAAATCCTTTTAATTTTGCTTGAACAGCTTCAAACAGCGCTCTGAATCTTCGACGAGTTGTTTCTGGTTCGGTATGAGCAAACGCGGCACCTACTTCCAAAGCAAATTGGTCATGCCTAAATTTTCATATAAAATTGCAAAGACACTACCTTCTAATATCTACAAGGTGTCAGATATCTCACAGAACTTCATGTTACGGTCTTTTAAAACTCTTTTGTGGAATTTTTTATGTTTTCTGGAATAACTGCCGATTTGGGGCGACTAGAGGGTTCAGCATTATCAGTGCTTGTACGGCTACATACCAATTATTAATAGTTGATTCCCTAAAATGTTTATCAAGCCACTGTTTAGTTTCAACAATATTTTTGCCCAACAAAATCCCACCCTCCAATCAGTAAAATATCATCAAAATTTATTTGAAAAATTTGTATGAATAATTCTCTAAAAATTGCAATTATTTTGTGTTTATTTATATTTTAACTTTTAATTAAAACCCTCGCTTATGTTTCACTGATTGGAGGGTGAAATAGAGGCCACCCACCCACCCTACATATACATGATAACTTCCATTGCTAATCGTTGATTTTGCTGCTAAAAACAATCAAACCCTTTATGTAATGAAAATTAAAACAAAATCAAAATTTATGGTTAAATATAAAAGACTTTCTATAGCTAATCTTATCTAATTTATATATAAAACCAACCCACCCATCATGCATAAAATTTTTATTAATTTACTCACTCAAAAATTTTGCCTTTTGAATTTCTTTTTTATTCAAAAAGTTTTGTAATATAATTTTACTCCAAACCGCGAGACGATCAGTAATTGGAATTTATATGTATGTATATGGTGGGTGGGTGGTCTTTATCCTACCCACCAATCAGTAAAACATCATTAACAATTAATTGAAAAATTTGTATGAATAAATCTCAAAAATTGCAATTATTTTGTGTTTATTTATATTTTACAACTTTTAATTACAACCCCTCGATTATATCTTACTGATTGGAAGGTGATATAGAGGCCACCCACCCACCCTACATAAACATGATAACATTAATTGCTAATCGTTGATGATTTTGTTGCTAAAAACAATCAAACCCTTTATGGAACAAAAAATAAAACAAAATCAAAATTTAAGTTTAAATATAAATGACTTTCTATTGCTAATCTTATCTAATTTAGATTTAAAGTCACCCACCCATCATGCATAATTTTTTTATTAATTTACTAACTCAAAAATTTTACCTTTTTAATTCTTTTTTTATTCAAAGAGTTTTGTAATTAATTTTATTGGATACAGCCAGATGATCAGTAATTGAAATTCGTATGTATATGTAGGGTGGTTGGGTGGCCTCTATCCCACCTTCAAATCAGTAAAACATCATCAAAAATTAATTGAAATATTTGTATGAATTCATCAATTAAAAAATGCAGTTATTTTGTACTTGTTTATATTTTACAACTTCCAACTAAAACCCTCGATTATGAATTACTGATTGGAGGGTGGGATAGAGACCACCCACCCACCCTACACATATATGTTAACCATAATTGCTAATCGTTAATGATTTTCCTGCTAAAAATAATCAATCTCTGTATGTAATAAAAAATAAAACAAAATCAAAATTTAAGTTTAAATATAAATTATTTTTTATAGCTAATCTTATCTAAGTGATATTTAAAGTCTGCCCACCCATCATGCATCAAATTTTTATTAATTTACTCACTCAATAGTTTTACCTTTTGAATTTCTTTTTTATTCAAACAGTTTTGTAATTAATTGTACTTCAAACCGCCCGACGATCAGTAATTGTAATTTATATGTATATGTAGGGTGGGTGGGTGGCCTCTATCCCACCCTCCAACCAATAAAACATCATTAAAAATTATTTGAAAAAATTGTATGAATAATTCTCTAAAAATTGCAATTATTTTGTGTTTATTTGTATTTTACAACTTTTAATTAAAACCCTCGCTTATGTTTTACCGATTTGAGGGTGGGATAGAGGCCACCCACCCACCCTACATATACATAATAATTTTAATTGATAATTGTTGATGATTTTGCTGCTAAAAGCAGTAAAACCTTTTATGTAATAAAAAATGAAACAAAATCAAAATTGATTAATGGTTGAGGCGTTCACTTCGTGATACATCTTGAATATTTAAATAAAGTAAAACTCACTTTGTTAATATCACACTATTTATTTAATTATTTCAGCTGATCATTTTCAAACTTAAAGTTTGAAAATGATCAGCTGTTGATTGAAACTCGAGTCACTTTTTAAATAAATAGTGTGATATTAACAAAGTGAGTTTTACTTTATTTAAAAAATCAAAATTTAAGTTTAAATATAAATGAATTTTTACAGCCAATATTATCTAATTTAGATTTAAAGTTTGCTCACCCGTCATGCATATTTTTTTTAAATTCAGTCCCTCAAAAATTTTATGTCTTGAATTTCTTGTTTATTCAAATTTTTGTAATTAATTTCATTGGATACAGCAAGACGATCAGTAATTGAAATTAATATGTATATGTAGGGTGGGTGGGTGGCCTCTATCCCACCCTCCAGTCAGTAAAACATCATCAAAAATTATTTCAAAAATTTGTATGAATAATTCTCTAAAAATTGCAATTATTTTGTGTTTATTATATTTTACAACTTTTAATTAAAACCCTCGCTTATGTTTTACTGATTGTAGGGTGGGATAGAGGCCACCCACCCACCCTACATATACATGTTAACTTTAATTGCTAATCGTTGATGATTTTCCTGCTAACAATAATCAATCTCTGTATGTAATAAAAAATAAAACAAAATCAAAATTTAAGTTTAAATATAAATGAATTTCTACAGCTAATATTATCTAATTTAGATTTAAAGTTTGCTCACCCATCATGCATATTTTTTTTAAATTAAGTCCCTCAAAAATTTTACCTCTTGAATTTCTTGTTTATTCAAATTTTTGTAATTAATTTCATTGGATACAGCAAGACGATCAGTAATTGAAATTTATATGTATATGTAGGGTGTGTGGATGGCCTCAATCCCACCCTCCAATCAGTAAAACATCATCAACAATTAATTGAAAAATTTGTATGAATACATCTCTAAAATTTGCAATTATTTTGTGTTTATTTATATTTTACAACTTTTAATTACAACCCTCGATTATGTCTTACTGATTGGAAGGTGGGATAGAGGCCACCCACCCACCCTACATATACATGATAGTTTTAATTGCTAATCGTTGATGATTTTGCTGCTAAAAACAGTCTAACCCTTTATGTAATGAAAACTAAAACAAAATCAAAATTTATGTTTAAATATAAATGACTTTCTATAGCTAATCTTATCTAATTTAGATTTAAAGTCAGCCCACCCATCATACATAAAATTTTTATTAATTTACTCAGTCAAAAATTTTACCTTTTGAATTTCTTTTTTATTCAAAAAGTTTTGAAATTTATATGTATATGTAGGGTGGGTGGGTGGTCTTTATCCTACCCACCAATTAGTAAAACATCATTAACAATTAATTGAAAAATTTGTATGAATACATCTCTAAAAATTGCAATTATTTTGTATTTATTTATATTTTACAACTTCCAATTAAAACTCTCGATTTTTTTTACTGATTAAAGGGTACCACCCACCCTACATATAAATGATAACTTTAATTGCTCATCGTTGATGATTTTGCTGCTAAAAACAATCAAACTTTTGTGTAATAAAAAATAAAACAAAATCGAAACTTACGTTTATAAATAAATGACTTTCTGTAGGTAATATTATCTAATTTAGATTTAAAGTCTGCCCACCCATCATGCATAAAAATTTTATTAATTTACTCACTCAAACATTTTACCTTTTTAATTTCTTTTTTATTCAAGAAGTTTTCTAATTAATTTTATTGGAAACCATGAGACTATCAGTAATTGAAATTTGTGTGTATATGTAGGGTGGGTGGGTGGCCACTATCCCACCTCTAATCAGTAAAACATCATCAAAAATTATTTGAAAAATTTGTATGAATAATTCTCTAAAAATGCAATTATTTTTTGTTTGTATACATTTTACAACTTCTAACTAAAACCCTTGATTATGTTTTACTGATTGGAGGGTGGGATAGAGGCCACCCACCCACCCTACATATACATGGCAACTTTAATTGCTAATCGTTGATGATTTTGCTGCTACAAACAGTCAACTTTTATGGAATAAAAAATAAAACAAAATCAAAATTTAAGTTTAAATATAAAAGACTTTCTATAGCTAATCTTATCTAATTCAGATTTAAAGCCATCCCACCCATCATGCATACAAATTTTATTAATTTTCTCATTCAATAGTTTTACCTTTTGAATTTTTTTTTATTCAAACAGTTTTGTAATTAATTGTACTTAAAACCGCCCGACGATCAGTAATTGTAATTTATATGTATATGTAGGGTGGGTGGGTGGCCTCTATCCCACCCTCCAATCAGTAAAACATCATCCAAAATTATTTGTAATATGTGTATGAATAATTCTCTAAAGATTGCAATTATTTTATTTTTATTTATATTTTACAACTTTTAATTAAAACCCTCGCTTATGTTTTACTGATTGTAGGGTGGGATAGAGGCCACCCACCCACCCTACATATACATGATAACTTTAATTGCTAATCGTTGATGATTGTGCTGCTTAAAACAGTAGAACTCTTTGTGTAATAAAAAATTAAACAAATTCAAAATTTAAGTTTAAATATAAATGTCTTTCTATAGCTAATCTTATCTAATTTAGATTTAAAATCTGCCCACCTATCATGCATCAAATTTTTATTAATTTACTCATTCAAAAATTTTACCTTTTTGAATTTCTTTTTTGTTCAAAAAGATTTGTAATTAATTTCATTGGATATAGTGAGACGATCAGTAATTAAAATTCATATGTATATGTAGGGTGGGTGGGTGGCCTCTATTCCACCCTCCAATCAGTAAAACATACGCGAGGGTTTTAATTTAGGATCCCAAATTTTGCTTAAACAATTAATTTCTTATGAATTTGCGATTGTACCCAACTAGTGCTAAAAATACTTTAATTTCCTTTTGGGTTTTCGGTAATGAATAATTTCTGATTGCATTGATTTCTACTGAGAAAAAAAGAAAAGTTCGAAATCAAAGGGGTTGGAGATGGATCGTACAGAATGGAGACCAGAGGCTGTAGTTACATTTGAGACATTTTGCTTAAAAACTAATGATTATTATTAATACTAATTATTGAAGGACCGTTACAAAACCTATTGATGAATAAAGGTAAACCAAAAGAAAAACAATTGATTGCTAGTAGCCAAAATTAAGAGCAGTGAATGGAAAACAGACTTATAATGTGCATATCTGAGGCTCAGATAATCTTCACGAGATTATAAAATTGCAATGAGACCCCCCTAAATTGAATATTTTTTATACCATATCTCTGTGGAAAGATTATGTAACTGGTACTTCCTACACCCGATATATTTTATTCAGGAAGACTAGAAGAATCAATAAGACTTTAAATTGAAGCAGAGAAAGATTGGTTTCTGGCTTTAGAGGCATAAAACATAATTTACCTTTCCTGTTACCATTTCTCTTTTGTATATCCGAATGTGCACTTTTAGTACTGTTGCCTTTATCATTTTCCGGATGTTCAATCCTTGAAATTAAATATAAATAGAGAGATAAAATAGTAACGTTCGCACACGTCTAAATTAGACAAATATTGGATGTGAAATTGAAACGTGAATTTAATTGAACCCGTCGACTTTGCAATATATGAAAATATTCCGAGTGCCTCACTTTTAGAAAACACTAGAAGCCTCTTCTCGGAAGTTCCTCAACTTAATCGAAAGTACACATCGAAAGCACTCTGCGGACTTGTCGAGATGAGTGAAGTACTTGACCTTGTCAGATGTCCGGAATTCCACTCGATTACCTCGTGCACGAGACTTGGGTAAATATATTTAAAATTAACTCATTAAGAGTAATATTGCTAATGAGAATGGAATATGAAGATAATAAGTTATTGGAAAAATAACTAAACATTTCATCCTTATATAACTTAATATAAATTATCAACCTAATTACTCCGCCTCAAAATCCATAAATCACACCACCTGCGAACGTGATAAGGAGTTGGGGGGAGGGGGACACATAAATCACCGTTAAGTGTCCGAAAATACACCCTTTCCGTTTCCTCCCGGCATTGACTTGGCGAAGAAAAGCGCATCCCCCCATCAACCACCATACTTCCCTTCCCCTCAAAGCAGCTATTCATCTACATTCTACATCGAGTTATCTGTCCGCACCCTCTGTTTTCCCTCCGCCGGCGCTGGTGTTACGGGTTGCGTGAAAAATGGGGCGGCATTATTGCATCGGCCCACATTTTTCCCGTCGGCCATTTATTACGGGGGGCGACTTGCAAATGAAAAATTCTGAACGGCCGCGCTCTAAATTATCAGAAAATGCGTTATTGCCGTGTAAGCATTTTTTTTTCACTTCATACCGGGCAATATGATAAATCACGACAACTACGACTGACTAATGGGCGGTTATGTGCAAGCACACTAGTTAATTCCCAGTTTGGGAGGATGGGGGGAGGGGGGACATGCAATTCGGAAATTACGGTCGGAACTAATTTTTCAAAAATTATTTATCGGTTGGACATCGAGCCATTTAACGGACGCTGATTTATAATTTACGGTCGAAAAGTATCGCCCCATGATAGATCAACTGATATTTTATTCCGTTTATCACAGAATATACTGGATAAAAAATATATTTCGTAATAATGATAACCCTAATAACATGTTTTATTTATATTTACAGGGAAACATTGTCTAGGGACTTATATTTACGAAATGAATTGTCGCAGTCGGTAGGATCATTGAAATTAATACAGGGAAACATTTTCTAAGGACTTACATTTATGAAATTAATTGTCGCCATCGGTAGGATCATATAAATACAGGGAAACGTTAATTAATTACGAAATTAATTATCGCAGTCGGTAGGATCATCGAAATAACTACAGTTAAACATTATATAGGGATCATAATGATGGTTGCGATCATTACTATGTGGTAGTTCATAATGAACACTGAATAAAACATAGTAAGTGTTTTATTTAATGTTCATTATCTAGGGAATTACATTTAGGAATTAAATTGTCGTAATCGGTATGATCATCAAAATAAATACAGGGAAACGTTAATTAATTACTGAATGAATTGTCGCAGTCGGTAGGATCTTCGAAATAAATCCATTAAAACTCAAATACTCTCAGTGGCGTGTTACATAACATAAAAATAAATTACAATATCAATAGACAAAACTATAAATAGTACACTGGCGAACGTTTATGAATACGACGTGCTCGTACGATCAGGAAATGAAGATGCGCAAGGCCCTAATTAGGCAATCCTCTAACCGATAGTGTTGGTTACGGTGCGCTGAGGCTTCCATTGTGAGGTCACGCGATCGTCTCCCGGTGATTACAGGTGTCCCTATTGTATAATAAAATCATAAAGTAGGTCGCCGGGATGTAATTATTTTCAATTTATCAAAGCACAGATAAATTATACACGCCAAAAATAAAACACTATCATTTCCTCAACTCACTCAGTTATTTCATCAAAATACTAAATAGAAAAAAATAAACTACCCTATAGTAAAGGAATCCGAAACGGTTCAGGTAAAACCCCCTTTACCGATAGAAAAATATTCGTAACGAATTTTCGTATCTGTAAATTTTTGTGCGAAAGTGAGAATTGCATAAACGTAATCATCAATTTTTATTTCCCCACCAAAAAAAAGCAATCGCGCAAAGTGCCCGCGTGTGTTTTTTTTTGTTCCTGTCTGGTGCCCGCCGATAATAATTCATAATAAACATTACGAATTCAGTCCGGGTTAATCGTATTGCTCGGCCTGAAAAAAAAAAAGTTATAAAAGGAAATTACGGAGGGTAAATCGTAAATCATTTAGATTACAGCGCGGAAAATTGTTTTAAAATTGATTGCGCTCTCCCGAAAAACAAGATAGAGAACGAATAAAAAGAACAAATCGCTCGCAATTATCACGTACAAGGGCTGCGTTTTTTATTCGTTGTAATATTACATGTATTTCATGAATTGGAAATGTTTTTCATGAATTGTTGGTAAAAATTTTTTTTCGAAAAGAAAGTGTTAATAAATTCTACAAATCTGAAGTTTCATAATATTATATTCAGTTTTCTGACACGTGTTTCGGTCAATGACGACCATTCTTAAAGAAATTACAAAAATAACTAATTAAAAAGCAGAAGTTTATATATTATGAGGTTAATCCAAATATGGAAACTACATTGATTTCGCGAAGAAAACCAAGAACCTAGCTGTCAACAACAATGCAATTCTGGTCTTCTTTGATGTCAAGAGCCTCTTCACTCCAATTTCAGTTGCTGAACTCAAGGAAATTTTGCATAAAAAGTGCCAAGAATAATCATCTTATAAGTCGATGATTATTCTTCAGAAATCACCAGTTTAGTAAATGCTTATTTCGACCAAAAATACTTCCGTTTTAACGACACCTTTTACATCCAGCATGAAGAAATATACAATACTGATGCAGATATGTTGATTATATTTTCTGCATATGGAATGGAACAGATAGACACTTGGATACATTTTTACATACTCAACTTTTTAGACCTGATTATTTCAATAAAAAGCAATACACTAAAATATGCCATATATGTATAGAAAACTCACTGCCACAGATACAATCATCCCACCAACATTACTACAATCTGAACAAACCAAATCCTATGCATTAAATTCATATATTCATCAGCTGATCAACATCCCACTCAACGAAGAAGATTTTAACCGAGAACTCCATACAATTTAACAAATTGCCACAAAAACGGACTCGAAAAAACAAGGTAGAAAGGATTCTGAAACGGAAAAGAAGAAAAGCAGTGCAAAAACTCCTGTTAAATGGAGAAGGAACCACAGAAGACAGCAAGTTTGCAGCCATTCCATACATTTTGTTCTTAAGCTAGAAGATTGCAAAAGAACTTACCAAACACAACGTTTAAGCATTAGAAGTCAGCAGGGAAAATTTTTAAAAAGTATCAAGTACAATTTGAGAACTACGAAGGAAAATATATAGGATAGACAGGAAGATATTTCATGATCAAGTACAACGAACACAAGAAGGCAATAGAAAAAACAAACCATGGGAACAAGATTATCCGAGCATTGCGTCACAACATCAATTAGTCGACATCAAACCAATCTGTTTTGTAGAAAAAGGCCAAAAATTAAACCTATTTGAAAGTCTTGAGATTAAGAGAGCCATTAGGAATAGTATTAATCTCCTAACAACCAGAACTAAAGTTCGAATCTCTTAATCGGTCGACTTTCCCGCAATTAATCCCTTAATATACATTGTAACACCTTCTTTTTAATTAGTTATTTTTGTAGTTACAGGAAACTGAATATAACAATATTAAACTTAACAAGTGTTTTAATTTGAAAGTACCTAATATTCAGGCAACAAATGCTGGAAAATATTCTACAAATCCAAAAAACGAATTTTGGAAAAAGAAAGGATTCTGAACATAATTTAGTTTCAATAAGAAATCCAATGAAAAGAAACAAGATAGATAGGCTGGAAAATTCTAGAAATCTAGAGAAAAAATTGTAAGAAAATTCTTGAAACTTAAATAAACTAGAAATTAAATTACTGAAAAGTACTTACATTTTTTACACCAGGGGGAGCATCAGCTCCCGGTAAGGCTACCCATGCTTGGAAGGACTTAGGTGATGGATCTGACTAAGCAGCACGTAATACAGGGCAGAAGGGGTTTTAGCCGAAGTGAAGAACACCCAAAAACCAAAAAAACTTCTTTCATTATGGTCACTAGAAGTAAAAAGTTTACGAAGCAGAGCTCGGGACTCCTGTTTCGGTCAGAGACAGGTGTTCTCGGGCGAGCACCCTTGGACCGTCAACCAACTGCTTAAAAATAACAACATAGTTGAGCTCGCTTTCAAGTGGCCCACTACAAACCACCCACCAGTCTCCTCTACTCAGGGGCGGCGAACAGGCTACTCCCGACAAGTACACTGGGGACAGCCACGCATGACAGTGAGGAAATCGCCCTGCGCGGAAGAAAACTGAAGTAGGCTGACAGAACAGCTTCCACTGCGGGTCGGGCCACCACGAGCTTGTATTGTATTGTATTTAGTCTTTATCTAACGTGCATGTTATAAATAAGTATATAATTGTACTATCAACGTAAGAAAAATATATACAAATAATTTTGACTGCATGCAGAAGGGCGGAGTTCACGGATGATCTTCCACTCGAATCTTTTGATCCTCTTCCGTCGTAGGAGGTCTAGTTTGGAATAGCTTCAAGGCTAGTTCCCAAAAACGGGAGCCAGGAACAAGTGGCACAAGTTACAGCAGCTTCCGGGTTGATAAGGCTAATAAAGGCTTCAGTCGGGCTGCCCAATTCTCAGGACGAAGCCTTGACTCTTTTTTTGTTGCCGCTAGAAGAAATCGAGCTGTAACCAAATGCCAGCTATGGTATTGTCTGGGAGAAGGAGATCATCCCGAAGGCTGTCGAGGACCCTCCCATGGAGACCACAGCATACACCCAGAATGGCTCCCCATAAACAGAATCCCGGCTCCGAGGCCAGACCAAGACGGACCGAGAAATACATAAGGTAAGTTTCTTTTTGCTTATTAGCAAGTAAGTATGACCATGGCATTGTATTAACCTTCACAGGCAAATTCAATATTAAACAAATAAACCTCGGACACTGTAAGCTAGCTTGTGCCAATATCTACACAACCATGAGGTTAATATAGCCCTTATTCAGGAAATCTAACTGACTAACAAGCGAAAGGGTTGACAGTAAGGTCACTCTAAAAGGAAAGGTAAATTACTTTATCTCCACAAATTCAAGAATATGTATCACACCTAAGAATGTGCAGTTCGTGTTCCAATCGCAATTGAGCACATTTTCCTGATCGGATCTGACGCGAATCATCAAAAAAAATGCAGAATTCTTCCCCACAACGGAGGACTGGAACTTGAGTATGGACATCGTCACCAAAAGTACAAATAGACTGGGCAATAAAATCATTCTCCTCTTTCAAATCTTTAGGACCGAATGGTGTGTATCTTGTTACTACAGTGGGACTTGGTACAGATACTGCCGATACTGTGCGGACTCTTTCGGGCATGTATTGCAATGCAGTATGTAACGGGACCATGGAGGTAAGTGATTTTTATTCTCAAAGCCTTACGTTTTTTCTTCTAAAGACCTTAAAGAGACTGTGCGACAATCATATCAAGGGTGGCCAGAAGTATAATACTGGAGTGAAGGCAAGCTCTAGAAAAACTTGCCTCAACTAACACAGTTACAATATCCTGGATTAAGAGACATTCAAACAATGAAGGGAAATGCCGAAAGGAAATTCCCTTGAGAAACTCTAAAATGAATTGTATTTCTTGAAGCCATTCCTTTTTGACAAGTACGCTGGTAGCCGAAAAATTCATCCACTTACCAAAACCGAAGCTAAGCAGGAAATACATTGAACTACCAAGAAACAGTTTGCGGCTGCTAATTGGTATCCTTACTGGGCACTGAAAACTATTGAAGCATCTCCACAACTTAGGGCTGACGAAAGATCCGCTATGTCGGAACGTAGTAACGGTCGCAACCATCATTATGATTAAGTTTAGGAGTAGGGCACAAAGAACCAACGAATGGTTTAAGTTCTACGATCATCTGATCCCCCTCCACAAACCATCATCACTTACATTCAGAAGAGAATTCCGATAAAATAAGGCAAGAAATGTTTAATTTTGGAAAATTTTAGGAACTAAATATTTGAAAGAAAAAATTCTAATAAATCTTAAAAATTTGCAAAGGAGGCTGCTGAAAATAATAGTTTTTTAATTTATATATAATCCGATAACACGAGACCAGAAATGGTGGAAATTTCTATAAAGCAAAAAAATGTAGTTGTAGGAGAATTCTAAAAACTTTAATGGAAAAACATTTAGAAGAGTAATTGCTAGTTAATTCTAAAAGGCAAATTTTTCAAATTGAAAGATACATTGAAGACAAATACTCAATTTTTAATAAAAAGTCAGTAAATTTTCCCAAAATTTGGTTTCCCAAACCTAGATTTTGACTTTATTAAAAACCACGCATTCTGCAGATTAAATTACATATTCAATTATTCAGTGGTTATATTGAACATTTCACAATAGCTATAGACCTAACAGATATTCATCAACTTTTAAATAATGAGCTCTACTGACACTTCCAGGTTTTTTACAGTTTACAAGAGCCTCACAACTATGACTTTGGTCGAAGCAGAAAAATATTACTTTTCAGGGTTTCAATTTATGTGGGCCTCAATTTTTAAGAGCCCCAGGTTGGATGCCACATTTATTACCATCTCTAAAGAGAAAATATAGAACGGGGCATCAAGTGATTTGAAGTAAAACAACACAGTTGAGTTATTCACATTTATTGTTGAATAATGCAACATG
The DNA here is from genome assembly GCA_963969525.1 of Ontholestes murinus. Classification (NCBI taxonomy): domain Eukaryota; kingdom Metazoa; phylum Arthropoda; class Insecta; order Coleoptera; family Staphylinidae; genus Ontholestes; species Ontholestes murinus. Next base: position 73,850,483 of record OZ018391.1, read on the forward strand.
TTTCATTATACATTCGCTTCATCAGGCATATAGAAGCACTGTGTGGTAAAATATGTAAATAATAAATGTAAGTATAATTGATACTTCTGTTACTCACTTGATGGAACCAAATTTTCAAATTGGGTGAAGTAAAACTTTTGTTATGTTCCAAAGTTTTAACTTTGATAATGATCCGTAAGGGCCGAAATAAGTGTCAGTTATCTGAAAATAAAAAAATGCAATATAACAGGTTTTACTTCTCGCAATTTAATAAATATGAGACCTTCTCAACTGTGTTGTTTTATTTAAATGTCTTATGAAGTTTCATCATGTATACAACTCGTCAATTTAATATTATCAAGTGATTTTATACTTTAAAGTCAACAAACTAAAATTTTAAATTGAATATTCAATCATTTTTAGATATTGCATATTCTAAGCTAAAAACAGAAAGCGAAATTAACTTAGATTAATTTCTCGGAGTTTCGAGGATTTGAGACATTTTCTATAATTTATTTCCAAGTGATAACCTTTAAGGATTCATGTATTTAATTTTTAATGGCCCCAGATTGGGCGCCAAATTCGCTACCTACTTTCTTTGCCAACACCAACCCATTTTATTTACTAATTGAATATTGTAACAGAAAAAGATTAAGAAATATGTAATTAATTATTTAAATACAAATCTGCATGCCTATAATTTCATATATCTTATAAGTTTAATTCCACTAAGCTAATTCTAATACGTAACATAAAATCGTAATTATTGTAATATCTTAATAGTTATAGTTTTCATCTGTGTCTAATTTTCGTATATGTAAATCGAATTTTAACGAGGTCGTGAGGTCAGGTGGAACGAGGGGCAGAGGTGGGCTAAGGTAATTTGAAACCGAGTCCCTCCCCCCCGCAGATAATGTGTCGGGATTGAAGGGTGGCTATTGATTAATGACTAATGTTTGTCCGGGAATAGAAAATTGTCGGCCTCCCCCCATCCACCAAACCACAAACCAATTTTCTCGCGTAATAAATCAACGGGTGAAATGAAGACGTTTATTGGGGCAGGTGATTCGTATATCTTGAAATTTGTTTAGAATTATTTTGCGTACTGAAAGGCGAAAGCTTAATTTGCGCTCCCAATGATTTAATTTATAATAATATAATATAAATGTATAATATATTTTTAAATATAGAGAAAAAATAGTTTGAATAATTCTGGATTAGTTTCATTCTTGAACTGAAAATTAGTAAATTAATCATTAATATACAAAAAATATAGAAAATCGTGTTATATTTCAGCCTATTTTTAATTTCATACAAAAATAAAGGAACGCTAATTTGGATTTATTAGAGGAAATAATTTTAATTTGTTGTTTCTAAAAGTAAAAATTAATTCCTAATTCTATTTCTATTTTTTTCCTCTAGCGAGTAGAATTCTTTTTGATCGAATTGATCTGTTAATAAATAAGGTAGTTTGATATTAGCAATAAAAAGGAGATCAAAAATTTGGTGCCCAATCTGGGGACCTTAAAAATAGAATCGTTTAAAGTGAATCCTTTTTTATAACGAAGAAGCAGACACGATGATTTTGTTTTCCAACTTGATTTAATGCGTTTATATTTTGGCCACCTTATTAAAAATCAAATCTTAAGTATTTTAAAATATATAACGTCTAAGAAAAATTAGAAATTTCTAGAAGCTTTTACAAATCTAGAAAAAAATTACGGGATAAGTTGTTGGAAAATTCTTAAAATCTAAAAGAGAAATTGAAAATTCAATAATCAACGAAAATTCTTGTAATATAGAAAAATCATTCTGGAAAATCTGAATGAGAAATTGTTGGAAAAATTTAATAATCATCGAATACAATTGTTACCTAGAAAGAAAAAAATTCTCAAAAAATTTGCAAGCCTCGAAGGAATAACAAATACAGAAAAGTTGTTGAATTTTTTTCTGGGAAAGTAATATTCGGAAAATTTTGAAATAAAATAATCTTAAGAAGTGAATTATTGAAATAAAAAATTGAAGTATATAAAAATTCCGGGAGAAATATACTATAAAATATCAAAATCCTTAGAAGAAAAGAAATTTACTAAAAAAAAAAAAAATAGAAATAATGAAAAATCTTAAAATAAATGTGTAAAATTCTTAAAATCTGAAAAAAAAAATCTAATACCATTTAAAAATTGTTTCTAGAAATTTCAAACTATTTGTGTTTCTTGATTTTCACCTCTTGTTTGGTTTTATTGGACTATTTATTTTTATTAAGTATTCTTCTTCCAAACACTTTTTTTAGGTTCCTAAAATTGTTTAACAGTATTTTCTCTAGTTTTATAGATGTTTTCTATATATCGTGCTTTATATAATTGGATTTCTTATTAAAAATTTGAATATTTTTCAGAAATTTGGAAAATTTTCCTTACAGATGTCTAATTTATTAATTCATTAGCAATTCTTCAAAATGTTTTCCTTTAAGGTTTCTAGAATTTTCTAACAATTTCTTTTGTAAAATATCTTCGTCGAAATCTAGAAAAAAAAATGGGTTATTGAACAACTTACTCTTCATATGTTTAGAATTATTTACAATCCTTCTACAAACATTTTTTTAAAGGTTTAAGACTATAGAATTTTTCAGCAACTTTTGTATCATTTTATCAAAAATTAAAGTATTTGCCAGCAATGCTGCAATATCCCTACAGCAGTTTTACAATTCATTCAAATATTTCTCACAGGTTTCTATAAATTTCTAACAATTTGTTTTCTAAATTTCTAGAATTTTACTCCACCACCTATTGCTTAGTATAATTAGATCAAAATTTTGAGTATTTGTCAGCAATTTCCCTTTCCCAAATTTCTAAAATTTATTAGCAATATAGATTTCTAAAATTTTCTCTTGCTTCGTTGTATCATAAATTTTTCTTCCAAAAGATTTTTAAGATTTCTAGATTTTTCAAATAATTTCTTCTCTAGATTACTAGAATTTTTCTTTCATCTTAAAAGAAATGATGAAAAAGTCTGAATTCGGATTTTGGATGATAAATTTCATTCAAATTCTGAAAAATCGAATGATCTAATAATTTAGGAGAAGAATTGCTCAAAATAAATAAATGAAAAAAGTTGCTGGAAAGTTCTAGAATTATCTGAGAAAACTTTGGCAAAAATTATAAGATTAAACAAAAATTAAAATGCTATAAAATCAAGAAAACTTTAAGAAAACCCTTACAATTTATCATCTCCTAAAACAAGTGCTGAAAAATTCTGCAAGCCTTCAAGAAAACTTTTGGTTTTTATAAAATATATTCCTTAAAAATTTTGGAAAATGCTAGTATCTAGTAATCTAAGAGTAGAATTACAAAAGGATTCTAGAAATCCATTAAAAAAATTGCTGGAAAGTATCTCTTAAAAATCTTGTAAAAAATTGCAAATAATATTTTTTAGAAAATTCTTGTAAGATAAAACCAAAATGGAAATGCTACAAAATCTTAAAAACTCCAGGAAAAGTCGTAATTTTAGCGATACAAATAAATCAGTAAAATTTCGTTTCAACACCTAAAAAGAATGCTGAAAATTTCTGAAACCCTTTAAGAAAACTTTCGGATTTTGGTGATAAATTCCTTTACAATTCTAGAATTAGGAATTATCTAGTAATCTAAGAGAAACATTCTACAAATATATGAGAAAATTTACTAGAATCTTTTAAAATCCTCTGAGAAAACTCTTAAGAATAAAAAAAATATACAAACGAGATTTGTTGAAAAATTCTTATAAAACAAAGCAAGCATAGAAAATTTTAGGAAAACTCTCGATTTTAATATTTTTAGCTATTTCTTTTCTGGAATTCTAGAATTCATTAGAAATTCCTTTTTGCTTTATTTTTTAGTCTTCAGACTTCTGTCTTCAGTATTGTTTTTAGTCTTCAGTCTTTAGTCTTTAGTCTTTAGTCTTTAGTCTTTAGTCTTTAGTCTTTAGTCTTGGGTCTTGAGTCTTGAGTCTTTAGTCTTTAGTTTTTAGTCTTTAGACTTTAATATTTAGTCTTTAGTCTTTAGTCTTTAGTCTTTAGTCTTTAGTCTTTAGTCTTTAGTCTTTAGTCTTTAGTCTTTAGTCTTTAGTCTTTAGTCTTTAGTCTTTAGTCTTTAGTCTTTAGTCTTTAGTCTTTAGTCTTTAGTCTTTAGTCTTTAGTCTTTAGTCTTTAGTCTTTAGTCTTTAGTCTTTAGTCTTTAGTCTTTAGTCTTTAGTCTTTAGTCTTTAGTCTTTAGTCTTTAGTCTTTAGTCTTTAGTCTTTAGTCTTTAGTCTTTAGTCTTTAGTCTTTAGTCTTTAGTCTTTAGTCTTTAGTCTTTAGTCTTTAGTCTTTAGTCTTTAGTCTTTAGTCTTTAGTCTTTAGTCTTTAGTCTTTAGTCTTTAGTCTTTAGTCTTTAGTCTTTAGTCTTTAGTTTCTAAGTCATTAGTTTTTAGTCTCTAAGTCTTTGGTCTCCAATTTTTTAGTTTCAGTCTTTTGCCTTTTAAAAATTTTCTTTTTAGATTTCTAAAATTAATTTTTCAAATGTTATTCAGAAAATTTCTACCATCTCTTGTCTTATTTCATCGGACTTCTCTTTGAAAAAATGTGTATTTTTTAGCAGTTTCTCTTTCAGATTTCTGGAATATATTAGAAATTTCTCTTCTCTCAAAAGTTAAACAAAGCCTGCTTTTGGAATTTATTTTTTCCATAACTTTAAAATTAATTGAAACCAACGACGATTTTCAATTGTTTTTTTTAAATTGTTGAATTTATTCTGGGTGTGAAGACATAAATTTGAAGCTTATCAACTTTGAATTAAAGTCAAGGTTACTTTAGGTTTCAATCATCATTAATTTTCAGTTGATTTGTTCTTTGTTTTTATTTTTTATTAATCTGTTTATTATGTATTATTTAAGAAAGGAGACCAAAGATAAATAAATAAATAAAATAAATTTCATAAATGCTGATTTGATGGATTTATTCTTGGAGGTCACTTTCGATCTACGTTTAGAGTCAATTTCACTTTAGGCCTTCTACATCGATTTTATTATTTTTTTAAATTTTTGTTATTAGATAAATTTTCATCCAAGGAATTTATCCTGGGTTGAATTTAAAGCACGAAATCACTTCTTATCAACGATTAAGATCAAGGTCACTTTAGGTTTCTTCACTTTTTAAATTAAATAAATTTGGCGCCCAATCTGGGGCCTTTGAAAATGAAAGTCCTTAATCCTTAAAGGTTCACTTGTGGATGTCTGGGAGTTACAAAATCTACGTATAGAGAATATATCTATAATCCGGGACAAGACAAATTATCTTCTCTGTTTTTATTGACTTAGAATATGTAGTATTTAAGAAAAGTGATTATATATTCAATTTAAACTTTTGTTTGCGTTTAAAATTTTATTTAAATGAATACTAATTTAGTGATAATATACTACATGAAGTGTACTTTTATCATATTACTCACAAGTAAACATGAGAATTTTCTGCAACTGAAGTCTGACAGAAAAAAAAAATAAATCCGTACACATCATTGGTACTTATTTTTTATTTATTTTCCGTTGGCTGTCGGATTTGTAATTTTCCGCAATATTTCACAATGTAACAAACGACGTTTTCACGAGAACAAATTTAATTCCCCGAAACTCGGATTCTTTTTCCATTCCGTGCAATTAACCCCTAATCGGTGAAACAATTTTAATCAAATGTTTCGCGAAGAGTTTACAAGGGAGAAGGGCAGCGCCTAAGCGCGCGCCCTTGTTCCGGGTTATTGGATAAATAATAATATCCGAAAATAGCGAACCCCTTAGCCTCTCCGCCCACCCATCCATCGATTATTAATACGCCGAATATTCGGATTACACAAACAAATTTCTAAAACGGGGAAAGTAATCTCTCCATCGGGGATGGCATTAGATCGCGAAACGATGAAGAGAGAGAGAGAAAGAGTGAGTGAAAGAGGGTGGGATAAAAGCGAAAGTTTCTTTAAGGGCTGGGTAATCAGCGGGGCAATGTATCGGAAGTTGTAAATCGAGGTAATTTAGTCGAAGTGACGGTTTTATTTGAAATGCTCGATTTTTTTTTTGAAACTTCGCGCGATTGATAATTTATTCGTGCGTAGTAAAATAATTTTTACGTTACTCAACAAGATTAAATTTAATTCTAAGCCACCCTTATATACAAGGGCTCCGGAAAGCTTCATGTATTGAGATTCGTAATCTTCCTTTCTTGACAAAATGCTTTTGAGTTTTGTAAACAGATGATAATCTGAAGGAGCACATTCGGCGGCTACTCTATTGTCCAGCGCTCCGCACGTTGTACTACTTTTCGGAAATCCCTCGTATATCTATAAAAATAAAAAAAATTATATCTCTAAATTAAAATTTCAACTTTAAACATCCGCTGAAGACAGATGATTGCGCGGAACGGCTGATGCATGGATTAAATTCGTAACGTACGTAATATACCTTTTTAGATAAGCGTGCATCCCCAATATTAAAACCTTCGCTCCAGTTGTTCCATCCCATGCAAACGTTCGAGGCAAGTTACGCAATAATTCATTTTGCCTTTCGCTGAACTTACATCTTTGTAGTCGGTAATGGAACGGGCGTCTCTAGCGAAGAGAATTGCCAATGAAATTGTCTCGTTATCAAGAGGCGAACTCTCGTGAAATATTCCTCGTACTGTTAATGCGTTAATATCGGGTCGCCGTTGTGGGAATATCGGGAAGCACTAATGGGGAGGCCCGGCCGGGTAATTTATTTATTCCGTCCTTGGTTCGAGCCCGATCGATTCTGTGGTGGTGTTCCGCACTGTCCAGATCCAACCAGTTTCAATCAAATCATTGCTGTAACATTATATAGTACAAATAGTAATCGATAGGTATTCACGTAGTTGATTTGTTTTATATTGAAACTAATTCGTTTGATGTAGTTTTTAAAAATTTTCAAATCGCGACTTCAAAAATTCAATTTCAATCATTTGAGTTTGCAGTGTTGCCATTTTATCTACAGCCATGTTACATGAATTATGTTTGGATATGTCAAAAATACATAAATTCGGAGTATATCTAGTGATTTTGAAACGAATTCTTCGTTTGATGTAGTTTTTAAAAATTTTCAAATCGCGACTTGAAAAATTCAATTCCAATAATTTGAGTTTGCAGTGTTGCCATTTTATCCACAGCCATGTTACATGAGTTATTTTTGAATGTGTCTAAAATACATAAATGAGGAGTATATCTAGTGATTTTGAAACTAATTCTTCGTTTGATGTAGTTTTTAAAAATTTTCAAACCGCGACTTGAAAAATTCAATTTCAATAATTTGAGTTTGCAGTGTTGCCATTTTATCCACAGCCATATTACATGCATTATTTTTGGATATGTTAAAAACACATAAATTCGGAGTATATCTTGTGATTTTGAAACCAATTCTTCGTTTGATGTAGTTTTTAAAAATTTTCAAATCGCGACTTGAAAAATTCAATTTTAATAATTTGAGTTTGCAGTGTTGCCATTTTATCCACAGCCACGTTACATGAATCATTTTTGGATATGTCAAAAACACATAAATTCGGAGTATATGTAGTGATTTTGAAACTAATTCTTCGTTTGATGAAGTTTTTAAAAATTTTCAAATCGCGACTTGAAAAATTCAATTTCAATAATTTGAGTTTGCAGTGTTGCCATTATATCCACAGCCACGTTACATGAATTATTTTTGGATATATCAAAAATACATAAATTCTGAGTATATCCAATGATTTTGAAACTAATTCCTCGTTTGATGTAGTATTTAAAAATTTTCAAATCGCGACTTGAAAAATTCAATTTCAATAATTTGAGTTTGCAGTGTTGCCATTTTATCCACAGCCATGTTACATGAATTATTTTTGGATATGTCAAAACTACATAAATTCGGAGTATATCTAGTGATTTTTAAACTAATTCTTCGTTTGATGTAGTTTTTAAAAATTTTCAAATCGCGACTTGAAATATTCAAGTTCAATAATTTGAGTTTGCAGTGTTGCCATTTTATCCACAGCCATGTTACATGAATTATTTTTGGATATGTCAAAAATACGTAAATTCGGAGTATATCTAGTGATTTTGAAACTAATTCTTCGTTTGATGAAGTTTTTAAAAATTTTCAAATCGCGACTTGAAAAATTCAATTTCAATAATTTGAGTTTGCAGTGTTGCCATTATATCCACAGCCACGTTACATGAATTATTTTTGGATATATCAAAAATACATAAATTCTGAGTATATCCAATGATTTTGAAACTAATTCCTCGTTTGATGTAGTATTTAAAAATTTTCAAATCGCGACTTGAAAAATTCAATTTCAATAATTTGAGTTTGCAGTGTTGCCATTTTATCCACAGCCATGTTACATGAGTTATTTTTGAATGTGTCTAAAATAAATAAATGAGGAGTATATCTAGTGATTTTGAAACTAATTCTTCGTTTCATGTAGTTTTTAAAAATTTTCAAACCGCGACTTGAAAAATTCAATTTCAATAATTTGAGTTTGCAGCGTTGCCATTTTATCTACAGCCACGTTACATGAATTATTTTTGGATATGTCAAAAATACATAAATTCGGAGTATATCTAATGATTTTGAAACTAATTCTTCGTTTGATGTAGTTTTTAAAAATTTTCAAATCGCGACTTGAAAAATTCAATATCAATCATTTGAGTTTGCAGTGTTGCCATTTTATGCACAGCTGCGTTACATGAATTATTTTTGGATATGTCAAAAATACATAAATTCGAAGTATATCTAGTGATTTTGAAACTAATTCTTCGTTTTATGTAGTTTTAAAAAAATTTTAAATCGCGACTTGTTAAATTCAATTTCAATAATTTGAGTTTGCAGTGTTGCCATTTTATCCACATCGATGTTACATGAATTATTTTTGGATATGTCAAAAATACATAAATTCGGAGTATATCTAGTGATTTTGAAACTAATTCGTCGTTTGATGTAGCTTTTAAAAATTTTCAAATCGCGACTTGAAAAATTCAATTTCAATAATTTGAGTTTGAAGTGTTGCCATTTTATCCACAGTCATGTTACATAAATTATTTTTAGATATGTCAAAAATACATAAATTAGGAGTATATCTAGTGATTTTGAAGCTAATTCTTCGTTTTATGTAGTTTTTAAAAATTTTCAAATCGCGACTTGAAAAATTCAATTTCAATAATTTGTGTTTGCAGCGTTGCCATTTTATCCACAGCCATGATACACGAATTATTTTTGGATATGTCAAAAATGCATAGATTCGGAGTATATTTAGTGATTTTGAAATTAATTCTTCGTTTGATGTAGTTTAAAAAAAAATTCAAATCACGACTTGAATAATTCAATTTCAATAATTTGAGTTTGCAGTGTTGCCATTTTATCCGCAGCCATGTTACATGAATTATTTTTGGATATGTCAAAAATACATAAATTAGGAGTATATCTAGTGATTTTGAAACTAATTATTCTATTCAAGGCTGAATTTAAGAAAAAATCCCAACAATACCTACACCGATTATCTATTCTAGACCGTGTTTTGTTTGGATGTTCTCGGACGTAAAATTTTACGGCGAATAATGCGATTCAGGACCCCTGGGCCCAGAAGTTAATGTTCATGTTGATGTTTATCGGGGGCGAACGGAGCTTAAAAGCTCGCCGTTTTCAAGTCGTTGCTTTTAATGGGGTGGCCGTTAATTAATTAATGGCGGGGTGGGATCTGGCGCGATCAATTTTCCCCTATCCGAACGAGCGACCGTAATATTCGACGATCGTCACATCATTATGATTATTATGATTTGATAGTCGCATTATTCGGACGATGATGGGAAACGGTTAAACGGCAAATGGGATGGCCACTTTAACGTTTGTGCAGGCGTAAAAATAAAACGGGACGAATTCATTACGTCATAAAATCGCGCGGTCCGTGTTGCGAACCTTGCGGAACCCCAAAGAATAAACGCAATAATGAATAAATAAAGTATTTTAATATATAAGGACTATAAATATAAATTTGATTGAATTATGCTAATTTAATATTTTCCAATTTATTACTATTATGAAGCGCACTTTAAATTACCCCATGACAGGTGGTTATTTATGAAGGGCCAATTGGCCGTTAATTAATTTCAAAATTGACCCGAACGCGATAATATGCGTGCGAATATCGATGACTCCATTCGGGGTGTGCAGCACACAGAAATTTCACTCTCTACATAATGCCGGACCAATTTATGAATTATTGCCGGGCCCCTTCCTGCATATTTCAGCAGGTGGTGTGCGGTTTTCGCGTTAATTGCTATGCGTATTTTCGCCGGCCGCCCCCTGGGGGGGCCGTGGCCCCGATTCCGCCGATGCCGCTCGCACCCGAAACCACCGGCGGCGCCCGTAATGGACCAGCATTTCTCACAGTAATTGTTATTATTACGATAATGCTCATTCGGTAGTCATCTTAATTCCGTAATCATTTCCTACGTATTTCCCCGTAATTGTACGCATTAATTGAACATGCAATGAATCTTGATCATTTTAGAAAGTGTTTTTATATCATCGGTATGGCGGTTGTAATAAATACTACAATTATACTTAATAAGGCTCAGAATTTATGTATTTTTAACAGTTCCAAAAATAATTGATGTAACATAGCTGTAGATATAATAGTAGCACTGCAAATTCAAATTACTCAAAACGAAGTTCTCAAGTTGCAATTTTAAAATTTGCAAAAAATCACCTTCAAAATCTGTAGATGTACTCAGAAAATATACAATGAGTTAAATTCTCATTTAACCTGTGGTGAAACAGTGAATAGTGAAACAAAACAAAGTTTCTCAGAATGTATTTTTATACCACATTTTTGTTGATGTTAAATTGTAAATGATTTCATTTAACCGAACAATTAAAATACGATCGACCGTCGACAACTCGGTACATTCAATCAGGAAGTCGTCGGCGTGTCAATTAACGGGGAGCACGAGTAGGCAAATGGCGATAATTAGGGTTGATTTAGTGGAACGGATAATTGCCGTCGTGTAAATAGAGTTGCGGGGGTTGAAACTATTCAAATAAATAGGAGCCCATTCGTCAACGATCGATTTCCCTTCGTGTCGGCCGCGCACAAACGTCCGATAAAACATTTATTAATCACCGCTATTAATGTACGCCCTCTTTGTCTCACGTGAAGCATACAAATCACGAATAAAACATTGCATTTGTTACCGCATAAGTAATATGTAGGTATTTATCTCGTTGCTTTTTAAACGGCGCAGTCGATAGGATTACTACATCATTTTTTTAGCATCTATTTGGATAATTTTTCGAAACCCTTTATTAAGAGAATGAAAGATAGGTGAACCAAGTATTTTCGTTTCAATTAACTAAACATTCAGTCGTTCGTGTAAATTGTGGCTATTAAATGCTCATTGTCTAATGAATGTTGTTTCCAATTCGGTTTGAAAGAGCGTGCAGTGGAAAAATACGTGCTCCGCAGTTTTCTCGGCTGTCTGGCATCTGGACTTGAATCCAAAACACCGATGGTACGCCCCCGAAGGTTTCCAAAAGTTTCTGACAGTAGCTGCGTGAGGTGGGTAGTTAGGCATCGTGTTGACAACGCACTCTATCGCTGGATCGACGGATGACTTTCGCACCTGGATTGAAACTGCCATGGCTACTGACCAGATCGGAACTACGTTCAACAGCACTGATGTGACGACCCTGAAGAGAAGCTTTCGAACCGTTTGTCTAGGATCTCCAATGTTTGGCATGATCAGTGTCAACGCGTTGCAGACTGCGCCCGACTTCGCGCTCGCAATCTGCAGGTGTTCGTCAGAATGGAGATTCGCGTCGACTTGGGCCTCCAGGTATTGAAGGGATGGTTGTGAGGGGATATCGCATACTCCGACTTTCATGGTGATGGTCGCCCTGGCTTTCCTGCCTCCGTCTTCTGGTCAACCTGCTGCAGGACGTTTGCAGAGAGCCATCCGCAGATCATGTCGACAGCCTCCTCCTCTATCTGGACGACTTCCTCTAGGTGTTTCGTGATCATTACAACTATGAGGCCGACCGTCATAATCCTCGTTAGAGCGTCGGCTGGTTACCACTTGCTGTTAGTCCATCTTCTGTTACGGTAACTCCGTGAAATTGCAGTTTGCGGTGTACTCCTCTTCTGGTCCGCTTTTGGTCGTTTATTTCTTTTCTCTGCCGCTACTGGAGACTCGAATGACTTACGCTTGTTCAACATTCAACATTCTGGTTTTGATTGTATCGGTTCTAACAGTTGACTTGCAGAATCCTCTGCATGTCCACTGCCGCTGTCTCTTTTCACACTTTGTCTAGGCTAAGTTTGTGCGCTGGTCGCCGCAGACTCCGGTTTAAACGCAAACAATGAAAGTTCATCGAACTTGTAACGAGTTACGTTAGCACTGCGAATAAATATTAACTAACTAATAATAATGATCCCACTGTGCATGAGATCGTGAGTGTGTGCACACAAAATTTAGACTTCTAGACTAGAATTCTGCTAATTCCGAGTCTTCTGAGACTAGCGCCACATCGAGAGGTATTATGGAATGCTCTTCCACGTTATCCCATATGGGAAGGGTAGTTGCTCGCATGTATTCTGTTTTTTCAGCCCAGTCCCAGGGTATTTAAGCCTGTGCAACCAGCGAAATGACGGTATTTCTCAAGTCCGCCTCCGTTCACCTCGTTATCCTTCCGCTCACACCTCCGCCCATTAACCAGAATTCAATCCCAATCACAACATAATTTTGCCACGCTTAATATCAGAGGAGCCAGACATAAAACCCTGCAATTCTGACCAACCTCAATCAAGCCATCATCTATCTCCAAGAAACCCTTCTCTTTTCCTCCACCCGCTTCTCCATCCTCGACTACAATATCCTCTGGACAGACAACGGACCATCTAGAGGCGGCTGTGCTATTACATTACACAAATCCACTACCCCACTGAAAATCCTAATATCTGCCTTACCTCTGTCCTCATTTCTTTTTCCAAACTCCCCAAAATCTTCGTTCACTCCATATACATTCGCCCTCATTTCCTCTTTCCTGCTAAATTATTTAACTTTCTCGCTTCCAAAACCCGCACTATTATCATAGGCGACTTTAACGCTAGATCCTCATCCAACTTCTTCGGCCATGAAATGGAAAATCTTCTCCTCATTCTCCCTCTCGTCCGCCTTCCTAACACCCTTCCTACATTTATAGGCCACCAAAGTCACTCTATGGTCAATCACATCCTCATCACAGTCGACATCGCTAACTATCTTGGCCTTTGCACCTTACGCACCTCCATTAACAGCGAACACCTTCCCTTCTCTCCCCCTGCTCTCCCTACAACTCTCCCTCTCCTTCGACATATCGTCCTAAAAAAAATCTTCACTAACTGGAACGCCTTTAAATCCTCTCTAGAATCCTTTCAACCTCCTCTGACTCCTCTCTCCCACTCCTTCCCTCTACCTCTCCACAAAATGCTCCTTATCCGCCAGAAAAGACAAATATACAGACATATCAAACGCCACAACCACCAACATGGCAGAACGGAATGGAACCGACTGAACGCCCTAATTAAACTCCGCATCAAAGAATTTAAAGAAAATAAAAATTGCTAATACTATTGACCATCGCTCTTTTTTGGAAAATCTTCCGTAACCTCTTCTCCCGCCCTCCCTCTCTCCGTCACCTTCCCCTAATATCCTCCTCTGGCTCCCCCAAGACCGACTCTTCTGACATTTTATGATTGCTTCGCTTCTCACCTCACCAAAATCCACTATATCTCCGTTTCTGACAAGCCCTACACCAATCGAGACCAATACATATTTCAAACACCCTCACACCTTCCTCCTAAATAAATTGAATCCTCCCAACGGAATTGACATCACACCCGAACGCATCCCCTCCCTACTTAAACTCTCTAAAAATTCCTCTTCCTACTGCATACTTAAACACCTCCCACACAACCTTATTTCCTACCTCTTCCCAATCTTCCCCGCATTGCCTCCGGATACTTCCCTGTCCACTGGAAAGCCGCAAAAGTCATTATGCTCACCAAAAAATCTAACGACCATGAGCAAACTTCTCGAACGTATGTTCCTCTTTCAACATCTAGTTTTCTTTAATTCCTACATCATTGATCTCCAAAATGGCTTCCGACATGATTGCTCCGTTCATGATGCCATCTACGCCCTTACTTTCTCCTCCACTAACTCTGCAAACAGCGGCCACTATACTGCTGCTGTTTTCTTTGATATTCAGAAAGCATTTGACACTTTTTGGCACCAAAGTCTTATCCTCAAACTCTACCACCTAAACATCCATCTCCATCTAATTTACATAATTAAATCATTTCTACAAAACGGTTTCCACTTAATCTCCTACTGTTCCGCTACTTCTTCCCCTTTCACCCTCTCCTGTGGCGTCCCGCAAAGCTCTGTCCTATCACCCTTCTTCAACACCCTCTTCACATATGACATTTCAGCCCCTAAATCCTCCACAATACAAACTTACGCGGACGACATTGCCCTCTGGGCCTCTCACCACCCTTTGAGGACAGATAACAATGAATAGAGTATATGAGACAAATGCTAAAGGACAAAGGAGAGAGAAAAAAAGGACAGATGATAGAGGATACAGAGGGCAGATGATATATTTGAATATTTGTAATGCTTTGTTTCTCTAACAATAAATTATTTTATTACAAATGGATCGATAAAAATATGTACTTCGACAGAATGTTCTTCCACTCCAACCCAATGCTGCATTTGAAGTTCTTCAGTTGGCCCTTCTTGCAGACTACTAATTGCCGTTTTCGGCTTTATTTTGCTCTAAAAAGAATTATTTCTCGTCTGAATTGCGCACATTTTATTTTGATGCCAACCTGCCATAGGACAGAAGACACAGAAGATATAGAGAAAATAAGAGGCTGAAGATACAGAGAAAACAGAGAGAGAAGAGAGAGAGTAGACATAGGAGACAGAGGAGATATAGGAGACTTATGTGACCAGTGAGACAGAGGAGATAGAGGAGGAGTGAACAGAATATAGGAAACAATTGATAGAGGACAAAGGAGAGAGAAAACATAGGACAGAGAAGACAAAGGACAGATGATAGAGGATACGGAGGACAGGTGATATAGAGGACATAACACAGATGACACAGAAGATATAAAGAAAACAGGAGGCGGAGGATACAGAGAAGAAAGAGGAGAGAGAGTAGACAGAGTAGACATAGGAGACAGAGGAGATATAGGAGATCAATATAACCAATGAGACAGAGGGGGAGTGAACAGAGTATAAGAAACAATTGATAGATGACAAAAGAGAGAGGAAACAGGACAGAGAAGACAAAGGACAGATGATAGAGTATACAGAGGACAGATGATATAGAGGACATAGAACAGATGACATAGAAGATATAGAGAAAACAGGAGGCTGAGGATACAGAAAAGACAGAGGAGATATTGGAGACCAATGAGACAGAGAGGACAGAGAAGACAGAGAAGGCAGAGAACATAGAAGGCAGAGAGCAGAGGACAGAGTTTGGAAGACAGATGATGGATGACAAATGACAGATGATGAATTATAACACGTAACAGAGAACAGACAGAAAGAGAACCGAAGACAGATGACAGAGACGGAAGACAGAAGACAGATGACAGAAAGGAGAGGAGAGAAGACAGAGGACAAAGAACAGATGACAGATGGCAGGGGATAAATGAAAAATGACAGAGGACAGAGAACATATCACAAATGACAACTAATACATGATGATGGGTGACAAATGACAGATGATGAATTATAACACGTAACAGAGAACAGACAGAAGACATATGACATAGATGAGCGGAAGAGAGAAGACATATGACAGAAAAGAGAGGAGAGAAGATAGAGGACAGAGAACAGATAACAGATGGCAGGGGACAAATGACCGATGACAAATGACAAATGACAAATGACAAATGACAAGTGACAAATGACAAATGACAAATGACAAATAACAAATGACAAATGACAGGTAACAAAAGACCAAGAATACAAGAGATAGAGTACACAAAACAGAAGACAGGTTTTAGAACACAGAGGACAGAAAAAAGTTTTAGAAGAGAGAGGACAGTTGAAAAATGACGAGGACAGAAGCAGGCGAAAGACAGAGAAACAAGATGAGACAGATGATAGAAGAGGTGGAGGACGGAAGATAGATGACAGAGGACAGATGATGAATTATAACACGTAACATAGAACAGACAGAAAGAGAACAGAAGACAGATGACGGATGACAAATGACAGATGTGAAATTATAACATGTAACAGAGAACAGACAGAAAGACAGAAAACATACGACAGAAAAGAGAGGACAGAGAAAACAGATGACAGATGGCAGGGGACAAATGCAGATGACAAATGTCGCATGACAAATGACAAATAATAAATAACAAATGACAAATGACAGGTAATAAAAGATAGAGGCCAGAACAAAGGAGATAGAGGACACAAAACAGAAGACAGGTTTTAGAAGACAGAGGACAGAAAACAGGTTTTAGAGGAGAGAGGACAGTTGAAAAATGACGAAGACAGAAGTAGCCGGAAGGCAGATAACAGATGTAACAGATGATAGAAGAGGTAGAGGACGGAAGATAGATGACAGAGGACATATGATGAATTATAACACGTAACAGAGAACAGACAGAAAGAGAACAGAAGATAGATGATGGATGACAAATTACAGATGATGCATTATAACGCGTAACAGAGAACAGACAGAAAGACAGAAGACAGATGACGGAGAAGAATGGAAGACAGAAGACAGATAGCAGAAAAGAGAAGACAGAGGACAGAGAACAGATGACAAATTGCAGGGAACAAATGACAGATGACAGAGGACAAATAACAGATGACAAATGACAAATGGCAAATAACAAATGATAAATGACAGATAACAAATATAGATGAAAAATGACACATGATGAATTATAACACGTAACAGACAGAAGACATGTGACAGAGATGAACGGAAGACAGAAGACAGATGACAGAAAAGAGAGGAGAGAAGACAGAGGGCAAAGAACAGATGACAGATGGCAGGGGACAAATAACAGATGACAAATGTCACGTGGCAAATGACAAATAATAAATAACAAATGACAAATGACAGGTAACAAAAGACCAGGGGGATCACAAAACAGAAGACAGGTTTTAGAACACAGAGGACAGAAATCAAGTTTTAGAAGAGAGAGGACAGTTGAAAATGACGAGGACAGAAGCAGGCGAAAGGCAGAGAACCAGATGAGACAGATGATAGAAGATGTGGAGGACGGAAAATAGATGACAGAGGACAGATGATGAATTATAACACGTAACAGAGAACAGACAGAAAGAGAACAGAAGACAGATGATGGATGACAAATGACAGATGTGGAATTATAACATGTAACAGAGAACAGACAGAAAGACAGAAAACATATGACAGAAAAGAGAGGAGAGAAGACAGAGGACAGAGAAAACAGATGACAGATGGCAGGGGACAAATGCAGATGACAAATGTCACATGACAAATGACAAATAATAAATAACAAATGACAAATGACAGGTAATAAAAGATAGAGGCCAGAATAAAGGAGATAGAGGACACAAAACAGAAGACAGGTTTTAGAAGACAGAGGACAGAAAACAGGTTTTAGAGGAGAGAGGATAGTTGAAAATGACGAGGACAGAAGCGGGCAGAAGGCAGAGAACGGATGAGACAGATGATAGAAGAAATAGAGGACAAAAGATAGATGACAGAGGACAGATGATGAATTATAACACGTAACAGAGAACAGGCAGAAAGAGAACAGAAGACAGATGATGAATGACAAATGACAGATGTGGAAATATAACACGTAACAGAGAACAGACAGAAAGACAGAAGACAGACAGAAAAGACAGGAGAGAAGACAGAGGACAGAGAACAGATGACAGATGGCAGGGGACAAATGACAGATGACAAATGTCACATGACAAATGACAAACAATAAATAACAAATGACAAATCATAAATGACAAATAACAAATGACAAATGACAAGTAACAAAAGACAGTGGCCAGAATATAGGAGATAGAGGACACAAAACAGAAACCTATCTGTTAGAAGAGATAGAAGATGATAGAAGAGGTAGAGGACAGAAGATAGATGACAGAGGACAGATAATAGATGACAGATAACAAAGGACAAAAATCAGAATAGAGAGATATTTTTAATGACAGGGGATAGAAGACAGGTTTCAGAGACCAGAAGACAGAGACAGACAATTTATTTCTCTACAATTGAGCTCTCAGTTTGATTAAAATATTTTCATAACTTATTTTATATATGTTTTATGTTTTCATACTTAGTAAAAACATTCTGACATTTTATTATTCATACAAATATTATAATTAATTTTGCAGGATCTTAAATCTGTAGCAATTGTTTTTATATTTTTATTCGAGTTTGATAAATGAATTATTGTGTTGATAAACAAATGATTACTTCATCATAATGATGGTTGCGACCGTTACTATGTGGTAATTCATAATGAACACTGAATAAAACACTTACTATGTTTTTAACCACTAAAATTTATTATAATATAGTCGAAACTTAAGTCGTACACATTGTAATATATTTATATATTATAATAAATTTTAGTGGTTAAAAACATAGTAAGTGTTTTATTCAGTGTTCAAATGATTATTTTATTATTTATTATTATTATTTTCAATTTGATTGAAATATTTGCAAAATAGGCACACTGACGGCCGTACTAATTGACAGAGATCAATTCTCGGATTAATCTCGGAATCTAGAATCCTAGATTAATCTCGCCTCATCTTCTACCTTTACTTTTGGATTCTAGATTCCTAGAATAATCGATATTTATTGCCGTATCTAAGATTATTTGTAGAATTAATTCAGGATTAATTCGTGACTATTAGTACGGTTGTAAGTGTAAAACTAAAATTAATTAATATTCAAGGATTTTAAGTAAAAGTCAATTGTTTCTAAATTTTTATTCGAGTTGATAAATTTATGTTTTTTTTTTTTTAATAATTAAGATCTCGATTTGATTAAAATTATTGCAAAATTAGCAAACTCAGTGTAGAAATTTTTGAATAATATTATTCATAACTATATTTTAATTAACTTTAAGGGCAATTGTTTTTAAATTTTTATTCGTGTTAATAAATGTAGGATTTTTCTTCTTAATTAAGCTGTCGGTTTGAATGAAATATTTGCAAAACAGGCATAATATACGAAGACATTTTTACATATTATTACTCATATAAATAATTTTGCAGAATTTTAAACCGATAGAAATTGTTTTTAATATTCTATTCGAGTTGATATATTTATGATTATTCTCAATAATCGTGCTCTCGGTTTGATTGAAATTTTTGCAAAATAGGCACACTAAATGTGGATTTTTTCACAAAATGTTACGAATAAGTGAATATAAATCAGCGTATGTAGATGGTAGTTGTTTTTAATCTATTTATTCATCCTGAAAAATTGACGATATTTATTAATAATTGGGTTCATTGTTTGATTAAAATTATTACAAAAAAATGGTGATGTGGCCATCATATTACTTTACATATATTTTTCTCGAAAACTATGAGGTTGAATTTGATGGAAAATTATGATAACCTTAGAAACCTAGGGAAGAACTGAAAAATTCTACTGAAGCATTGTAAAAATCTTTGGAAAATTTCTCGAAAGTTATGGTAATCTTGAAAAACTGCTGATAAATTGTAAAAATATGGAAGAAAATTATTGAATTTTTAGAAGGAAAATGCTGCAAATCAAAAATTGTGATGAAAAACTGTAAAAATTCAATTTTTTTTTTTTAAACTTTTAAAATCCGAAGGAAGAAATCTAATCTGGAAGAAACAATGGATTCTTGAATTCGGAAAAGGAAATGGAAATGCTGAAAAAATTACTTGATAATTCTATACAAAAAAATGCTGCTGAAAAATTAAAATAGTCTCGTGACAAATTCACACTATTTCCAAAAAAAAAATTAATAATTATTGTAAAATTTGAATAGCTCAGAAAATTCTTAAAAGAATTCTAAAACCTTTAAAAAATATTCTCGCAATTTAGTAGAGGAATTAATAGAAAATTTTGGCAATCTGGAAGAAAAATGTTCGATGAATAATGGAAAAGAAATTGAAAATTGTAAAAATCTTGAGGGAAATCCTTGCCATTTGGAATAATTTTAGAAAATTTGAAAACTACCAAGAAAATTCTAAAAATACAAATTATTATTAAATTTGAAAACCCTCATAGAAACTTCTCACAATTTGGAAAAGAATTCTTTGAACCTGAAACAAATTATAGGAAAATGTATCACTGCATATGTAGGTTGGGTGGGCGGCCTCTATCTCAACCTCCAACCAATAACATATTCTACTATTTACAATTAAAAACAATCTATATTATAAATAAAACCCTAAGAAAAATTTTCGGCATTAAGCGAAAAAAAATATACATTTCTCAACTTGAAAATCTCAAGAAAAATTTTAAAATTTTAAAGAAAAACTGCGGGAAGATTATAAAATCCCTAAAGATATTTCACAGAGTTAAGAAGAGAAATTAAAGGAAAATTCTAGAAGTCTAATTCTAGTTAGAAACACTGCTGGAAAATTGTAGGAATATGGAAGAAAAATCTCGAATTTAGAAGAGATAAATTTCTAGAAATCTGGAGAAGGAAATCTAGAGAAATTAAAATTCTTCTGAAAAGTTGTAAATACTTGCTATTTGGAAAAGAAAATGTTGAAAAAAATAGAGCAAACTAAAAGAAAGATTTTAGGAAATTTGGAAACCTAAATTCGTAAAATCTGAAATAAAAAATGCTGGCAAAAATTAGATAACAATTTAAAAAAAAACTGTATAAATTTTTAGGATAAATTTCGTCATTTGTATATATATTTTTATTCTCGTCATTTTTAGAAGAATATTCTTGCAAATTCTAAAATAAAATAAAAAGTAAGATATGTGAAGTTTCAATTTTTTTTTTACTTAGAAAATAGCTAGGTAATTTAATGAAAACGATGGAAAAATATTTTCTCAATTTTGAAAATTCTAATCATCTAGAAGATAAATGCTAGAGGATTGTAGAATTAAGAAGAAATATTTTATAGAAAATGATGAGATTCTACAAAAATTGTAAAACTAAATCTCGACAACAATTCTCATCATTTAGAGTAAAATACGTAGAAATTAAAAAGAGAAAAAGATATCAAATTTGGTGACCTCGAAAAGAAAACTTTTATAAACTGCAAAATTCTAAAACACTTGAAGAAAATTCTCGAAAGATTCCCCCAAAATGTATAATTGTGAGTGCAAAAATTTATTTTCTAAATTTTAAAAAATTCTTTAGACCTAAGCTATGGAAAATCGATTAAAAATTGTTAAAGATATTCTTCAAATCTGAATTATCTTTTTAATCAATCAACTTGAAGGTTACCCTATGAAAAATTTTCGCCATTTAGAGTAAAACATGACATAATTTCTTTTTTATTCAATAAGTTTTGTAATTAATTTTATTGGAAACCGCGAGACGATAAGGAATGAAAGTTTATATGTATATGTAGGGTGGGTGGGTGTCCTCTATCCCACCTTTCAATCAGTAAAACATTAGCGAGTGTTTTAATTTAAAAATTGTGAGGTATAGTACTTTCTCTATATTTTTTCTCCATATATATTCTGTTGTTTCTCTTTCTACATTGATCTGGATAATAAAAACAACATTTTCTAGTCATAAATGCAGGATGTATTAACGCAATTATTAATAATCCTACATTTGTGATATTTCTTATTATCTTAGTTGTTTTCGTGGATTAAGAAGTTAAACGAAAAACCCTTCCTGCTCACTGGTTTAAGTACACTACCTGCGGGCATAATAACAACACGACCAATAGAACCCGTCCATTGAGATCACCTGCCCAGCTGTCGCACCTGCCGTCCGGGTATCGCGTGCCCCAATCAAAGTCTGTCACGAAAATCCGATTGCTAATCGGAATTTATTCGAATGCTGCGTATTTTTTCAAAACACTATCCTCGTTCCGGCGTTTTAGAGATTCAAGTGCACACGCCTGCTTGATTTATGCACTGCATATTCCTGCACCGCCGTGCGCACGTGAGCCCGTTATTGTGATGCTGATGGCAGCGCGAAACATGTTACTTAACAAATTGTAAATGTACTACCTAGAGAAATATAAAGTTACTGCAGACTCGCGTTCCCCGGGGATCCGCTTTATCGCCCCTTTTGCACCACCTTATGGGCCGCGTTAATTTATTATTTAAAGCGGCGCGCAGGACCAACGATGCCGTTCATTTCACCGCCTGACACACTTCTCAATTCTCTTATAAAAAATATATCACCCCGATATTCCGAATGTTTAATCGAATATTAATGCGACTTTTTAATTCACACACATGCCCATAAATATATAGCAATGCAAATTGAGCTAATTTTTAATACTAAAACTAGTACAGTACAACCAATATTTCAGTTTTATAATGAATTTGATTTCTTAATTATATTTAATGTTTTAATTACTTTAATTATTGTATAATTTAATTTAAATAATAAATTCACCATCACCGGATTCGAGCGTAAACAACGTATACAAACACATACACACAAGATAATAATCTATATGACCCAATTAAATTAACTCATTACCGCAACCCTTGCCTAATTTAAATGAACTAAATAATATATGCTCACCCTCTAAACCCTCCACCCCTCTCACATTCATAACACGTTAAACAACGCCCGAATTGTACGACTGCTGTTGTTTTTCCTATATATTAAACACCTCTACAGAAGAGGGGCTTTTGTAATTTCAGCGTAATTCTTTGAAAGGGGGTCCGTTTTACACACACACAAAAAAGTTACGGCCCCTTTTTTTTCTGTACGACACGTGTCGTTGTTGTTCTCCCCCACGTCCCCGCCGACCATAAAAATCCGCCGCGGTAATTACAGCGAGGGAGGAATAATTCGTAACCTGTTGATCCACCGATGGGGAACGGCTGCTCGGAACAATGGACTTCCTGCGCGAGGGTTGAAACAAACGCGAATTCGTTATATTAATTTAAATACGCGTATGTGAAACGAATAAAATATTTTTAAATTTTAAATTATGTTTTTTTTTTTAATCAATTGAAAAATTGTATCATAATTATCACGTTTAGCCTATATTTTACTAATTTAAAGGTGAATTATAATCCGCCACCCACCCTAAATATTTAAAAATACTTTCATCACTGTCTCTGTTTTAATTTCCCAGAAACTACAATAGAAATACAGTTTATATTAATTATATTAAGTATTTTAGATTAAGATTATATGTAAGTTAACGTTCGTGGACTTACTTCAGAGTTTTTAAAAACAATTTATTATTACGACGGACATGTACAGAGTACGAGTTCTAACTATACAATTAAATCTAATAAAGAAATACGGGCTATTTATAATATAATTCTTACAAGCTAGGCAAAATATATGATAGACTAAGCATAAATATAATTAATGCGCAATAAAATAATAATATTCATATTAAATAAAACAAAGGATTGTTTATATAACACTACACTCATTGTTCGTAATCAAAAGGAGCGTTATTGTGGACGGCAGGTAACTCCTCCACCCTTAGACTTTTGCTCCCCCTGGAAGATGAAGTTCGTAGGCCTGGGGTTGGTCTACTTCGGGAGTTGTTCCTTGTCTCCGTTTCCATTTGATGAACAGGAACAACGCTCCTCCACATATGATGATGTAGATTGCTATGGTCCACATACTGGGCCTGACGAAATCCCAATCATTTTGGATCGTTGGTAGGGGTTGAACTGCGGGTGTATCTTGAAGGGTTAATCGGCGAAGCTTTATCCTGAAGTCAGTTAGATTTTGATTATTAATTTTTATTTTAACATTATTAATTAACACAGGACCTCCCGAACTTGAGTCTTGTATATGCAGTTCATTGTTTTTATAGATTATTAAGCACTTGTTTGGTTTTATTAAATATACACCACTTAGTTCCCTAATTTCAGTTTGTTTTTGACACTTAATTTTTATTTGGTCTTTATGTGGAAACACTAGCAGAAACTGTTGAGTGTGAGGCAGTTTTGTGAATTGGCAATCGTCCACTTTTCCAGATTTAATAATATTTTCTTCGCATTTAATCGAAGTTGACAGCGGCAAGTGAGATGGGCATTGGTAGTACAATTTGGTTTTTGTACATCCATTATTCAGAGGTATAATCTTATTATCAGATTTTAAAACGTAATTTGTGCTCGGTACAATGGTCAAGTAATCCGATTCAATTTTTGTAGGAATTGAATTTAGATAATATAGTTCAAAATTTATTTCATAATTAATTGGAATTGATATAAAATACTGAATTACCATTTCTTTAATTAAACAATTTACTTTGGATATAGATTCAAAATTTAATATGTTATCTAGCCTTACGTCAAAAGGTAATTGATTTCCGTAGAATCCCGAGATAGTTTGCAGAATACTTAGAAATTCGGATGGCTTTATAATGCTGGGGTAGCTCTCAAGATATCTCGAGAATATTTGTGGCACAGAAACGAGTAATTAGACTTATTTTTAGCATAAAATCACAAGACTCTTGCAAACCAATATTCATTTCTAAACGAATACTAACAACCCCATGTATATATATCTATAAATTACTATTGACAACTTATAAAAATAAGGATGTACTAATGCAGAGCGTGCCATTGGATACGCATTATAATACGCGAAATAATAATTTAATCCCAATAAAACGCTACTTTCACGAGTTTATTAATAAATCTCCTGAATATGTAGGAATTAAACTATATAACTGTCTGCCAAGATCACTTAGAGAGCAAACGTTTGCAAAGTTCAAGAAGTATATAAAACAGGTTTTATTAGACAATGCATTTTATGATATTAATGAGTTTAAGAGATTTTTTCACTGATGTTTGTTTATTTGTTCTGTTATTTTTACTGTACATTATAATATCTGACGTATATTTACTATTTTATGTGTTTTATTTTATTAACTTACATTTTGTTTGACTTGTGTAATGTTTGCAAATGTAAACAAGCTACATCAATATTAAAAAAAAAAAAAAAAATACTAGGGTGAATCGCGTGTAATTTACAAAACATATTTCTATTGTTTGAAATATATTTTGGATTGTCGTATGCGATATTATCAATTGATTAAAGATGTCTTTTATAAAGAGTACATGTTGATGATCGATTTCTCCTTTTAGAATAGCATGCAATTGCATAATTCTTGATTTCAATAAATTTTCATTATGTTCAATACTTTTTAATGTTTTGTTAAACTTACTAATAATTTCATTGTTAACACTATACCCAAATTTTATCTGATTTTCGATTTGATTTTGATTATTTTTAAGGTGGTTTAACATATTTTCAAATTTAGTACCGTCATTGGAATCTAAATTTCCGGTAATGGTTTTTATTACGGTGCCTAACCCGTTGATAAGCCCTCTTTTATTTCGGCTTCTTTTTGTTACTTTAAATTGTTGGAATTTATCATTCAAATCCTCTTTTAAATAATTCAATATATTTTCATAATTCTGAAAATCCCTCTGAAATGTCGATATGTTTCTAATTGTTAATTGCAATTGATTATATTGCCCATTTAGTTTCTTAAATTCATCATACATTGTACTGATGTTATAATAATGGATAAATGTGTGCTCACTTTTTTCTAATTTTGCCGGCCCTAAATTTATTGGTAGTATGCCTAGATTACTTGTAATATTTCTAACTTCTATGGCTCGCGTTACTGCGACCATGATGGACCTGGAACGGAATCATCAATTTTAATTTCACCTAAATAGATATTTATTTTTAAATTAGAATTGCCAAAAATGTAATTTAACATGGCTTTTACTTTATCGTAATTGAGTTTATCTAATCCGCAACCTATTTTTGGAATTGCGAGATTTTTAATATTTCTTTTGTTACAGAAATCTTTTAATGTTATCAATGTTTGAAATAAATCTTTGTGGGTTGGTTTATTAAAATATTTGTTTTTAGTAATTAAATATATTATATGCCGATTTTCATTTTTTAAGAAACATAAAGAGTGGACTTTAGGCCTTTGTGCCTTTAATTTATCAATTTGTCCAAACCTAATTTTAAAATCATGTGCTATACCCGAATTCATATTTAAATCAGCACTAACACAATGTGCAAGGGAAAACTCTTTTGGTGCTGTAAATAGATTATCTTGAATCTCAGTTATATTGTTAGCTACATTATTATCATTTTTATAACTATTCATAAAATTTATGTAGGATAGTTCGATACTGTCCTCAATTTTATTTTTCTTATCATCATTTAATTTACGGGGTCTTTTAATGTTTGAAAGATGTACTTTTTCTACTTGATTATGATGAGACCTTTTAATTTTCGCGGTTTTTAATTCTTCATTTTTTGATTCAATTATTTCTGGTTTATACTTGATTTTTGTTTTCGATTGTTTTTGCCGATTTTTAATAAATACTTTATCATTAATATTTGGTAGATCTTCTCTTTTTTCATTTTGTTTATTTATTGTTTTCTCCTTATTTTCAACAAGCTTTTCATTAATTGTAGTATACATTAATCTTACTTTTTCTTTATGATTTGTAACGTAGTTGTTTAAAATTTTGTTTTCTATCTTAATATCAAATGGGGAATTATTTTCTAAGTGACCTGAAATAATTTCAATGGGTTTTAACCTCGTGACTGAATGAATTGAGTTGTTATATCCTAAAACAGCGTATAATATTTTTGTTTCTGCTGACTCTGATTTTAATGATTTTTGAGCATTTAGGACTCGAACGTGTTCAATTATTGTTGAATGAACTCTTTCAATTAATCCATTTGATTCTGGATGTTGGCTACTTATAAAATGTAATTTAATTTTATGTAACTCTAATAATTCCTTTATTAATGAATTTTTAAATTCTAGATGGTTATCAGCTACAATTTGTGCTGGTATACCATGATGTGAAAAGAAACGAATTAATTTGTTTGCAATTTCGACAGCTTGATAAGATTCTAATTGATACATCTGCGCGTATTTAGAGAAAGCATCTACAATAGTTAAAAATTTAGATCCCTCGATCGCGATACAGTCGATATGAATGATTTCAAATGGTTTCACCGGTGTAGGTGTAATATTAAATTTTAATTTTAGCGGATTTCTATCATATTTACTTGACAAGCATATTTCACAATTATTTATGAAATTTTGGACTGTATTTTTCATATTAGGCCAATAAAAATATCTTTTAATTTCGGCATATGTTTCATCAATACCTCTATGATTTAATTTACTATCATGGTACAATTTGACAGTGTTAATAGTCTCATCTTCATTTTCAATATCTAATAATTTTTCTGTACATTTTACCAAATTTAGTTGTGAGTTTTTGAAATAAGTTTGAATTACAACACAAAATTTTTCATATACATCGCTATCAAAATATAAGTGATATTTTACCTTTGGAGCAATATATTCTTTAATAAAATCTAATACATCTTTCTCAAAGTTATTTTTGGAAAATTGAACATAAATACGTAACTTTTTATTATTATATAAGACCTCTCGTTTTGGTTTTGCGGGTGAGTAATTTACTTCACTAATTATAATTTGATTATCGCCAATATTTACAGGCTTTTCTAAAATTGGGATGGTGGTAATAGGGTTTTCAAGATTTGAGTGAACCGTTTCACCATCATTATCATTTATTAATTCATCTAAAAAGTCATCTATGTTATCTTGATCACCAACTTCGGCAATTATTGATTGATTATCGTCTTCAATTACATTATTATTATCAAGAAGTGATTCGTCAAAATTATCTACATAATATTTGTCATTATGGTCTGTTATGTGATTAAGTTCAACTCTTGATAGAGCATCAGCATTTTTATTCATTGCACCCTTTTTGTATACAATAGTATAATCATATTCTGATAATTTAATACGCCACCTGGTTAATTTAGAGTTGGGTTCTTTTAGAGACATGAGCCACTGTAGGGGCTTATGGTCACAAACAATTTTAAATTGACGACCGAATAAGTAAGGTCGAAAGTATTTAACTGCCCAAACGACAGCGAGGAGTTCCTTTTCAATTGTCGAATAATTTACTTCTGAATCATTAAGGGTACGACTAGCGTACGCTACCGGTAAATCTGATCCTATATTACCTTGTGATAAAACTGCACCGATTGCAAAGTTACTTGCGTCTGTAGTTACAATAAAAGGTTTGTTAAAGTCTGGATATTTTAGAATGGGTTCATTGCTTAACAGGTCTTTACATAGATTGAAACAAGAAATATAGTCCGTATCATTAACGTTATTATTGCACCTTTTTTTAATCGTTTTGTAATTGGTTGGGTTAATTTAGCAAAGTCTTTAATAAATTTTCGGTAGTAACCGAGAAGTCCTAAGAATCCTTTAATTTGTTTGGTGGTTTTCGGAATGGGATAATTTTGGATTGCTTTAATTTTATCTGGATTGGGTTTAACACCATCCGGAGTTACAATGTGTCCCAAGTAAGAGACTTCCTTACGTAAAAATTCGGATTTATCCAACTGAATTTTGAAATTTGATTTACGTAGGCGTTGAAATACCTCACGCAATCTAGAAATATGTTCTTGAAGACTTGTGCTAAAAATAATAATATCGTCCATATAGACTAAACATTTTTCATTTTGGATTCCTCTTAAAATATTGTCCATGACTCTTTGGAATGTAGCAGGTGCGTTTTTGAGACCGAAAGGCATACGCAAAAATTCGTAATGACCATTATCCGTGTTGAATGCAGTTTTTTGAATATCTCTTTCATCAATTTCTACCTGGTGGAAACCAGAAGCTAAGTCTAGTGTTGTGAAGTACTGACAACGACCTAACTTATCGAGAAGTTCATCGATATTTGGCAAGGGATATTTATCACCAATTGTTTTTTCATTAAGTTTCCTGTAATCTATAACAACGCGCCATTTACGCTTACCAGAAGCATCTAACTTTTTAGGAACTACCCAAATGGGTGAAGACCAGGGGCTATATGAGGGGCGAATTATATTTTGGGAAAGCATCTCCCTAATTTGTTTATCAACTTCTTGTTTATGGATTTGCGGGTACCTATATGATTTAGTGTACACCGGAATTTCATCGTTTGTGAGTATACGATGCTTAATTTCATTTGTGAAAGTTAACCCTGTATTATTTATATGGAAAATATCTGAATATTCCTTAATTAAATTAGTAATTTGCTGTCTTTCTTCATTGTTCATATGCGCTGAACGAATGAGAGACAAGTCAAATTTTATTTTGTTTGTATCAATTAAATTTAAATTGGGTGATTGATTAAGATCATATTCGTTGATCTTATCGACAACCAATGGTTCTAAGAATACCTTAAAAGGGTTATTATTGGGGTTAATAATTGTACATACAGCCTTGCTGTTTTTACATTTGGAGGCACACTGTGGTGTCTCAATATTCGAACCATAATTAATGTATGGAATTATAATGTCACCATTTTTGACATTTTTAATATCTACTTCTACAACTGTTTCAGACCTACCAGCTACTACTATACACTTCGTATACTGGAGTTCATTGAACTTGTTTAAATAATTAATATTTATTTCGCATCCCGGTGCGATTAATTGATCTTTATTTAAATCAATATGGGCATTTAAAAGTTTTAGATTATCGATGCCTAATAACATATCGAATTCCGTGTGGAAATTCAGAATATGGAATATTAAATTTTTTGAGGATTCGGTTCTAAATAAATGGCTTAGGTTAATTTTTGTACTATAGTTACCTTGGGTTGAACCGTTAATAGTAGTCACATTAAATGGACATTTAAAAATTTGATTTTTAAAGAACTTATTAGCTATTCCCGGATTTACGAAAGAGCGTGTGCTCCCAGTATCAATTAATATTTTGAGTTTATTTTTAGTTTCTATTATATGGGGAAGATAGCTTTCATTATTTTTAATACCTAAGAATTCCAGTTGTTCTCTGGGTTTTCCGAGGCGTTTTCGCCTAAAAAAGAATTGTTTTGCTCAACGTTATATAATTCCTGTGCCGTATAATTTGATTTTCGATTATTATTTGGGTTAATTGTCGAGGTAGACATCGGGGTTTCTTGTCTCCGATTAAAGTTTGAATTATAGTTTTGTTTAGGAGCGAATTTATTTTTCGCTTGATAATTGTTATAATTATAGTTATAAGACGGCTTATGTGTGGGCGGCTGATAAGTACGCGGAGGAATTCGCGGAGTATTATTTTGATGAACGCGACGCGGAATTTTATCGGTTTTGTGCGACTGCTGCGGAGAAAACTCGTGCTGAAAATCATTTGTCAGCATGTTGAGCGCAATGTGAAGGTCTGTAGGGTTCTTGACCCTCATTTGACTACCGTAAGGTTCTTTTAAACCTTTTAAGAAAACACGCAACGCATTATCATTGAAAAATTCAATTAAGTGAAATCTTTTTAGATTATGGTCAATATGATTAGTTGCATAAGAAATTTGTAAATTTAACAAATGATTTAATCTATTATAGAAATCGAAAGGAGATTCGGTGATCAACTGTTTTAAATTGGTAATTTCTGCATTAAGACTGAGATGATCGCGTTTGTTAAATCGTCCCACGTATGAATTACTGAAGATGAAATATTTTTCGCGGCGTCACCTTTAATTTTTGACAATATAGTAGACGTTAAATATTCATTTTGAAAATCATTTGGGTCATCGCGATTATAAAAGCGTGTGACTAATTTTTCACAAACTTCAATGAATCTGGAAAGAATTTCGGGATTCCCGTAAAAATCAGGAATCATGGCTAAGTATTCCGGTTTCAATTGTTGAGCCATTTTTTGTGAGTTTAAACGTAAATTATCTATTTCTAAGTGTCTTAAATTTCTGCGCGATGCAGCGGTGAATTGAATAGCTAGGTTACTCGACCTTTTAGTACGATGCATAAAATGTTTACCGACTCTGAATAATAAATGCACTTACATAAGAAAAATCCAGCCCATGGAGATTGCGATTGTCTCGTGGAGTGGACGAATTGGACACGACCCTGGGTTTGGTTTCTTGATGTTTGAAGAGCCAATTTTCAGTGTCTTCGAGGTCCAAGTTGTGGATTTTCGGTTGACAAATTCGTAGACGAAAAGTGACCAATGATGTTCCCTCAAGGCACTTCAACCAATCCTACCGACTGCGCCAGTTAACGTTCGTGGACTTACTTCAGAGTTTTTAAAAACAATTTATTATTACGACGGACATGTACAGAGTACGAGTTCTAACTATACAATTATATCTAATAAAGAAATACGGGCTATTTATAATATAATTCTTACAAGCTAGGCAAAATATATGATAGACTAAGCATAAATATAATTAATGCGCAATAAAATAATAATATTCATATTAAATAAAACAAAGGATTGTTTATATAACACTACACTCATTGTTCGTAATCAAAAGGAGCGTTATTGTGGACGGCAGGTAACTTGTATATGTAGGGTGGGTGGGTGGCCACTAACCTATACTCCAATACTAATATTTATTTTATAATCAAATTTATTTTTACGTAACTAATCCAATTAATTTATTATAACACAAAGAGCAGTTTCTTAAAAGATATTGAGCAAGAAGAAAAGATTTTCATAGTCTCCGAAGTCACAATTATGCATTCAGTGCTTTTTTCACAAATTATTAACTCAATTAAAACAAGAATCAATTATTTTTACATAAAACGAACGTTTAATTAAAAAAAATGCAGCTTAAAAAATATTTACGTAAAAAATTATTTACAAACATTACTATAATTTAAAAAATTATAATAAAAAACCCTGGAGTATGTTTTACTGATTGAAGGGTGGATTAGAGGTCTCCCACCCACCCTACATATACAATTTTATTTTGATCACCTTTACTGTTTCGTTTTTTTCAAAATTACAGTATTACAGTCTATAATGTAAAGAAACTAAATAGTAGTGCTTTAACTTATGATTATTAGTTTATGTAGGGTGGGTGGGTGGCCACTATCACATCCTTCAACTCCTATAAGACAAACAACAATTTCTGAAGACACAAATAGTTTTAAAATTTAAATTAAAAAATATTTCGCAAGGAAAAAGAAGTTTATAAAACGAAAGTGAGAAAAAGATATCAGCAGCCCATAAATTCCAAGGTTTATAAATTAGTAAAAAAGTATTAAGGTCCACAGAGTAGTGGAGAAAAGAAAGAGATAGAAGAACGGAAGCAGCGAAACAATACGTTGTAACAACAACAGGATACAAAAATAAAATAAAGGAAGAAGGAAACAGACAAAACTCACGGAGAAGGCAAAAAATATAGGTAAGAACGAAGTGGAAATTGAGGAATTCAAAATAAATAAACAATTAACTTTGTTGGTATCACTTTTTTTTATAATTGAGGAACTTGATTAGAAAAATGACAAAAAAAAACATAGAAGAACTAAAAGAAGAGATCATAAATCTAAAGAAAGAAATTAATAATAAAGAAGTGAAGCATGAACGAGAAAAACAAGAGGTTTTAGAAAGAATCGAGAACCTAGAAAACAGTGCGGAAAAGGAAGAAAAGCAAATGTAAAAAAAACAATATCATCTTAACAAGATGCAAGGAGCAAAGAACAGAAGGAAGTCGAGAATTTCTTAAGAGAAAAACTAAATATACAAGCCAAAATAAGAGAAGCGCACATTATATAAAGAAAAACAAATAATACGATTCGAAAAACAAGACAACAAATAATGAGAGCCAAAAGAAATCCAAGAGGGTCCAAGATATACATACATAATGTCCTGTTCCTGGAAAAATTTTAAAATCTTAAAATATTTATACACTCAAGCAAAATTTGAACAGACTGGAAAAGAATTCGGCAAAGAAAACTGGTTTAAAAATTCCGTACAAAATTTTACAAATTCAAAAATCTGAAAGAAAAAAATTAGAAACATATAAAAATGGTAACAACTTCCTGGAAAGTTCTAAATAAAAACTGAAAGAAAAATAAAGCAATTATTGAGAAAAATTACAAATATCTGGAGAAGAAATTACTTGAAAATTTTAAAGCATTTGATGAAATTTCTAAGAATTTAAAAGGAAATTTGCTCAAATATTCCAAAAAAACCTCAGAAAATTTGTGATAGACAAACATCTGGAAAATATATTCTTGAAATCAGGAAAATTCAAGAAAACTGAAAGAAATTTTTTACGAAAGCAGAAGTATTTCTGAAAATAAGGCAACAGATGTTGGAAAATTTTCTCAAAAAATAACTGAGAAGTCTGAAGAAGTAAGTACTGAAAATGTTAGCATATTTAAAGTA
The DNA here is from genome assembly GCA_963969525.1 of Ontholestes murinus. Lineage (NCBI taxonomy): Eukaryota > Metazoa > Arthropoda > Insecta > Coleoptera > Staphylinidae > Ontholestes > Ontholestes murinus. The sequence continues at coordinate 73,883,924 of OZ018391.1, forward strand.
AAGCTTCTAAGAATTTTTAAATCTATAGCATCTTTAGAATATGCAAAAGGTTTCGAATAATTGGTATTTTTATAATGTTTAAAATCTTTAGAATCTTTAGAATATTTATAATCTTTAGAATCTTTAGAATCTTTAGAATCTTTAGAATCTTTATAATCTTTAGAATCTTTAGAATCTTTAGAATCTTTAGAATCTTTAGAATCTTTAGAATCTTTAGAATCTTTAGAATCATTAGAATCTTTAGAATCTTTAGAATCTCTAGAATCATTACAATTTTTAGAATTTTTAAAATCTCCAGAATCTTTAGAATGTTTAGAATGTTGGGAATCTTTAGAATCTTTTTAATTTTTAGAATATTTATAATCTTTTGAATCTTGAGAATCTTAAGATTCTTTACAGACTTTAGAATTTTTAGAAACTTTAGAATCTTTATAATCTATACAATTTATAGAATCTATAGTATCTTTAGCATCTTAAAAATCTTTAAAATCTTTAGAATTTTTAGCAACTTGAAAATCTTTGAATATCTAGAATTTCATAACAAGTATATTTTGAGATCAGAAATTTTAAAATAGTGGTTGGAAATGTTTCCTCAATAATTTAAAATTTTCAAAATAATTATATATATAATGTGTATTGATTTATTTATTTTTTAAATAATGTATTTGGTTTCAAATTATTAACATTATAAATTCCTAGAAAAAAAATTCTCTCTTAAAACTATTGTAACATTTTTTCAATATTTCAGAGATTTCTACAAACTCATTTTTTTTCTTAGAATTTTTAGTATACTTTTTATAATGTTTAGAGTCTTATTCTTTTAGATGTTTGGAATTTCTTAAAATTTTTAGTATCTTTGGAATATTTAAAATGAAAATCTCTATAAGTAAATCGAGGAAACGAGGCAATTGATTTTATTGTTTAATTATTATTAAATTGTTATTAATATTTGCATATTTATTTAGTTTCTGAAAAAGATTTAATTCCCCTGAGAGTTTTTTTCTCTTTGAAGACTGAGAAATTTTGTTTCTTTGTCAAGAGAATTCTTCTCTTAATATCTTAAAAAGTTTTACAAAACTTTACTTTTTCATTTCTTAGAATTCTCAGAATATTGAAAATCATTACAATCTTTTAAATCTCTTAAAATTTTTAGTATCTTTTTAATCTTTAGGATATTTAGAACCTTTAGAACTTTTAGAACTTTTAGAATCGTTAGAATTTACAGAATGTTTGGACTTTTTAATATATATATTTATAATATTAGAATCTAAAAATCTAGATACTCTCTTCTAGATTTTTAGATTCTAATATTATAAATATATATATTAAAAAGTCCAAACATTCTTTGAAAATTTTAGAAATCAAACACATGAAGAAAGAGTCGTACGAAAAGAAATTCGAGAAATACCAAGATAAGAAAAGGCAAAAGTAAAGTGAGTAATAATAAGATACCGAAAGATAACAATTAACGGAGAAGAGTAAAGAGTAAAGAAGCAGTTGTAATAGAAATAGTTCCAAAAAACGAATAAGAAACCAACTTATAGAAATGCAAATAAAATACAAGACATCGCAGTAAGGAAATGGTTCAAGAAACAAGTTAAATACAATAACAATGGGAATATGGACTGTAAGAAGTATTAAATGAAAAGAAGAGGAATTAGTAGAAGAAATGAAAACACAGAAATTGGACTACCTAGGCTTAACCGAGACAAAAAAAGGAGGAAAATGGAATAAAAAAGCTGGGAGATAGATACAGACTATACTGGGGTGGAGTGGATAAAAGCAAGAGAGGGGCGGAAAGGGTAGGTTGAATAGTAAAACCAGATAAAATAAAAAAAAACATAATAAACAAGAAATATGGAGACGAAAGAACAATCAAAATGGAAGAAACTACATGAAATATAATTGTTGCTTCCGTACCAAAGGAAAACGACAAAAAAAGGAAGAAAAAGAGAAATTTTATGAGAGATTGCAAAAAGAAATAAAAGATATTAAGGAAGCGCAATAGACCTAAGGGATCTAAATGGAAGAGGAGGGCAGGATAACAATGGTAAAGAAAGATATATGGGAAAGTATGGAGAGGAGAGCAGAAGCGAAAATGCAAAAAGAATTATAGAATTATGTATAGCAAACAACCTCATTATAGCAAACATAAAATTGAAACACAAATACACTAGAGAACTTAAATCAAGAAAAGAGAAATCGATAATAGACAACTTCTTAATAGTCGCAGAAGAATGGTAAAAGGTGAAAGATGTTAAAGTAAATAACAAGATAAGCTAAAATAGGGAGTAATCACTATTTGGTAAAAATGAAGATTAACACAGGGGCAGAAAACATTAAGAGTACGAATTCGAAAAGAATAATAAACAAAAAAAAAACTACAAATTGAATGAGGAAGAAACTAGGTATTCATTAATCAAAAATAGAGAAAAAGTATAGTCTAACAAACAAAATGGAAGGTGCAGAAAGCAAATAGAGAAAGTTGTGGAATAAGCATCATAGCAAGGAAAACAAGTGGTGGTCAGAAGAGATAAAACAATTAATAAAAGTAAAAAAGCGAATTGGAATACTTACATAAAAATAGGGAAAGAAAAAGACTACCGAAGATATAAGCAAATAAAATAGTGAAACACAAAATCAAGAGAGCAAAGAAGCAATCCTGGGAGAAGTTTAATAAGAAATTCAGAGAAACGTTCACAGAAAACCATAAGATGTTTTACAGCACAATTAAACAATTAAGGAATAAAGGAACATTCAGCCAGCCAAGGATAAAAGACAAAAACGAAAATATAATAACAGAAGAAAAGAAGATTTTAGAAGACTTTAACAAAATAACAGAAACAGTATTTAATGGAGATGAAGAACAAATTTTAGATGAAACAAATAGAGGAAACAACGAAATAACAATGGAAGAACTGGAGGCAGCAATCAAGAAAATAAAACTAGGAAAAGCTCCAGGAGCAGATGCTATCACAGCAGAAATGATGAAATATATGGGGGAAATGGGGAAATAAAAATTCCTCGAAATAATAAATAACACTATGTAGAATCACAAGATACCCGAGGAATGGAACAAGGGAATTATAATACCCATACACAAAAAGGGAGACACAAAAATATGTTACAGCCACAGGGGTATTACACTCACAAACATACCAGGACAACTATTTGCATCACTTATAGATGAAGCAATAAGAAATAACAAACAATGAGCCGAGAACATAAAGATGGTGTACAGAAATATGGAATAATTAAAAATACAAATATTAATGTTTGCAGACGATATAACCCTAATAGCAGATTCCGAAGAGAAATTACAAAGAAACCTGAAAATATACAAAAATGATCTGGAAGAGATAAACACAAAAATACGAACATAACCAAAACAATGATAATATCATCAAAAGGAAGCAATTATAAAATAGAGATAAACGGAAAAGGGATAGAACAGGTTATGCAGTTCAAATATCTGGGATCAACAATAGAGGAAAAGGGAAGATAGATTCAGAAATAGTTGAGCGAATAGGTAAAGCAGGAAGGATCTACAACACAATAAAAAACTTTCTTAGAGCAAAAAGAGATTATAAAAACAAACAAAAACGGATGTATATAAAAGAATTGTAAGATCTGAGAAACGACAAAAATTACTTACAGAAAAAGCAACGCAATACTTAAGAGAAATAGAGGGAATTACAAGACGAGGCAGAGTATGAAATACAGAAGTAAGAAAACAACCCAATATTAAAGTTAGTAATAGAAGAGAGACAATTATGATGGTTGGGATATATAAACAGGAAAAGCAAGGAAGGGTTGGAACGTGCAAGTACATCAAGCAGCGAAAAGAAGAGAAATAGAATGGGAAGAAATAAGAAAAATGGCACATGATAGAGAACAGTGTAAACGATGAGTAAAAGAAAATAACTAAGGCATATTATAGATAAAATGGTGATGTGGCCATCATAATACTTTCCCTATATTTCCCTACTATGAGGCAAAAAGGCTATTCTTAACAATTTGTTCAATTTTGGATTCTTTACAAATACTTGTTATATAAATTTCATGATTATGAGTGTTCACCAAAAATCAAAAGTCGTAAAATATTAACAAACATAAAATTATTGCATGTTTTAATTGATGCATTCATACAAATATTTCAAATAATTTTTGATGATGTTTTACTTAATGGAAGGCGGGATAGAGGATTTTAGAATCTTTGACAAAAAGTAATAATCTAGTAGGAAAAATACTAAAAATTCTAATATTTTATAAGAATAATTTGTAAAAATAAAATTAATTGCCAGGAAAATTGATAAAAATTGTAGAACATTAGAGACTTTATCAATTTTCCTGGCAATTAATTTTAATTAATTAAAATTAATAAAAAAATCTATAACCCTTAAAAAAAATTCTAGTAAATTTCACATACAATGAGATGAAAAAATCTAAAAGTCTGAAAGAAAAAATTCTGAAAAATTTTACAAGAAAACGCTTTCCATTGGTGAAACATTAAAAAAGTTTTAGATATCTAGAAAAAATATTTATAAATTCTAAAACTCTCAAACAAATTTTCTAGGAATGTAGAATAAAATTTACTAGAAAATTTTAGAACATTTAATAATTCCCATAAAAAAAAGCAAGCAAGAAAAATCCAAGAGTCTAAAAGAAAATATTTCTGGAAAAAAATCTCGAAACAATTGTATAATTGTTTGTAAATAAAAACTTCAAATAATCTGGACTTATTTTTGTTGAAAATTGTAAATCTTAAAACCTGAAAAGTTAATGTAATAAATGCTTGATAAGAAACATTTCTGTAAAATTCATTCTCAAAGAAAAAATCTTACAATTTGGAGGAAAAAACTTGAATTAAAAATGGTCTCGAAATAAAACTGCAAAAAAATTCTACAAATTTTGACAAATATTCCGTGAATCTATACTTTAAATTATTCAAAAATTCGAAAACCCTTTAAGAAAATCATGGCTTTGTAAGATCTAGCAATTCTTCTTGAAATGAGAGCCTACGAACAAATTTCTATAAATTTGGAAATTGATTATTTTTAATTACTGAAATCCTAAGAATACTTGTATAAATCCTAGACAATTTCGATAGAATAGAGCAAGTAAAGCAAAAAAAATTACGATTTGGAGCGAAAATTCTTAAACGAAAAATTTCTAGAAATCTAGCAAAATATGTTTGAAATTACCAGAAGAAAAATAAAAAATCGAAAGTAAAACCGTAAACAAAAAATTGCTAACAGATTATAGAAATTTAGGGGGAAAATGCTTGACTGTGAACTCTGAAGCAAATTTGGTTTCAAGATTATTTGAAAATTAATTTTTTATTTATTTTTATGTATAAAAATAATTAACTCTTAAACAATTACGATGAGATAAGAAATGCTGAAAAGTCTCAAAGAAATATTTTTGGAGAAAAATATGAAAAAATTGTTTAAATAAAGATAGAAGAAAATGCAGAACATTCTAAAACCTTTAGCAAAATTTCTAGGAATTTACACATTGATTCTAGAACCTATTTAGAATTTTACTAATTTCCAGAATTTTTAATTAAAGACCCTTAATATTTTCCAGGATTTCTTGCTTTATTTGTTTATTGAAGATTTTCTAGAATTTATAATGGAAGAAATTCTGGAAAATTGCTAATATTTTTTCAACGAATTAAAATCTAAAAAAATAGTCTCGATAAAGTTTGTAAAAATGGGGATGCAAAATTAATTGGAATTTTCTAAAAGTTTTCTAAAAAAGACAAGCAAATTTGAATAAGATAATATTAGAAATCATTAAAGTTTCTAAAAATTAAAAAAATACAGTGAATTCCTGAAGAAAATTCTTCAATTAGGGTAAGAAGACAATTTTCTGGAAAATTTCAAAGGCTGAAAAGAAAAGCTGTGTAAAAAGTTTAAACACCCGATAATTTCTAAGAAACTTCATTAAAAACACTTTCTTCACGAATTGGTAACACTTTTTATAAAATTAAAATCTAAAAAAATAAATATTTGACTCTGGACAAAGTTTCAAAAAATGAGGACGTTAGATTAATCATAATGATGGTTGCGACTGCTACTACGTGTAATTCATAATGAACACTGAATAAAATACTTACTATGTTTTTAACTACTATAATTACCGCATCTATAAAGTTTTTTTACTTGCCTTTACTGGAAATTAAGTCTTTATATGAAAACTTATAATCCCATCTTCATTTTTTTATAAGATGAGCTTTCGTGTATCTTCTTTCTTTTTTCTTTCCTGTCCTTTCTTAATTTTTTTCACATGGGTTTTCAAACCAAAATTATAATATTCACACAATAAACTTTATTCTCTTCTAGATGTTTTAATTATCCTCTGTATATTCTAGTAAATTCACAATTTCCTGGCTGTCTTTTTAACTCCTTTTCGTGATATCATATTGGCCTAAATCTATTGTTTTATCTTTTTTTTGTTTTCTTCATCAATTTTATAATAGATTTCACTTTTATGCAGTCAAATTGGTTTCGGGATTAAAACTAGGTTGTATTAGTACAGTTAACTAAGTCCAATAAAATTTTAATTAGGCCTGCGTATTCTCGACCTATTCCAATTGTAATTACATTTTCTAAGCTTATTATTAATTGATTTTTTAGAAAATTCCAATTCAAATCAAATTAAGAAATGTATTTCAAAAGTTCTGAAAAGATTTAATGTTGTAATACGAAATGTTTTCGTATTTTTAAATTATTATTTAATTTTCTACAACGAACTAAAGGATTTTAATACATTTTGTTGTTCTGAAAAGATCTCCAAAAAATGGAATTGTTTTTGTTTTCAGAAAAATTTGTTTTTTTTTTTAGAAAAAAATAAAAATACTATTTTAAGTAAATAATTATTTAAATAATTTAATAAAGAGAATGGTTGCGACCGTTACTACGTGGGTAATCCATACTTAGACTGAATTGAGAAATTCACTATGTTTTAACCACAAATACCACAAATTATTTGTGGTTAAAACATAGTGAATTTCTCAATTCAGTTTAAATAATTTATTTTTAAGTAACTTTCAACATTCAAGTAATTCAGATTTGTTTACTGTCGAGATATTCAATCGTTACGTTAAACTATAATAAACACAATAATAACTTAATCTTATAAACTTGATTAATACTTATTCTATCGTACTCTTGACCTACCTCAACAAACAATGCAATGACCTCTCGTACTCCTGACCCGCCCGAACAAATTATACGTTGAGGTAGGTCAAGAGTACGCTGGAGTTAGAGCGGGAAAATGGGCGCTAGATAAACGCATAGTTTATTGTCGTAAGTCAAGAGTATATAAATAAACCAAAAAAAGACAGCTTAACTTATTTCAATGTTTACCCAAAACAATTGAAAATGATTTGAAAATTTCTGAAACCAGTAAAATGCACTTTAAACATGATTAATTAATAAAATATTAACAGTTGACTGAGAAGTTCGAATTTTAGTTTTTTACTTGATTTAAATATATTTTATTGTAGTCATTCATTATTGAATGCTGACGGCAGCTCTGTATGCCATCTCATTGCCTTCAACTACGACACCAAAATGAAAACAACATTTTTGCCAGAGATGTGCAAATAGTACAGAGATGATGAAATGCTCCGTAAAAGCGGATATTTAATATTTATTATGGCTATGTTTTCGTGACTCGGCAATTTATACCGATCCGTTTTTCAAAGATTTTACTCAAGCGGCAGGAATTAAAATAATTTTAAAACGGAACAAAGTACAGTTGGAACAAACAGAAGTATGGAAGGATGGGATAAGATGGAAGAAGAATAAAATAAGAAGTTCGCGTTTGGTAACAGTACCGTAACACAGAGATCACCGATGCATACATAAGCTGTCGGTAAGAAAACGCGGAAAAACGTAAAATAGGTGACACATCTTTTGAGGCGGAGGATATGCAAAGAATGGATAAAAGGAAGACCACTGAAAATAGCTGTAAAGGGAATCTCCGTGACATGGTTAAATTGATTAAGAAAGAAATAAGAAAAGAAAGAGATCTATGTTGGGAGGAAATGCATAAAGCAAAGGAAGTATGGCGGGATGAACTCAAAGAGCTGAGAAAGGTATGAAGACAAAAAAAAAGAAATTCTACAGATTAGAACAATTGATCTCGAAAGTCAAATAAAAAAAAGAAAGATTGCAATTAAGGGAAAAAAGCATTCGCAAATAAGGAAGATAGTGACCTTTAGAAAAGATTCCTTAGAAGTATAGAGTTTTAACATAGATAAAGGGGTAAACACAGTAGTTGTTAAACTTGAGCAGAGGGAGGATAAAGTTAAGGTGATAACAAATATTTATTTAATAAAGAGAATGGTTGCGAACGTTACTACGTGGTAATCCATACTTACACTGAATTGAAAAATTCACTATGTTTTAACCACAAATAACAAATTATTTGTGGTTAAAACATAGTGAATTTTTCAATTCAGTGTAAATATTTATTTATTTGCTTGTTTTAATTTTGTGCTAACATAAAAACCTAATACATACAAAAATAATATAATTAATATTCATCCAAAATTTAGGATACACGAGAATTGGGCAGAGTTCATCCTAGATGATCTTCCACTCGTACCCTACTTCTTCTGTTGACGCTGCTGTCGTACAGGAACTCATCAGAAACCATTGAACCATATTTAGGTTTATTTTTGCCAAATATTCAGGCATTTTTGTCCTTAATGTGGGAATTATATGTCAACTTGATAAAATAAGTTTAGGAATTTGAAAGGAAGGATTTATCTGTATAATAGGAATAAGATAGCTTCAGTAGTACATTCAGTGCACAAGAAAGAATCATATACAAACATGTGTACGATTCTATAAAACATAAAATATAATGAGCACAAATGGTATGTGTGTATTTTATTGGGACTACAAGGAAGGTACATGAAATTTCCGTGTTTTTTGTGTTAATGGAACTTTAGAGCCAGGGAAAGGAACTGGATAGTTACTAATTGGCCGAAAAAAAAACTAGTCCCATTGACAAAAAATGTAATAAATTGCCCATTAGTTGATTCTGCAAAACTATCGTCCTTTGCACATAAAACTGGAATTAATGACGCAATTTGTTAAAGCTTTGGACAAAAATGGTCCCTGTTACCAATATATTGTTAAATATTTTTGTTAGTGTCGGAGACAAAGGTCAAGGAAGGCGTTTTTGATGGCCCTCAGATTCGCAAACTTATGAAGGATGTAACTTTTAAAAACTGCATGTCTGACATGGAAGTTCAAGCTTGAAAAATAATAGTAAGGTTAGAGAACAGGAGGATCAGGATATTCACAGTATATTGCAACAAAAGTAACTGGAAGGAATCGAGTGATTATATTAGCAATGAAGACGGGTAAAAAAAAACGAATGTATAATAGTGGGAGGAATGTATAATAGAACTGGTAGATACGGTAGAGAAAAAAATAATGAGGACTGGGAAATGTGGGAGACACAAGCGAAAGACAAATTAATAAATACAGAAGGAAGAAGAATGATGGAGTGGCTTGATAGTGATGATATGTGCTAAATGGGCTAAGGATATTTATTTATATTTTATATTTCACTTTACAAAATCCTGTTCATATTATATCTAAAAAATATAATTATAATTGACTACGTAGTCGTAAATGGAGAAGGACAAAGGCAGGCGATATACTTCGAGGTAGGAGAACATTTTCCATTGTAGGGGAGAAGAGGAAAGACAGGAGAGCTACCAGAATATTGGAAGAAGATACAAGTGGGGAATGAAAGAAGAAATATTAAATTGGCAAGACAATGGTGACATTGGAAGAGAAAGGAGAATACATTAGAGGAGATCCAGTGGAGAGGCCAACAAAAATGAAGGAAACGAAGATTATTGGCATGACGCAGAGTGTAGGAAAATGAAGAGAATAGAGAGGTACAACTTTAAGAGATGGAAAACAACAGATGATATGAAATGGTTTAATGAATGGGACAATGCCAAAAGGTGATACTGGTCAACATGTGAAAAGATAATGTCAGCATTGGAAATAGAGCTAGTAAAAGTACTGGTGGCAAGTTATAGATGTGATAGCGAAGAACCTGGGAACCGCTTTTGGATGGAAGAGGAGGAAGAATGTGCGGAAGGAAGATGGGAGCATTAATCGAAAGGTTAATCAGTATATAACATTGAAAAAAATATATGTACGGCTGGATTCCTCCCTTTTTCTACAATTTTTTTTCAGCGTTAGGAGTTAAATTCGCTGGAGAGTTGTCGCTCTTCACATGATGAAGTTCCAAATGCCATTGTCATTTGTTTTGCAGATATTTGTTTCTAAGAAACTCTTATAAGGATTTCTTGGTTTCTACAATCAACTTAGCCATTAAGCTAACTGAATAATTAGTTTTGCATTTGAACGTTTTGTTGTGGCTTCAGGATAAGAGACATTTTCTCTAATGTGTGTTAATTTTTTCTTCACTTCGAAGTAGCTTTGTTGTGGCTTGAGCATAAGAGACATTTTCTATAGGAAGTTGAAATTGTTTATTTTTCGCTTCGAAGTAGCTAAGTTTTTGAATAGATTTTTCTAACAAAATAGTTTAATTCTTATGCCTTGCGGAATGGTTGTTGCCACAATTGATACAGGTAAATGGTTCTATGCGCTCTGTCCTTTCATGGGTGCGTTTGCCGCAAGTGCAAATTGCTGCACTTTCACATCTAGAAGGCGTATGTTTTAGCTTCTGGCATCACGCTTGAAGTTCTAAATGATAATAATCTCCATTTACCTTTCTGAGGAGAGCTACTGAATTAAAGGTTAACACGACGGGATGGTGTATTATAAACAAATTGGCATTCAACAAAACACTCGTTTATTATCTTAGGTTGGAGGGTGAGATAGGGGCCTCCCACCCACCCTACATATATATTAGTACTTTAATCACTGTAACTGTTTTATTTTCCTAACACAAAAACATAATTCTAAATTATAAGCAGCCATTTTCTTACAAAGAATGATATTTAAAGAAGGAAGTTTTTGTGATAAATATAGTACAAATTTGTTAATAATTCAATTGACTTTAAGCAAAGCACTCGCTTATGATCTGTAGGTTGGAGGGTAGGATAAAGGCCACCCAACCACCCTATATATAATTTACTGATACTTTTGTCAGTGTAACAGTTTTAGTTTTGTAAGAAAAAAAAAATGATTTTATAGAGGTTTTTAATGATTTTAAGAGCAGCGTTCTAGTGTAAGTTTCATTATATAAGTAGGGTGGGTGGGTAGCCACTATCCTACCCTTCAATTTTAATTTAAAAAAATGTTAAATTGATTTAAATCTAGAATAAATATTTTGTAATCAAATTATCATTCGGCGGGATATTTATGTATAGGGTTTATGTATTTTATTTGGATGGGGTAGGGGATACTCTCCCACCCTACATATACATTGATAGTGTTATCTTGTATCCTATCCTCCAACTTTAAATTATAAGCGACAGATTTCTTATAAAAATTATTTAAGAGATATTTTCATGCTAAATGTAGTATAAATTTGCTTCTATTCAAATTATCATTCAGCAGAACATTCGGGGTTTATCAAAAGATTGAAGGGTAGAATAGAGAAATGACCTTAAGTTTGTTGGTAAGATATTTGACACCCACCCTAAATACATATTGGTACTTTCATCACCATTACTGTTTCCTAACACAAAAAACAGATTTTGTTTGTGTTTTTGATGATTTTATAAATACTGTTGTAGCTTAAGTTTAATTAAATATAAGCGTATAGTGTCTACTAGCCCACCCTACAGTTTTAAATTAGACTTGATGGTTTTCTTATTTTTAAAACAACATTTATGAAAGAGAAGTTTACACGTTAAAACGTGTATTATTTAACTTGTAAGAGAATACGTAGACAACAAAATACTCGTGTATGATCTTAAGTTGAAGGGTGGGATAGTGGACACTCGACTACCCTGCATATATATTTCAGTTTCATCACTAAAACTGTTTTAGTTTCCAAACACAAAAAATAGATTGTGTATAGGTTTTTAATGATTTTATAAACACCGTTACAGTTTAAATTTCATTCATTATGAAGGGTGGGTTTGTGGTTACTATCACACCTCCAATTCTATATTGTAAGCATCTGTTTTCTTATAAAGAAAGGTATAAAAGAGGGAGTTTTTGTGTTAAATATATTACAAATTTGTTAATAAATCAATTAACATTTAGCAAAACACTCGCTTATGATCTATAGGTTGGAGGGTGTGTTAGAAAGCACCCTACAAATAACTTGAAACTTACGTCAGTGTCAGTTTTAGTTTTATAACACAAAAAAAGTTTTAATAGAGTTTTATAATGATTTTAAAAGTAGTATTGTAGCTTAAGTTTCATTGTGTATGTAGGGTGGGTGGGTGTACACTATCCTACCCTCAAATTTTAAGTTATAAGCGATAAATTTCCTATAAAAATATTTAATACTAAATGTATTAGAAATCTGCTTGTATTCAATTTATCATTCATGTATTATCAAAAGAGTGGTGAGTATAATATAGCTGCAAATATGCAAAAATCATTCCGTTTGGATAATACTAAATCAGAAACAAATAAATTAGACTGGACAATATTTTTTCATCCAATAACCACAAATGAAATTAAAACTCTTGTACAAAACATGCCAACAAAAAAGAGCGCAGGTATTGATGAAATATCGTCATACTTAGTGAAACAATCAATTGATTGTATTTCAGAACAGTTGTGCTTTTTAATTAACGAGTCGATGCATAATGGCATATTCCCCACAAAATTAAAATTAGTTAAAGTAATCCCTCTATATAAAAGCGGAAACCCAGAGGACGCGTGTAACTTCAGACCCATAAGTCTTATCTCAACATTTTCGAAAATATTTGAATATGTGATAGCTACACAAATTCAAGCATTTTTGAGTAGACATAATGTTTTATCACCTTGCCAACATGGTTTTACAAAAAACAAAAATTGCAACACAGCGTTATATGAATTTACAAAATTTATACATTCATCTATAGAAGAAGAAAAAATCTGTTGTGGTATCCTACTTGACTTATCCAAAGCATTTGATTGTATTAATCACGAGGTACTATTATCAAAATTGCAAGATATAGGCTTGAGAGGAGTTGCACATAAGTGGCTAAAATCCTACCTCATCGGAAGGAAGCAAATAATAGAAATAAAAAGAGAAACAGGAATCGTACAATCAAGGATCTTGGAAACAACGGGAGGGGTCCCACAAGGCAGTATTTTGGGTCCTATATTGTTCAATATTTATATAAATGATTTGTTTAAATTGAACGAAATAAATTATGTAAAAATTGTAAATTACGCTGATGATACTAATATTTGTATTAATGGTAAAAATATGGATGAATTGTGCCAAAATGCAGCAGATACATTTGAACAAGTATTTAGTTGGTTTGAGCAAAATAGATTAATTGTAAACAAAAATAAAACTAATTGTATCTTATTCAGAAAAAATGAAACTATCAGTAGTCCGCAGAACCTCATCTTTGGTAATTTTGATCTGCCCCTAACACGCTCAGCCAAATTTTTGGGACTCTTTATCGATGATAGATTAAAATGGCTAGAGCATTTAAATTACATCACTAAAAAATTATGTAAAACAAACTATATGCTACGCGTCTTAAAAGAATATGTCTCCTTTAGGATACTAAAAATGGTATATCAATCCAATTTTGAAAGTGTATTACGTTTCGGGATTATTCACTGGGGAAGGTCTACCAACATAAACCAAATATTTATCTTGCAGAAACGAGCATTAAGAGCCATACTTGGATTAAAGCTTAATGAGTCCTGTAGAAATCACTTCAAAAGAAATAAATTACTCACACTTTTCGCAATATTCATCCTGGAAAACGTATTATTTATAAAGAACCAAAAACATCTTTACAATAAAAACATGGCCACACATTCACATAATACCAGACATAAAAATAATTATCAATACCCAATCCACAAATATAGCTTTACAGAAAAGAGTCCTCATTACACAAGTATGAAGTTATACAACACATTGCCAAATGAAATAAAGATTATAAGTGACTCAAATATATTTAAACGGAAAGTTATTGAAGTGCTGTTGGACATAGAACCATACAGTCTCGAAGAATTTCTTAATTTTAAATATTAGCTATGTATTTACATATGTTTTGTTTTCTGTGACGCTCTTTCTTATATTAGATGTACATATTATGTTCTCAAATATGGTATATTTTTGTAAGAATAAAGGTTATTATTATTATTATTATTATTATTATTATTATTATAATAAAGGCATGATCTTAAGTTTGTTGGAAGGATAGAGACCACCCACCTACCCTACATGTATATTGGTACTCTCATGACTGTAACTGTTTTAGTTTCCTAACACAAAAAACAGATTATATAGACGTTTGCAATGGTTTTATAAACACTGTAGTAGTTAAAGTTTAATTGTATATGTAGGGTGGGTGGGTGGCCACTATCCTACCCTTCAATTAAAAATTATAAGCCCCTGTTTTCTTATAAAAAATGGTATTAAAAAGCTTCTTTTTTGTGTTGAATCTATGTATAAATCTGCCTATAAACAAATTGGAATTCAACAAAACACTCGCTTTTCATCTATAGGTTGAAGGTAGAGACTTTTATCATAAGCCCTTTTCTATTTTTTTTTTTCATTGTGAAATCAATTTCCTGAATACTACTGCGTAATGATGGTTGCGACCGTTACTACGTAATAATAATAATAATAATACATAGTAAGTATTTTATTCAGTGTTCACTTTTGCGTAAATTTCGATATCGCAAACGAGCTCACTTTGCTGAAATTAACTCTCACACATCTCTTTAAAAATGAAGAAGCGAGGCAAAGGTGCTGAGGTGTGCGTGACTGTCCTCTCACCAATTACAAAATCTTGTCACAATTATTCCTGTCATGAACTCTAAAGCACACCTGTATAATTACCAACGTTGCAAAAAATACCTCGTTTCAGCTCGTTGGAAATGAACTAGACAGTGTAAACAGAATGGCAATAAGAAAGACCGAGGGAGAGAGGGTGTTGGAAAAAGTCGAAACAAAGTAAAAAGCCAGTTTTCCGCCGACTCAGATTTCCATTTAAGAGGGAAATTATCTGGCGCTCACACGCCGGCCCCCACAGTGCTAAAAGGATAATTAATCCGGGATTCCGCCGGGATAGAGGCAATTTCGGTTCAACTTAACCTATATAATAATGTGGGGTTTATGAGCCGGTCCAGATAAAAACGAGCATTCTAAACAATGCGCTCCCCCTTTCTGTTTTTGTTTTATTTAATTTTATGTTGCTCCAAAAATTTCTCTTGCGCCAGTGCATAAAATTATAACGAATAAGATTTCGCAGCGCAATGATAAATGCATCTACGGCGCGATCTCTAATGCATCCAACGGTGATTTATCCTGCATTTTCCTGCGATGAAAAAAAAAAAAAATAGACAACATACACAAACACACAGTGGTGCGCATTAAAATGAAATAATGCGGCGTGTTCTTCTGGAAAAATGCGCGGACGTTTATTAGTCGTAAATATTTAGTGCCATTCCCAGCGGAAAATGTAGTTACCACTATTTATAGACTTCGGTGGAAATCCCGGAAAATTCCGGTACCGTAAATCAGCTCCGGGGTCCTTTAATTACGCGCATTTTCTGATTAAAATCACTGCACATTACCATCTGAACTCTGAATGGTAACTAACAGAAACATATTTTATTTGTATGTTTTTTTGAGTGTGGTTTAATATTTAAATTATTCTGCTTTAATCTAGGGATTTATTGTACGAGGCATTAATGAGCAAAGCTGATAAACAAATATAATAATAGCTATTAGACATTATTACAATTTTATCACGAATACATTTACTTATAAGAACTACAAAGCGTAAATTTGTTTATTAATACTTTAGTATTCGTATGTACATAATATTTAGCAAAGTTAATTAATGTATTAAGTACTTAATAATATAAACATTTGTTTATATTATATTTCCTTTATTTTCGAGGTCTCATATAGAGCTCTGGGATGTGTAATATGTATGTACTTATTAAGTACCATCTTAAGTACCCAACAATACATATTTTCCTTTATTGTCTTTATCATCTGTTATCAAGTCTTTTCGAATGATAAACATTCTATTGTTCTACTACTGAAAACAAAAGCCCTCGAATTTCATAACACCCTGGAAATCCAGTGGTAGTTATAAGCTGTGCAGATTTTCGAAACTGTAGGTCGAATATAAATTTTATGAAAACGTTCCGGGCGAGTGTGTGTGTGAGAGGTGTGTGGGTGGGTGGGTGTTTTGTCCGACCTGGGAAGGGTGAGTTTTAGCGTCGTGGAGAATTCATGTGGTGTTCCACGATTTGCATATTGGACTTAAATAAATCAGAAATTCAGGGCGCCTCCGCTCTTGTGTGCGGTGGTCAGTGGGTAACGCGTCGAGATCAAAAGGGAGGATGATGGATGGGTCGATAAGGTGGAAAACTCGCACCCGTCCTTCCCGATTATCCTCTTGGGCGACATAAAAGGCGACCTCATCAAAATGTTAATGCCGACCCTTATTTACGCCCGATAACACACGCAGACAAATAAAACAATATATTATATAATTGTATTGATTCTACCATGTGTAATTAGTACTTCGCTTATAGCAGTACATCTTTACATTAATGTACGTCATTATATTCTTTGTTACATCGCAGACTTTCAGAGAAACGAAAGAAAATTACAGGTCTTATTCGCTGTAAAAAAAAATCCTGCAGCCCTTTATTCTTTTGCTCATTTTGATCCATCTCTGCCTCCCTCCGCGACATCCTCTGTTTCCGGGAATAATCACGAATAATTCAGCACAAAGCCACCTCTCATTAGACGACGTGAAATGAGTACTCACCCCGCTTTGTCGGGAATTGCGTTGCACACAGCAGGAATAGTTGGTTCGCACCTGCGGACAGTTCGCTCCTGGACATCTGCAGTCAATAAAACCGCCGTGCTGCCCAGCGGTCGCACGAAAATTGGAAATTGAACACGTTTATGTGTATGCGTTTACGAGACCGACTGTGTGTGTGTGTGTGTGTGTGTGCAGATGCAGCAGGTGGTTGTTGAGGCTAGGAACCTTGTATATCCGCCCCTATCTCCCTTTCCGGCCTTTACAACACACATCCTTTACGTATCCAACCGACTATGACTCGGACATAAACTGCTGATCGTGGAATAAATAACGCCAACGGTTATCTTATAACCTATTTACAAATAATTACAAGTGTAAAGATATAATAATGCATAATTTGAAATTTGAGGTATTCTTCGGTTGCAGCTTTTTTTTTATTAAATAGCAAAGACCACAAAAGAAAAAGTCTAACGTCTCTAAGTCTAAGTAAGAATCATTTTTTTAAGAATTTTGAAGCAAATTTCTTCATAGAAGATTTGCAAATTGAGACAAGAGACGATGAAAAGTTTTAAAAATCAGCAAGAGAAATTACAGGAAAATTCTAAAACCCTTAATGAAAATTTTCTCCTTGTAGGAAACCAATTATGCAGAATTTTAGAAATCTTGAAGGAAATTGCTAAAAAAATAGTAGAATTTTTATCGAGAAAATAGCATTTTGAAAATCTGTAAATTTAAAGAAACATTCGAAATTTAAAAGAAATAAATGCATTACTTTAGTGTTTATCATAAATTATCAGATAGTAACAATCGCCACCATTCTTATTTTTAAGAGAAACATTTTTATCAATTTTAGAAAAGAAAATATTAAATTTTGATTTAAGCAAGCGAGACTGCGTATAGATCAGACGTGTGAGCTATCTTATAAAGCGATCTTCATAAGCAACAATTTATCCTTATGAATCCAACCTACACATTATGGACGGAGATGATGGAAACTTCAGAGTTCGTAGAAAAAGAGCAAATATAGAAAATAATCCACCAAAAACCACTAACAAACGTCTGCAGCCAGTCAGCAGAATTTGTATGTTCTTACCCTATTTTAACCTAGTCCATTTGGTTTCAGGAAATGTTCGTAATAATGAAGATGTCTTTCTCATCAACGTTTTGTAAATTTCGATTTGATGTTTACGTTGTCCAATGCTTTTTTTATGGCGAAGACTCTACACTTCTGCGTTATAACCTGTATAGCGAACAGTGCGTCTTTTTGTATCGAATCCGTTCTTGAAGCCAAATTGCGATTCTTCGATGTCTTGGTCGATCTGTTTCCAGATGCTCCAGATCCGGGTGTGTATGATTCTAATAAATATGTTGCTGTTGACGCTAACCAGTCTTAATACAAGCATTTTAATGCATAAAAAGTGTCTTTGAAACTAAATTCTAGTTTTATGAATCAGTGGAGGAATGGACATCCATCGGTTTGAGTGGAAGAACATTTTCCTCCCTTCAATTTGCTGTCAAAATTTGTTTGTATGTTTTTAATATTCCAAATCAATTTTGTAATAACTGCAGTTTTTTGAGTAAGTGTGACAAAGAATAGATAAATAAATCTTCTAGAATTTGCTTTCTTTGAGAGGGTGATGAATGTGGATTTTAGTCATTCCTTAGTATCTTAGATTTTTTTATATATCTTAAGCATCAACTTTAAGATTTCTTCGTTTATCACTTTGAATAATTCTGCATTAAGTTTGTTTGATCCTGCAGCTTTTCTGCTTTTTGTGCCCTTGATTGCCTTCTGGAGTTCTTCCTTTAGAATTGTTGGTTATACTTTTCCTTCTGAGTTGAGTGACCTGTCATTTGAAAACAGTTTCTCTGTATATATCTTCCACTTTGTCATTTGATCTTTATATTCTACCATTAGTTAGTTGTTGGTATCTATTAGTTTTTCGTATAATTTCTCTTTATTCGTATGTGTCCAATCTTTGTTTCTTTTGTGAAGGTTGAAGGTGACATTTTTGCGTGGCATTTTTCTATTTTTGAATCCTTTTCATTGAGCTATATATTTTGAAGAATTTCATTTTGAAATTCCTCAGATATAGGTTTATTTTTTTAGGGGTACTAGTGAGGTGTGATAGCCTCTTGTGAACTACGACCTAAAAGATCTATTGTTCTACCCTCAACCCATCACTTCGCAAGCAGTCCCACGTCCTCCATGAACCTGATAACTTTTTTTAATCAGATGTTTCTCATGTTTTCTCCCTTCCTCCATTAATTGTATGTTGATATCGTTCATCCATTCTTGCTTACCTTGTTATTGGCACCAGCCTAAGGTTTGTTCTGCATTATCCCTTATTCCTTCACTGTATCCCAAAATTGTTGTCATGCTTTCTCTACAGACGTAGTGTTGGGTCTCTGGCTGAGCATTATCTGTTGTTCGACAAAATGATTAGAGAACTCAAGAATACAGGTGCTACCCTAAAAGAATCAGATGTGATTTGTCTCATTTGTTATTGACAATGCCCAAGGAGTACAACAATGTGGTAACGTCTCTCGAAACGTTATCACCCGAACACCTTTCGTTAGGTTTCGTCAAAAACAGACTTTTAGAAGAGGAATTCAAAAAAGTAATGTAAACATTAAATATTATGATATTCCGTCTTCCAATCTCTTCACTTCACAAACCTCTGTCCGTCAACCGAGTGTAAACAAAAATGCACGTAAACCTGGTAACTAAGATTCGAACGTACAAAGAAGTAATCAGTTTCAGGTTCAGTGTTATAATTATGGGCAGTTGGGCCACAAACTGACTGAATGTCAGAAACCTAAACGAAAAAATCGGCAAAACCATAACACTGCTCACTCATGAACCGGAGAATCCTACAACTTATTCGTACTCTTTTTTTAACTGAAGCGACCACTACTTCAGGAATGAGCAGCTGCTGGATCTTGGACTCAGGAGCGACGGATCATCTGGGGAACTCCGAGTCATTCGCTATAAACTTGCGGAAACTTAAATTCTCTGTTCGAATAAAAGTAGCAAAATCCGGATTATTTTTAGAATCGAGATTCAAAGATGATGTTTAAGGATACGTAAATGTGGAAGGTAAAGTACATTTGATACCAATTAAAGATGCTCTAGTTGCTCCAGGGGCTCAACAAAATTTACTATCAGTCTGGGTATGAGCACGAGGAAGGATTTGTCTGCAAGCTAAATAAAACGATATACGGACTAAAGCAGTCCCCCAGGGAATTAAATGTGACCTTTGACGCCTTCATAACCAAAATTGGACTGCAGAGATCACACGCTGACAATTGCCTTTACATCTGTCAAACCAAGGAGTCGAAACTATACCTTTTTCTATACGTAGATGATCTCATCATTGCTGGAAACTCACGAGGCCACATAGATGATGTCAATAACGCACTGAAGAAAAGATTCGACATGAAGGACTTAGATAAACTTCACACCTTCTTAGAAATTAATATCCAGAGAACTTCTGAAGAACTGTTTATGAGCCAACCTTTTGAAAAAGTTACCATGGAAAATTGTAAACCACTTAAAACATCTAAAGCAACGAAGATGAGGAGCTTTTGAAGGACGTACCGTACCGCGAACTAATTGATTGTCTGCTATAACCACTCTCACCAGGAGACATGACCTGAACTTAGCAGTTTATCGCTACAGCAGACACCAAGAAAGGTAGGGACTGAAAAGGATACTTCGCTATCTATAAGGCACACTGGACTTCGGACTATGCTATTGGAAAAACGAACGAGAGAACTTGAGATGCCTCGCAGACGCCGACTGGGGAATCGAGGTCGATCGCAAATCGACTTCCGGCTTCCTACTTCAAGTCTTCGGCAACACCGTCAGTTGGACCACTAGGAGACAACCATGCGTCGCTCTATCCCAACGGAGTCGGAGTACGTGTCGCTTTCTATGGCAGCAGCAGAACTGATGTGGATAAAACAACTAGTCAACGATCTCAACGTTAAACTGTCACTTCAGATGTCTGAAGACAATCAGTCATGTATCCTTTTACTTCAGAAGTGGTAACACAAACGTTTGAAACATATATGAAATATAACGTTGTTAAAGATCTTGTTGAAAAAGGATTCATAAAAATAAAGTAAATTATACTAATACCAAGAATCAAATTGCGGACATATTGACAAAGCCGCTCGCGCAAGATGCATTTGTTAAACTTCTTATTGAAATGAGAGTTCCTGAAATTAACTGAGATTTCTTATTTCATTACTATATAATTTCCCTACCATGCATAAATATCAATTAAGGAGGAATGTTGGGAAAATCAATCATCTCATTTGGAATTGGCGCCACAACCCAGGGGTCAGCACTATATAGATGCCCTATTTTGTTTACATCAGTAATAACCGAAAATAATATATCGTAACTCCGTCCGATTGGCATATTTCAACTTCTGGCCATCTAGTTTTGCATATTCCCGTATCTTCAGTTTTTTTATTTCCATTACTGCATTTCTAAGCCTTCCGGGTTCGTACAGGGTTCCGACATTCGACGTTGCTATTCTTTTTAATTTGTTTGCTTGGTTAGCCAGTCGCATAGTATTCACATAAGACCTGGTATCCGTCATCCTGCGGACAGTAGACCATTTCTCATCTTCAAACCTGGGAGTTTAACAGCGCCGATTGCTAATCGATTCGCTGAGCACATCGTTTATTATATAATTGTTCATCTTTATCCATATGATTACTGGAGAATGCAATGAGGTCGTTTCCCTCCTGCCTTCCTCATCGCAGTTTTAAAGCTGTTGAATTGTCTGATCTCAGCCCCTTCTCGACATACTACGTTGGGCCCTAAGTCAGTGCTGGCCTTGCTGCTTCCAAGACCAGAATTATTTATCGTCCTCTTAGACTACCGATTTTTACCTGCCCTTCTTCAAATTAAGTCAGATCAAGGATACAAGTTTTGGTTAACCCCGATACTCGCCATATCATGCAAATTTTTAATTGTATCTCTATTAATAATATGTAAAAAATTAGAAATACCTAGAAGGAGGTGTTTATTGCCTCTGCTATATCACTCCAATTACCTCCTCTGGTGGTGATTTGCTTTGTTCTCCCGGAAAGTAGGCCGAGGCCCTGAAAACTTGCCCTTCTTCGTGGGAACTTCTACCAGAGCTGCTGCTAGGTCCCCTGTGGTGAATTCTGGAATGAAAGTATAATTACCTAATGTTTTTCCTAATCATTAGAACTGCCCTTGGAGTACTGCAGACCGTTTTATACACTAAACTACAATTCTCTTGGGGTAAGCCCCTTTCATTTTCTCTTATTGATCCAAGGCTCCTGCAGACATCCTATGTCAAGTTTGGGTCTTTGGAATGCCCGACATTAGTGTAAGTTCTAGTCTATACCCTACTGGCACCAGCCTATAAACTTTGCGTTTCGGATTAACTTCTATTCGTCTCCATCGATCGAGTGGAGCCTTTTATGTCCCTTGTCGTTGATTACGGAGATCCCCACGTCGTATGCCCTTGGATTTAAGCTAAAACTGTCCAAAACGCCAGTTTATCTTTTGGCCCAGCTTCTCCACCCTCTCAGCGAACTGTGAAGTTATAAACTGTACAAGTACGACAAACTACGATCCGGCGTGTGTCCCCATCTAGCTTCAAACAATAGGTTATTTTATAGGTAGACAATCCTGCCGCGTCTGCGTCAGTTATACGTAACGCTGATTTCGTGTTCACGTCGGCTCGTTTAATAAATGTCGTTTTAGAGTCTTTCGTCCGTGTTTTATTTCTAATCTCCATTAACCATCACTGGTTATGGGCGGAGACATCGAATCTTCAGAACACTTTGTTCCGAATATCAATATTATCGTTCAACATGATATTGTGTTCCAGAAGCCGAGTAAACCACAAAGCCTCACGTTGAAAATCTACGTTAGATTGAAAATTCGCTGATGCAAGAAGCACCACAGACGTCTGGCTCTTTTTACGCAAAATTTTGACCACATAAGCCACAGAGGAAATCAACACCAGTATCTTCTTTGGCAAATGCGAAAGGGAAAAAAATGCGTGTTTATACTGCAAGAAAGTAGGTCATCTCATCGCTAATTGCAGAAAACCTGCGGCTGCCGAGCAGAAAACGGTGAGCTGGAACGTTAATAACAATTCTGACTCAATCTCGAAAAGCAGCAAACCAGGTACGTTCCTCACAACAGGCCTAGCAGTTGATGCAGACTTTGTTCCATGTTGATTTTTGTGTTTCGGATTCCATATGACAGCAAATAAACAGCATTTCGCTAGGTTCGAGAAATTTCCGATCCTTCAACGCATTTAAACAGCAGGTAAGTGCGTTATTCTTCCATATGGATCCGGTAAAATTAATATTGAGGCGCGAGTGGTGACAGATGGTCATCTGCAACTCTGAATGACGTTTGGCATGCCATCAACTTTTCTCCGTCAGACAGGCTGCCAAGCATGGAAACGTTTTGTCACAACTATGTTCAAATTTGACAAGACGGTGAACTCATCGCCACTGGAAAACTCGTCAGCCCTGTGTACGTCATGAATATTCGAGTTTGTGTTCCGAATGCGTCTCATTGCAGGATCATAACAAGATACAATTAACTCGTTTTGAAATTGCTGACATCAGATTTCAAGATTATGGTAGGCTCTTTTGATTAATTTTTGGGAATGCAGATAGACCAAGACAAGTCTCGTGTACCTTTTTCACAGCGACCTTAGACGTGTAGAAAGTTTTACAACGATTTGGCATGGAAAATTGCAATCTTGTGAAAACATCTGCTGAAAACTAACAACCGGATGAATCATTCAAGCATACCAAGCAATACTTGGCATGTTCTACTCGCCCTGACCTGGCTTATGCTGTCTTCAAGATTGCTCGATCTATAGCGCAAAAAAACGCCATTTTCACAGTGATGGCAGCTTCATCATGATTTTCAAAAAAGTACTGGCCGATCACTCCTCCTCCCCAGAATCACAAAGTTGTGCGTTGTGGATGCATCTAACTTCCAGAGACACTCGTGGATTTTCGGTACCCTAAATTCTACAGTGCTGTTTATTGACGTACCATTGAGGTGGAAGTGCGCCTCATCTCAGAAAATTATTCTTTTTGTGAAGTTATTGTTCTCCGCTTGTCATGCTAAGACTCTCTTAGAAAATCGATGTCTCTTTCCATGATCTACAGGCTTCAACTCTTTTGTAAGTCAACTCTTGTACGCATGCATTTTCAGAACTTTTGAAAGGATTGCATGCTTTGATAAATTCAGTTGTTGGACTCATCGGCGAACCGAGTTTCTGGTACTTACAATCACATTATCAAACACAGCAGCAATATTTTCTTTGTTCGAACAGAACACGGTCGTGCAGTTTTCTTAACATTTGCCCGTGGTTTGAAACTTCCGGATCAACTTCCAAAGAGAAGATTCGGTTGGAGCAGCACTACGTCCGAGTAGGTAGTTACCGTAGGATATTTGCTGTTTTGTAATAACTTTTTATCACTTGGATACGTTACTTAGTTGTCATCTGATCCATGATGAAAATAAATATGAAACTACAATTTAAACCACACAAATACTATCAGGCTGCTAATGGGAAGGATAGCAAATAACAAACGTCATATGACAAATTGGCGCCAAATTCAAATTCGTCCTTACTTTCTGGACACCCTATACTAAATTAATAATCTAACTTAGTAGAATGAATACACAGTTTATTAAATTATCATCAAGTAAAGTTTTTAAAGAACTTTGGATTATAAAATGAAGTTGCTTACGTGACGTATATAAAGCATGAAAAATTAATTTCTAAAATTACGTGTGGCAATTTAAAAAAAAGCACCAGATTGATCGTTGATCGCGCGTGCCGTATATTATAAAAAAATAAAACGTCGCGCAGCGAAAAATATGATTTCCATTTTTCATGCGGACCGAACGACCGTATTTTCCTCTCAATTTTTTTTGCCGCTGATGTTGTTGCCGCTGTTGTTGTTGTTGTTGATCGCCGTTCCGCTTTATTTATTCCACCACGAAAGCGCAGCGGACAGCTGAATTGCACCGCGACCGCGCGATTTTTATCATCTAAATAAATCATTTATTAAATAACCGGACGTTGAAAATGTTTAAAATGGGTTCAGCGACGCGCGCGCGCAATTTCCATAATTAATTTCATGAACGAACGGACTTTGATTCGAATTTATTAATTTCAAAAATAAAAAAACAGAACGTTTATTATTGTATTAAAATTTTATGGAAAATACTTCTTTTCATCGATAGAAAATAAAATAATGGAATGCAAATGATAATTAAAAGCCAAAACTATAAATACATAAAATAAAATTTGACTATTATACGAGGGGCACTTAGATATAACTGGAATCTTAATATGTACATGTAGTACCAGTTTGGTCCGCTAGAGGGCTCACTATTTCTTCAAATGTTTATTCTTCTTTAAAAAAATTGCAATCAGTGATTTAAAAAGTTGTAACAAATTAACTACAAGTGGAATTAGATTTTTATTTTCAAATTACGTCTAGAATTAACATATTTGTATTGTCACATCAAAACAATTGCCATATTGCAGCTGTAAACAAAATGGCGGAAGTCAAAACTTGAATTGAAGGAACTAAAATTGCGTTCGGTGATTTGAAAAGGTGTAAAAAATTAATTACAAGTGGACTCAGACTATTATTTTCAAAATACGTCTAGAATTAACATATTTGTATTGTCACATCAATACAATTGCCATATCGCAGCTGTAAACAAAATGGCGGAAGTCCAAACGTGAATTGAAGGAACTAAAATTGCATTCGGTTATTCGAAAAGGTGTAAAAAATTAACTACAAGTGGAATTTGACTTTAATTTCGAAAAAGTGCGTCTATAATTAATACATTTGTGTTATCATATCAAAACAATTGTCATGTAGTAGCTGTAAACAAAATGGTGGAAATCAAAACTTGAATTGAAGGAAATAAAATTGAATTCGGTGATTTGAAATTATGTAAAAAATTAACTACAAGTGGAATTAGACTTTTATTTACAAAATACGTCTAGAATTAACATATTTGTATTGTCACATCAAAACAATTGCCATATCGCAGTTGTAAACAAAAACGTGAATTGAATGAACTAAAATTGCGTTCTGTGATTTGAAAAGATGTAAAAAATTAACTACCAGTGGAATTAGACTTTTATTTCTAAAATACGTCTAGAATTAACATATTTGTATTTTCACATCTCAACAATTGCCATATCGCAGCTGTAAACAAAATGGCGGAAATCAAAACGTGAATTGAAGGAACTAAAATTGCGTTCGGTGATTTGAAAAGGTGTAAAAAATTAATTACAACTAGAATTGGACTATTATTTCCAAAATACATTTAGAATTAACATATTTGTATTGTCGCATCAAAACAATTGCTATATCGCAGCTGCAAACAAAATGGCGGAAGTCAAAACTTAAATTGAAGGAACTAAAATTGCGTTCGGTGATTTGAAAAGGTGTAAAAAATTAATTACAAGTGGAATTAGACTGTTATTTCCAAAATACGTCTAGAATTAACATATTTGTATTGTCACATCAAAACAATTGCCATATCGTAGCTGTGAACAAAATGGCGGAAGTCAAAACTTGAATTGAAGGAACTAAAATTGCGTTCGGTGATTTGAAAAGGTGTAAAAAATTAATTACAAGTGGAATTAGACTATTATTACCAGAATACGTCTAGAATTAACATATTTGTATTATCATATCAAAACAATTGCCATATCGCATCTGTAAACAAAATGGCTGAAGTCAAAACGTGAATTGAAGGAACTAAAATTGCGTTCGGTGATTTGAAAAGGTGTAAAAAATTAATTACAAGTGGAATTAGACTATTATTACCAGAATACGTCTAGAATTAACATATTTGTATTATCATATCAAAACAATTGCCATATCGCATCTGTAAACAAAATGGCTGAAGTCAAAACGTGAATTGAAGGAACTAAAATTGCGTTCGGTGATTTGAAAAGGTGTAAAAAATTAACTACAAGTGGAATTAAACTTTTTAAAAATTTTCAAATACGTTTAGAATTAACATATTTGTAGTGTCACATTAAAACAATTGCCATATCAAAGCAATAAACAAAATGGTAGCTTAAAGAATTCGTTTCTTTATATTCAGCATATTTAGTGTATTGATACAACACGACGTTTTTTATATGTACTGCAGTTTTAAGAGTCAGGATGAGTTAAACATCATAGTAATGATAATATGAAAATAAATAGATGAGGTCGTTATGAATACATTTAAAAGTTGTGGTTCAGTTTGTACACATACGTCATGCATTGCAGGAAGGAACTATCCATGGTTAGATCAACCGTCCGAAGAATAAATTATGGTTGCACGTCCACCGAGTGTATAATTCCAAAATGTGCAATTCAAAAAGTTATTTGAATACAAAATTACATGGAATTAGGAAACATGCGTTCTCAGTTATTGAATGAGTAAAAACCACAAAGAAATTATTCTAATGTTTAATGTATTTCGAATTATTAGTATGTAATTGAAATTAATTTATTTGGTACTTATGTAACAAGTTTAAAATAAAGTGTATATTTTTATCCAATTCGAACTTGTGGACGAGCTTTAAAATTCCGCACTGACGTCGACCGCGTGTTTGCGTCCGGGATTCCCGAACTTAAATTGTGTCTCTTAGTAAAAATCCTATTAGTGAAGAGTGGCCGGATGGTGCGTGGGTCGGACAGAATTTTAATTGTCCCAGGGGTGGACAAACAATGAAAAACCGTCCCCGGGATAATTAAACTAGGACGCAATTTTCACAAAGGATAATTGATTACGCTCCGCCTGCTCCGTTCTCAATATCAACCGACGGTCACTATTTGTTTATAAAGTGTGTCCCTTTCACCCGGACAATGGCACCCTTATAATGTTTTAAAAGTTTAGTTTTATATCAGTTTGTATATTCATTACAATAAAATAATTCTAAAATTTTATAAAAAAAATTTCAATATAAAATTTTTCCTAGGAATGAATGAACTTTCATTGATACTCTTGCGTATTTTTTAAAAAACTAGAGGGTGGGATAGAGGCCACCCACCCACCCTACATATGCATTTAAACTTTCACTACTCTCACTCTTTCGGTTTTCTCCAAACTAAATAATTTTACACTAATAAACATATTTTATTATACTTTTCTATAGAATAACTTGACTTCAGTAAATTTGTAACATCATCAACATCAATCTGGAGGGTAGGTAGCGTTACTTTACGCATGAAGAGAAACAACGGCTGTTGTGCAAGGTGGATGCTTCCCCGAACAGGATTGTAGATTACATAAATGAAAAGGCGGTATTTTATTTTTTATTTATGCATGTATCTGTATATCTTTGTGTGTGTGTGTGGTTCAGCTGTCGTTTAATTCCAGCCCCTCGGTATATATGTAGCACACCGGAGCCTCGAAGAGCACATGTCGATGCAACCTACCTGGCGGTGGCACTCACTCACTCTACCTGGCTTCTTCTACCACGAAGAGTGAGATGATCAAGGTGTCCGCGAAGGCAGAAACATCTGCCGCACGTGTGCCCCATGTTAATGACGGGAGAGGGCCGAGAGAGATCAATTAAATGATATTGGTTTTATATTAGTGGCCGTGGTTACCAATGACGACCAGAATAAAAAAAAAAGAAGCCATAACAGTATCCGAGAACATTAAATGACATTATTAAACGAAACAGAAAAGAAAAACAAAAAACAAACGAGTACACACATAATTAACAAAATTTTTAAAAATAAAATTTATAATTATTATAAGAAAAGATTTATCAAAAAGTAATCGTTATTAGGGAATTATAAAAGATTTACTAAACATATTTACATGATGATAGCGTGCAACTACTTACCCCCAATTGAATTTCAATCACCAATCGAACGTAGCGATTAAGTCATATTCCCACCTCGTGTAAAACGTTGACGGCATGTCTGCCCGTTTTTAGGGTTGAGGGGTGAAGGGGATGGAGGGTTTATACGTGAAATTTTTAGCAGAGTTCAGGCATGAAGCGGCCCCGAACGTCCGGATCGATTGTAATTCCATAAAATGACTCTCAATCATAATTTCCACGGAAACTGCAACCGTTTCGCACCTTGTTTCTCTAACGAAATTGAAAATTGCATCCGTTCCAATCTCGAGGAATGAACGCGCCCGGCCCGAATATCGCGTTACAGATTTTAATCAGAAGATTTCACAATAAATAAATCTTTTTTTCTCCTTCGGAGAATGCTTGGTCAAAGCTGAGCAACACCCCACAGAGGCAACTTCTCGACTTCACAAGAAGTTTAGGTCTGCTTGAGGAGTAAGGCTTAGGAAGTGACTCAAAAGTCTAATGAATGGTTTAAGTGTGGTCGTCCTCCACACATCATTATTATTAGACAGAGGTATTTATTTTTGTTTCTTTGTCTTCATCAGTTTTCTACTTCGCTTCGTTTTTTGCTTCTATTTCCTCCATCTCTTTCTCCTTTTTATTTTGGCATTTAATTTTGCTTCCATTTAGGCTTTCTCGTTTTACGCATCTCTTCAGCTTTTTACTCGGCCCTTTTTTCCCCTTTTTTGGTCACTTTTCTTCCTGCCATGCCTTTAACTTTAATTCCAGTTCGGCATTTTTTCTCTCATCCATTTTCCTTCCTTTACTTTCCTGCTTTAGCCTCTTTCGCCAACTTGTTTCTACATAAATTGCTAAAAAATTTCTCCTAAAATGGAAACAGCAATAACGATCTAAAGCAAAATATTCCGTATGTTGAATCTGCCTTCTCATAGTACAAGAAAGGTTTGAGTAGTAAAACATGTTTTAATGTTTTTTTCGTTCAAAATTTTAAGTCTGCTTTTCCTTTTATCCCTCAATCCACCTTTTCTTAGGCTTATTTTTCCGCCATTAGATTCTTGTTCGCCGCTTTCTTTAGCTTCGATTTCAGCCTTGAACTTTACTTCATTTGCTTCACTCTAAGTTTTATTCCTTTTGATTAGCTTCCTTCCCAGTGACTTCCTCTTTCTTGTTTTTATGGTTTAGCTTCTGACACTGCTTATATTTTCTTCTAATCAGTTCAAACTCTCACCCCCACGTAGAATCTACGATAGAATCTTCATCGTGCGGATGAAGGTAAGAGTTCATAACGTCACATTTATTAACATATTTACATCCCATGAGGAATACGACGAGCAAGAAAAGGAAAGGTTCTATGCAAATGTGGAGCAGGCGATGTCAGAATCCGATATAAAAGTCATACTCGGAGACTTTAATGTAAAAATTAGAAGAGAACCAGAATTCAGGCCAACGATTGGAATGCACAGTCTTTACGAGAAAGCAAATGATAATGGAACTAAAGCAACCGATGTTCTCGAACAAAAACATCCACGAAGAGACAATCAAATATATTAATTTATTTCCAACAGTAATTTTAATAGATTAAGTAATTTTTAAGTTCATCCTACTGAAAATTATCTCTTTAAAATTCTTCAATCCATCAAATGAAATTTTGGATTTCTGCAAATCAAGTTTTGAGTGACGTTATTTTCTTTCCTGCTGAAATATGTTAATTTATTTTTGACAGTAATAATATATAAATAATTTTTAATGGATTAAATAATTTTGAAGTTCATTCTACTGAAAATAATCTTTTTACAATTGTACAAACCATCCAATGCAATTTTGGATTTCTGCAAGTCAAGTTTTTGACAGTCGTCATTTTGTTTCTTGCTGAAATATGTTAATTTATTCTCGACTGTAATAAAATATAAACGATTTTTAATAGACTAAGTAGTTTTCAAGTTCATCTAACTGAAAATAATCATTTTACAATTGTTCTAACCATCGAAGACAATTTTAGATTTTTGCAAGTCACGTTTTTGAGTGTCGCCATTTTGTTTCCTGCAGAAATATGTTAATTTATTTTTTACAGTAATAAAATATAAACAATTTTTCAATAGGCTAAGTAATTTTCAAGTTCATCTAACTGAAAATAATCATTTTACAATTGTTTAAACCGTCGAAAGCAATTTTGGATTTCTGCAAGTCAAGATTTTGAGAGTCGCCATTTTGTTTCCTGCAGAAATATGTTAATTTATTTTTGACACTAATAAAATATAAACAATTTTTAATGGATTAAGTAATTTTCAAGTTCATCTAACTGAAAATAATCTTTTTACAATTGTTCAAACCATCGAACACAATTTTAGATTTTTGCAAGTCACGTTTTTGAGTGTCGCCATTTTGTTTCCTGCAGAAATATGTTAATTTATTTTTGACAGTAATAAAATATAAACGATTTTTTAATAGGCTAAGTAATTTTCAAGTTCATCTAACTGAAAATAATCATTTTACAATTGTTCAAACCGTCGAAAGCAATTTTGGATTTCTGCAAGTCAAGATTTTGAGAGTCGCCATTTTGTTTCCTGCAGAAATATGTTAATTTATTTTTGACACTAATAAAATATAAACGATTTTTAATGGATTAAGTAATTTTCAAGTTCATCTAACTGAAAATAATCATTTTACAATTGTTCAAACCATCGAACACAATTTTAGATTTTTGCAAGTCACGTTTTTGAGTGTCGCCATTTTGTATCCTGCAGAAATATGTTAATTTATTTTTTACAGTAATAAAATATAAACGATTTTTTAATAGGCTAAGTAATTTTCAAGTTCATCTAACTGAAAATAATCATTTTACAATTGTTCAAACCGTCGAAAGCAATTTTGGATTTCTGCAAGTCAAGATTTTGAGAGTCGCCATTTTGTTTCCTGCAGAAATATGTTAATTTATTTTTGACACTAATAAAATATAAACGATTTTTAATGGATTAAGTAATTTTCAAGTTCATCTAACTGAAAATAATCTTTTTACAATTGTACAAACCATCGAATGCAATTTTGGATTTCTGTAAGTCATTTTTTTGAGTGTCGCCATTTTGATTCCTGCAAAAATATGTTAATTTATTTTTGACAGTCGTAAAACATAAACGATGTTTAATGCCTTAAATAATTTTTAAGCTCATTGTACTGAATATTATCTCTTTACAATTGTTCAAACCGTCGAATGCAATTTTGAATTTCTGCAGCTCAAGTTTTGAGTGTCACCATTTTGTTACTAATATCGGCGCGTCACGTCTCATCGATAATGGATGTGAGAAGTTATAGAGGCTCACATATAGGGTCTTACCATTATCTGGTAAAAACGAAATTTAGGTGGAGAACGTCAACAACTATCAAAGAAAGAGCAAAAACATTCAGAAAGTTTAACGTCGAAAGTATCTGACGGCATTCCCAAAGCATTGGATATACAGTTGATAGAACAGACACAATAGACATAGATGTAACGTGTGGGAAAGTAAAAGAAATCATAATAGGTGCCGCAGAAAAATCGATTTTATACGTAAATCCAAAAACGAAGTAAATCGTGATATGACGATGAATGTGAGACAGAATGTAGGAAACGAAAGAGGACGCGAGAAATATATCTACAACAGAGGACCAGGATAAAAGAGAAAGAAAAAATGCCAAGCGAAGAAGAGAGCATACTTGAGAAAAAAATTGTCGAGATGAGTGAAGATCATCAACAAAACGGAGCTAGAACCTTCTTCAGAAAAGTGAAACTAGTAAAAAGACCGAGAAAGCCAAAATCAATGGTAGTACGATCAGCGGAAGGTCAGTTGTCTATGGACCAAACTAGAATCTTATAAGTACGGACAGAATACTTCGAGACAATTTTATACGGCCAGGACTTAATCAGAGGGAATGAACCAAAACCAAAAAAAAAAATGCTGTGTAATTGTATTCGGGAATAACTTACAGCAACATAACCAAAATATAGTAAAAGTATTAAACAGACTTCGAAAAGTAATTCTAAAATTAAATCCTTCGAAATGTCAATTTCTGAAAAAAGGAAATATTATATTTAGGTCATGCGATTTCAGCTGAACGTTTATCACCAGATCCAAAATCCACAAAATACAGATGAACGTAAACGATTTGTAGCTTTCACAAACTAATATCGCAAATTATTATTCCAAATTTCGCCCAAATTCAAATCCGTTAAATAAATTAAGAAAAAAGGCAACAATATTTAAATGGGATGAAAAATGCCAAAAATCATTTGAAAAACTTCAAAACTGTTTAATCAATCCGCCACATTTAAAATATCCTTATTTTTCACTTGATAACGAACTCATTTTAACAACAGATGCTTCCGGTTTTGCGATAGGCGCGGTATTATCAAACTCAGGCAATAAACTAGTAGCGTATGCTAGTAAAATTTTGAATAGGGCAGAATTAAATTATTCAACTATAGAGAAAGAGCTCTTAGTTATCATTTGGTCCAAATTAGTAAAGAAAATTAAATTGGATTCGGATGTGATTAATAGCATTGTCGTTGTAAAGATCCCAACCCTACTGACATCATCTTAGTTTGGGTGCGATTCTAAGACCTTTCCACGAACATCCTCCCACTTCTTCAAAAGATCTTTAATGGCAGATGTCGGCATTGGTCCTCTTTGGTCTTGCTTTCGTTCAGAAGGAGACACATTCCGCTGTGTTTCTTAGTGTCCTCCATTCGACATTTATTGGAGTTCTTCTGTCGTCAGTTCATCTTCATGTTCCATTATAGATGACCTAGAGGTCATCATCATTCGCCTCGAATTCCAGATCTCTAGCAGAAAATTTCATCCATAATTTCGGGTATGTCTCCTTGAAGACAGATGTTCCTTGAACGAAGGATGGACACAGCTTTCGCCAAACAGAAATCAACTGTCGCTGCGTGACTTCTGATCACGCCTTTTGAATGACACGAATAGCTTCAAGAATGTCAAATTTTTCTTTCCAAAACGTTTTTAAAGTCATTGTTGAGGAGAATTGGAATGTTTCAAAACAGCGCACGCAAGTGTACAACTTCTTGAAACCCGCAATAATCCTCCAATAATTAAAACATCGTCGATGGTTCTATTGAGTAAATTTAATTAAGTGAAAATATCAATTATTTATTATATATTATTTGTTTGTGTGACAAACGGTTTGAGGGATGTAATAGTGGCCACCCACCCAACATATGCCCAAAAATTAATATTAAAATCATAATTCAGAATTGTTAACATCTCTTACTGCCCAGTTTTGATATTTCTGTACATTAACACTAAATCTGTAGTTATTGGAAAATAAAATCAGCGACAGTGAAATAAAAATAAAAATTGGTGATGTGACCATAATAACACTTTTGGTGAATATGCATAAACCAGAAGTATATGTTTACTCGAGGTGGTTTTTCTTTTTTCCCGATTTTTTCTAAATTTGAGGATAATTCTGTGGATATTGTAAATTCTGTATGTTCTTGTGTAGTTGATTCTGCATGTAAACGAGAGTATTGAATTCCACTGCATGATTGTAAATCTTCTCACATTGTTTTTCATCTGCTGTGATTAGGCGTGTGGGAAATAACTCCTTCATTTCCTAGAATTCTGATAAGTCATTTTTATTCCTTGTTTTGGTTTTGTCTGATTTTCGTTGATATAGTGTAGGCTCTTAAGTTTTCCTGGGGAATCGGTTTTGAGGAGCCGTTTGTTGTCATACCGACATTTACGTGTTTCACACACAGTTGTTTAATTGTACCTGACATTAAAAGATGGTTTATGAGTTGTACTGCTTCGCCACAAACGTATCCTTTTAGCTACTCTAATTTTTTATTGAAGAAATTGCGCTGTTGTTATGGATTATTTGTTCAAATAACTCCTAGAAGTTTGCACATTTGTCGTAACCTTCTTCATAGGTCGGTATATTTTTGGATGGGATGGTAGGATTTGATCTGGCGGTTCCAGACATTGTTTGGACTAGTGCAATGTTGGCAGGGATATGTTTCTTCACCTTTATGTTTTGAAAGAATAAGATGTTTTCTTCTTGTTTCCTTCGATCGACTTGTGGTGTCCACATGTCGGCTTCAACTTGTGATATTGTGGTTGTGAATACCAAGCTGTTACAGCCTATAATTTCTGTGTATAAGTTGTTTTCAGTGGTTGGTGATTGGTCGATGATCAATATTGTTAGCTGGCGAAGCACTTCTTCATACTTCTTTCGAACTTTTGTGTAATAGCCTTCATTGTAGTAATTGTGAGTGCGTACGTTTAACTTCTAACAAAGTTCATCTGCGTCTTTAATCTTTTTCCAAACAGCGTCCACTTGCCTTTATTATATCGGTTAGTATTCTGGTTAAGTCCTTGCCTAATACTTGCTGCTTCATTGCGTACTCGTTCATTTACTACATCTGTACTGCTCTTACTTGCGTTGGAAAGTTGGCGATCTCGTCTACACCTGGAAGGTTTTATTTTGTCCTTAATTTCGTTTTATTTATTTACATGTTTTGAAATTTTTTTCGTCCAAAAGTTTAAGTATGTTTTTTTAATAATTTGTTAATAAAGGAGACTAAACATTCAAATAAATATATAAATATTTTTATCTTAGATCACTCGTCTGTTTTTTTTCTTTTGCCCCTCAATCCAACTTGCTAAGGTTTCTTTTCGACCATTAACAGTTTTTTTTAAGATCCTTGTTCGCCGTTTCCTTTAGTTTCGATTTCAACCCTCAACTTTACTTCTTTTGCTTCAATCTCTACATTACGTTTAGCTACACCAGTTTCAGTTTTTATTCCTTTTGTTTAGCTTCCTTCCCTTTGGTTTCCTCTTTCTTCTTTAATTTTAACTTTTTTTCCCTTGGATTAGCTTCTCTCATCGCTTAAATAATCCGAAACGAAGTAAACCATGGTATGAGAAGGAATGTGAGACAGCTTATAAGAAATGAAAGATACCGCAAGAAATGTATATACAACAGAGGACCAGAAAAAGGAGGGAGGACTTCTAAACAGCAATAAAAATTGCGGAGCGAATATGTAGAGAGAAAAAGAGAAATGGAGCTAAAACCAACTAAGAAGACCGAGAGAACCAAAATCTACGGCAGTACGATCGGCGGAGGGTCAGTTTTATATGAACCAAAAGAAGATCTTACAAGTACGGTCAGAATACTTCGAGGGCCTTCTTTTTTTGTATTAAAAACTTAATAAATATCATTTTTGACAGTCATAATCCCATCTCCAGAAAGATGGTAAATACGCCTAAATTAAGGCAAAAAATGGTAAATAGAAAGAAAAAGGGACTCTCACTATCTTCCTAAAACAAGGGTTAGAGTGGATCGCAGCAGCATGAACTCCGTCCAGCTTCATCCAATCAAAATTTTTATATGTTTTATATAATATTTGTGTATTTTCTTGTGTATTCTGCTGAAAAGGAAGCTAAAAAATAAACAAAAATATAAACAGAAGGACTACGACATTTAAGTTATTAATGAAGAATTTAGAAGAGAGGTTTCGATGATTAGAAAATTTCGGATTACAACTTTATCTTGGAAAATAACATCTTTTCAAAAGGAATGTATAGTAGCGAGGGAACATCGTCTTGAGTGAGAGTCAAGATTCTCTTCTATATGTAAAAATTTATATTAACTATGAAACTATTAAGGTGGCGGGATTTTCTAACATCACTGAACCGCTAATACACTTCACAGCAGGAAAAATTGTTTTCACCGCACTTACAATAGCGTCAATTCTATGTTATCCATTACCAGATGGAAAATTCGTTATCGTGGACACCGATACAAATAATGAGGAAATTGGAGCAGTCTAATTACAAATCCAGAAAATGAACAACTTACTTTAGTAAAACCAAAGAAAAATTACTACGCATCACGAAAAAATTACTTGCAGTATCCGAAGGAAGATAATTCGTCTTAAGTTCACAAATTAATCTTTAATACTTTTATACGCAGGAATGCAAAGGCTTTATCTCAGAAAACATTGTAAACACTGCAACCAAGATTCAAAAGAGAGCCAAGTGCAGTTAAATACAGTAAAGAGTAGATTTATAACGATCAGGAAAGTGATTCTATCCTAGAACTTTAGATAAAATTTAAAAAAACCAATATGGACAGTAACTGCAAAATATTCGTCAGCATTTGTTTTGTTCAAAGGATTCAAATTCAAATTTAAATTCAACTTCCTAAGAGATCCAAGAAGCACAAAGGCAGATTCTCATTCTTAATAGTAATAATAAAAATCATGTATGAGATTCACAATGGACATTTGGGTGTGTAGAAATCTTGAACAAACTAAGAGAACGATTCTATTACTGTAAAATAATATTCATTCGAGTAAAGTTAGTGTGGCAAGCAACTATCCAGTTTTAAGCTGTCTCCGCTGCCAAGTTTAAATTTAATTTAATTTAAATTTTCCTTATGCTTTGTCATGTCGTAATCAATGTGTTGCGTTGTCATTTGTGTAAAAAATTCAGACATTTTTTTGGAAATTGTGACTTGCATGTTCATTAGAGGCGATACGAAAATAAATAACAGCCACGTAACCCGCTTCCGAGTGACACGAGGTGCTATTGTCGACGAATAAACAACGAGCGATTCAAAGATATCCATGACAGTGTAATTCCGATTTATATTGTGACCATCGAAGAGAGATATCGTCCCAGTTCAGTTTTATGGTCCACAAATACTGAATCAGACATTTAGCAAAGAAAACCAAGGGGATCCAAAATACGGGAAATCTCTAGGAGAATGATTCGTTTAGTACAACTTATGTCCTGCGAATTAACCTTAAAGGTAAAATAATTAATATTTGTCTGCCAGTGTAGACACAGAACTTTGACGAATGAGCCACCTGGATTATCCAGACAAAGAGACGGGGCTGGTATACACGGTACATCAGTCAGAAGATCTTTCACATTACTTGCCCATTTTTGAAGCTCAAATCCACCTGATTTATACAACGACACGAGTTACCTTTTAATCGTTGTGCTTCGGCGAAAGAAGCCCAGCCTGTAACGACGTTATCAACGTAATGCACCAGGAAATTTATGCTGTTCTAGTTTAGCTAGTTCTAGAATAGTACGTAGAGATAGGTACGGTGACGAAGAGAGACCGTACGTAACGGTATTAAGCTGGTTGACCTCTAACTCTTCTTTAAGGGACGCCACACTACAAATTGATATTTTCGATGCTCTGTTTAATGTCGGCATGAGCTCTGAATCTTAATAAGATTGAAAATATGTCATTCTGCAACTTAGGATCAGTTAATAGCATATCATTGAGGCTAATACTTACCTTACCTTCATCAGACTTTGTCGAAGCATCGAAAACGACACAGATTTTGGTCGTAGCACTATTTGGTTTTAAGACATAATGATGCGGAATGAAATATGAGTCTGAGCGATCGAGTTTTTGCATGTGATTCGAGTCTGAATAGTCCCTCATAAAGTCAACATACACTTGAAGGACAGGGTTGTGAACGTGACGACGTTCGAGCGACAAAAACTGGTTTATTGCAACGGATTTAGAAGAAGCGAAGAGGGTTATCGATGCGAAGTGGTAATGATACTGAATTACGATAATAGCTCTGAACAAAGATCTCCTCGGCTGCAATATTATCTGGTAACATTACTATTGCTCTTTAAGGAACATTTTCTATCTTCCAAATTTTGGAGAGAGTTTAATCCAAACGTTCAGTACCAGATGACAAAATGCATGGATTGGTTGAGAATGTGGAAGGTTGACCTTTCCCATTATAAACCATCCGAACAAGGTAATAAGTGCGATTGGAAATTTGCTCATTTGAGCCCTTAAGACGACCATCCAGAAGCACAGCAGGAAATATTTCTGGCCTGGGTTAACAAAATTAGGATCAGCTAACTTCAGATTGATTGTATGATCCCACATTCCAGCAGAAAGCTGGACAGAGAGCATTTGACCAGAAATCTCATAAAGCACGATAGCTTCGATAGGCATTTGAGGTTCTGCTACTTCCTTAGGTTTAATAAAGGAAGATGTTTTTCCTCTAGAAGGAACTTAGGATATCTGACTTAATCCTTAAAAGGGACTTGACGAGGCTATGCATTTAAGACCCAATGCAGTGTGCAGTAATGAAATTGGCTTGACTTCTACAATCAAATAATACGCGTAATGGCCGAGAGTAGCCCTTAACATCCAAGACGACTACTAACGCAGTCGACAATAATATGGTTGCATTGGTAATGAGAATGTTCGTTAGTACACTCACCGCCGATGAAGCGATTTCAATTTTAGTTGACGACTCGACATCGAATTCGATGGTATTATAGTCGAAAGGTGTGAATCTGTTTTCCGTTGCAATTAAGGAAAATGTGATGTTTAAACTGACAGATTTGACAGGTGTTAGACGACGGAAAATGTTTCGACCAACTTTTAGAACAAATACAATTTATACAAAGCCTAAGATCTTTGATATAGCCGAATCTTTCCAACGGGTATTTGCTAAGAAATAACTTACATTGCGATAAGCAATAAGAGCCCTTCCACAACGAACACGATAATGATGTAGAGTAAACATTAGCAAGCATGGAATACTCAGGCGATTTTTGGAAACCATTTTTTATTTTATCTTTGGACTTAGCCTCTGGAAAAGCAGCCAAGGTTATTTCAGGAAACGTGATTTCAATATCCTCCAAATCAGTTGTCTGTAATTTTTAGAAAATTAAACCAGTGATAGTGGCACATTTATAATAAAACTATGAATAGTAGTTGGGTGTCATCCAACCCTTAATAAATATAACAAGACCTATTGTTTTTTTTTAATTTTACCATTCACCCTGAAACTTTCGTTTTATTGTAACATTTTTTTTTTTGTGTGAAGTGAAAGTCGGCATTAGATTATATTACCGTACATTTACCGAAATTATCTCTCCGCCTACTCGATAAATTTCGAAACGCTCTCCACTTTATGGCCGCGAGTTTCGCGCGAAAATGGGGGCTCTCCGCGCGCCACCCCATTGTTAAGTCGTTCGCAATCCACCTTCTTATCTGCCACCTCGGCGCGCGATATAGAGCCCCAATTTATCCGGATCCGGCTCATTATCTCGCCACCCCGCCGACCCTCCTCGGTAATTGGCCCCCGTCAGTTAATTTACTGCTCAATTGTCTCATGGCGCCCTACATATGTTCCTCCTTTGATCATCCTTGTAAATCTCCCCGCTCCCCAGAGGGTGTCGTTAATCTTTCATCGTGCGCCACTCTAAAAATTTACGTGCACTGCTTTACACGAAATTTGAAATGATGACATTATTTTATTATTCATTATTCAGTCGCTACGTAAATTTTTTATTGTGATTTTGAATCGTTTAAATTTGTCTAGGATGTTGTTTAAAATGTGAAATGGAATTGTCTGGTAGACTAAGAAAAGGATTGCTGAAAAAAACAGAAATCTGTGAGGATACTTGTTGAAAAGTTTTATAATTTTTGTAAGAAAATTATGCAAACAAGAATTATTGGAAATTTCCTATAAGATAAAGGCAGAAATGAAAATGGTAGAAAATCTAGAAAACCCCAAGAAAACTCTTCCAATTTAGAAGAGAAAAATAAACCAGTAAAACTTTTTTTCAACACCTAAATGAAATGATGAAAAATGCTGGTATCCTCCATGAAGACTTTCGGAATTTTGAAGATAAACTCCATTACAATTCTAGAAAATAGGATTATCTAGGAAAATAGAATTATCTAAGAAGAAATATCTGCAAATCTATGCGAAAATTTTCTGAAATGTTCTAGAATCCTCTGAGAAAACTCTTTAGTCTTTAGTCTTTAGTCTTTAGTCTTTAGTCTTTAGTCTTTAGTCTTTAGTCTTTAGTCTTTAGTCTTTAGTCTTTAGTCTTTAGTCTTTAGTCTTTAGTCTTTAGTCTTTAGTCTTTAGTCTTTAGTCTTTAGTCTTTAGTCTTTAGTCTTTAGTCTTTAGTCTTTAGTCTTTAGTCTTTAGTCTTTAGTCTTTAGTCTTTAGTCTTTAGTCTTTAGTCTTTAGTCTTTAGTCTTTAGTCTTTAGTCTTTAGTCTTTAGTCTTTAGTTTATAGTATAAAATAGTATGATACCGTTATATTAGATAATTTTAAAGCGTGGCGTAAGATTTTCGATAAGGATAATTATTCTAATGACTCTGTTATCGATGAGTCTTAACGACTTGATCAATTTGTCGAGATGCTCTCCAGTATTAAGTAATTATGGATTTAATAGAAGTTAGAAGGAGAATAGGATAACAAAAAGTGTATCATCAAGGTACCCTTAAGGGGATGATTTAATAGATACATCGCCTTTTGTTAGCGTCAACCTTGGAGACTAATTACATTTATTACGTCCTGTAACGAAAGCTGCTCCCTTGTAAACCATAAAACAACGTTTCTTTCATCTTAAACGACATCGGGAGATTAATTAATTTTATATATAATAAGCTACAAATATTATTATTAAAAGGACTCATATTTTATACATACAATAAACAATAATAGAATAATTTCGGCATTTATTAATCATTATTAAATGTATAATTTTAGTTCCAAAAAATAATTAGAAGCCTTCATCAAAAATTTTTAATGCTTTATCTGTTAAATATTGTTCCACGTCAACAACTTTTTTCTGTTTATTACGGCGTCAAGTGGTTAACGTTGTTACAATTCATTTAATTTTATTTTTCCGATGTTCAACTTGTTGAGAATTTTACATCGAATAGTCGAAATACGGAATTAATCAATAAATCACGGGTTTTTTTTTTCGTCCGGCCGTTTCAATTTTCCCCGACTGAAACATATGATTTATTCATAGTTTCAATTTTAAACCTGTCACCAGAATATAATTCATAGCATTAAATCCCCTACTGACAGATTAATTCTTTATTAAACTTACAGAATTTATAATAAATGATTCATAATTTAATGTTTAAATGGCGATTCATAGCGTTGATTAAAATTAACCAATTGTTAAATGCGTTTTGGAAATATAAATAAAAAGTAGTAAATATTAACATATATTAAAGTTTATAACATAATCGAATTAAAAATTCCTTTATGCACTAAATTAATATTTCATGAACGGACAAAAGTTCGGAAAAAAAGAACGTACGAAGAATAAAAGTGGATTTATTAGCGTTGTAATAAATCGGAGGATAATGCGGACGGAAGAGCCGGCGTGAAAATTCAATAAATCCAATCCTTTTGACGAGATAACTTTTCATTAAGCTCCTCGAAAGTCACTTGAATGAAACATAAGAATTTATATATTAAAACTTTTCGCCGACCCTCGCGCCCTGCTAATTAATTATAAATCGCTTCCTCGTTGGAAATACTTTTAAAATGTCCATCGCGAATTTTATTCTGTTATTAAAAGTTCTCAAGTCGAATTTTGTTAGAATTTAAAAAATTAAAACGCTATCAAAAGTTACATAATATAAATTATAGTAGTATATTTTTTTTGTTTTTGACATTGTGATGTGTTAATAATCAGGTGATGAAAAGCACAATCGATGATGAGTTTGAAAAGTTTGTTACAAATAGAGGTACTTTATTCTTGAGAAGAATTCATATTTTTCGACATTACTCGTATACGGCTTAATAAAATTGATATCTGATTATTGCAATTTAAGTTTTGGACCATGCAGAACTTTTTATAAAGAGTAACTTTTTTTCGTAAAATTAATAATAAAAAAGTTTTCCATATGGTGCGAACTTAAACAGACACCTTGTATTATGATAGATCGGCTTCTAAGTAGTCAACATGGTTACACGAAAGGAAAATCTACAACAACCGCTATTTATCAATTTTTTAAAACCATAATAAATAAGCATGAGGAGAAAAAGATGACACTTTTCAACTGTCAGGCAAATTAAATCTGTTTGTAAGACTGAGATCTGTTAATTGTCATCTATCATTTGTTTATGAACT
Source organism: Ontholestes murinus (assembly GCA_963969525.1). Classification (NCBI taxonomy): domain Eukaryota; kingdom Metazoa; phylum Arthropoda; class Insecta; order Coleoptera; family Staphylinidae; genus Ontholestes; species Ontholestes murinus. The sequence continues at coordinate 73,926,698 of OZ018391.1, forward strand.
ATCATCATCTATCATCAATTGTATAACATATCTCTAGCAAATATCAGCTGTATATAAACAATTGTTATGTTGAGATTAATCAAATATTTACACAAATTTTACGCAGAATGCTTATGAAATATACAATAAAAGAAATATCTACAGTTGTAGACAGAAGTAAAAGAAATTCTCCAGAATTCCAATAAGTTGAAAGATCTATCTGGGTTTGACTGGAAGAACATTCTGAAGAATGAAGTTCGCCTGTGATTCCTGTGCTCAAAATTTAGTGTGTTATTTTATTTTGTTAACAGGTAATCCAAAGCATCACAATAAATAAATAAATCATCATATGTTATCTTTAAACTGTCATCTATCATCTGTCGAATATCATCTGTCTGGCAAATTTATCTGTTTATAAACTATCATCAGCTATCATTTGTTAATTGCTATCTATCATCCGTTGAATATCATCTGTCTAGCAAATATCACCTGTATATAAACAATCATCATCTGTCATCTGTTAATTGTCATATATCATCTGTTTATGCGCTCTCATCATATATCATCTGTTGATGATCATCTATCTGGCAAATATCACGTGTATATGAAAAATCATCAACTGTCATCTTTAAACGGTCGTCTCTCATCTCCTGGCAGATTTAATCTGTTTATGAACTATCTTCATCTATTATCTGTTATCTGTCATCTATCATCTGTTTATGAATTATCATCTATCATCTGTAAATTGTCATCTATCATCTATCTGGCAAATTTAATCTGTTCATGAACTATTATCATCTGTAATCTGTAAACTGTCATCTATTATCTGTTGAATATCATTCCACTGATAAATACCAACTGTTTATGAATAATCATCATCTGTTATCTGTAAACTGCCATCTATCATCTATTGAATATCATCTGTCTACCAAATTTAATCTGTTTAGGAAGTATCATCAACTGTCATCTGTTAATTATCATCTATCATCTGTTGAATAACATCTGTCTAGCAAATATCACCTATATATATAAACAATCATCAACTGTCATCTATAAACTGACGCTAATCATCTGTTGAATATCATCTATCTATAAAATCTAATCTGTTAATTTACTATTGTAAAATATGTTGTATCAAGGGAAATTTCCCGTTAAATAAAAAATTATTATTATTATTATTATTATTATCATTATCTATCATCTGCCAATTGTCATCTATCATCTGTTTATGAACTATCATCATCTATCATCTGTCGAATAATATGTGTCTGGCAAATATAATCTGTATATGAACAATAATCATCTGTAAACTGTAAATTGTCATCTGTCATCTGTAAACTGTCATCTATTATCTGTTGAATATCATATATCTGGAAAATATTACCTGTTTATGAACAATTATCATCTGTCATCTGTAAACTGTCATATATCATCTGTTAATTGTCATCTATCATCTATTTATAATCAATCATCATTTATCATCTGTTAAATAACATCTGTGTGGTAAATATCACATGTATATGAACAATCTTCTGTCATCTGTAAACTGTCATCTAACATCATCATCTGTAATCTGAAAACTGTCATCTGTCATCTGTAAACTGCTATCTACCATCTGTTGTATATCATATGTCTGGTAAATTTAATCTTTTTATAAAGTATCATCAGCTATCATCTGTTAATTACCATCTATCATCTGTTGAAAACCATCTGTCTAGGAAATATCACCTATATATAAACAATCATCAACTGTCATCTGTAAACTGACGTCTATCATCTGTCTGGCATATTTAATCTGTTTATGAACTGGCATCATCAATTATATGTTAACTGTCATCTATCATCTGTATACGATCTATCATCTGTTAAATAACATCTGCCTGACAAATATATGTATATGAACAATCATCATCTATCATCTGTTGAATATCTATCTGGCAAATTTAATATGTTTATGAATTGTCATCATCTATCATCTGTTAATTGTCATCTATCATCTGTATATGAAATAACATCATTTATCATCTATCATATCGGTCAATTGTCATCTATCATCTGTTTATGAAATATCATCATCTATCCACCCGTCGAATAATATGTGTCTGGCAAATATCATCTGTATATAAACAATTATCATCTGTAAATTGTCATCTGTCATCTGTAAACTATCATTTATTATCCGTTGAATATCGTCTATCTGGCAAATTTAATCTGTCTACAAACTGTAATCATTTATCACCTGTTAATTGTCATTTATCATCATTTATAATCTGTTAAATAACATCTGTGTGGGAAATATCATATGTATATGAACAATGATCTGTCATCTGTAAACCGTCATCTAACATCTATCCGGCAAATTTATTCTGTTTATGAACTATCATCATCTGTAATCTGTAAACTGTCATCTATTATCTGTTGAATATCATCCCACTGGCAAATACCATCTGTTTATGAATAATCATCATCTATCATATGTAAACTGACGTCTATCATCTGTTGAATAGCATCTGTCTGGCAAATTTAATCACCTGTTTATAAACAATTATCATCATTCACTTGTAAACTGTCTTCTATCTTCTGTTGAATAACATCTATCTCACAAATTTATTCTGTTTATAAACTATCCTCATCTATCATCTGTTAATTGTCATCTATCATCTGTTTATGATCTATTATCATCTATCATCTGTTGAATAACATCTGTCTGGCAAATGTCATCTGAATATAAACAATCATCATTTGACATTTGTAAATTGTCATCTATCATCTATCTGGCAATCTGTAGACTATCATCTGTCATCTGTAAACTGTCATCTATTATCTGTTGAATATCATCTGACAAATATTAAATATTTATGAACAATAATCGACTGTCATCTGTAAACTGTCATCTATTATCTATCCGGCAAATTTAATTGGTTTATGAACTATCATCTGTTAATTGTCATCTATCATCTGTTGAATATCATCTGTCTAGCAAATACCACCTGTATATAAACAATCATCACATGTCATCTGTAAACTTTCATCTATCATTTGTTGAATATCATCTGCCTGGCAAATTTAATCTGTTTATGAAATGTCATCATCTGTCATCTGTTAATTGTCATCTATTATCTGTTTATGAACTATCATCATCTATCATCTGTTGAATAATATGTATCTGGCAAATATCATCTGTATATGAACAATCATCATCTATAAACTGACATCTGTCGTCTGTAAACTGTCATCTATTATCTGTTGAAAATCATCTAACTGGCAAATTTAATCTGTTTATAAACTTCTGTAAACTGTCATATATTATCTGTTGAATATCATCTATCTGGCAAATATATCAAAATATCAGTTCCAAGTTCGATATTATTAATGAAAAAATAGAGATGTTGGAAAAAGAGAACGAGTTTCTAAAATCAGAAATAGAAACATGAAAAAATAAAACAACAGATCTAGCAGATGAAGCAATTATTAATTAAGTCTCCATCTGTCATCTGTTAATTGTCATCTATCATCTGTTTATGATCTATCATCATCTATCATCTGTTGAATAACATCTTTCTGGCAAATGTCATCTAAATATAAACAATCAGCATCTGACATTTGTAAATTGTCATCTATCATCTATCTGGCAATCTGTAGACTATCATCTGTCATCTGTAAACTGTCATCTATTATCTGTTGAATATCATCTGACAATTATTAAATATTTATGAACAATAATCGACTGTCATCTGTAAACCGTCATCTATCATCTATCCGGCAAATTTAATTGGTTTATGAACTATCATCTGCTATCATCTGTTAATTGTCATCTATCATCTGTTGAAAATCATCTGTCTAGCAAATACCACCTGTATATAAACAATCATCACATGTCATCTGTAAACTTTCATCTATTATTTGTTGAATATCATCTGCCTGGCAAATTTAATCTGTTTATGAACTGTCATCATCTATCATCTGTTAATTGTCATCTATCATCTATTTATGATCTATCATCATTTATCATCTGTTAAATAACATCTGTGTGGCAAATATCACCTGTATATGAACAATCATAATCTGTCATCTGTAAACTGTCATCTATAATCTATCCGGCAAATTTAATCTGTTTATTAACTATCATCCACTCTAATCTGTAAACTGTCATCTATTATCTGTTGAATATCATCTATCTGGCAAAATACCAACTGTTTATGAATAATCATTATCTTTCAACTGTAAACTGCCATCTATCAACTATTGTATACCATCTGTCTGGTATCATCTGTTAATTACCATCTATCATCTGTTGAATAACATCTGCCTAGCAAATATCACCTGTATATAAACAATCATCAACTGTCATCTGTAAACTGACGTCTATCATCTGTTGAATATTATCTGTCTGGCAAATTTAATCTTTTTATGAACTATCATCATCTATTATATGTTAATTGTCATCTATCATTTGTATACGATCTATCATCTGTTAAATAACATATGTCTGGCAAATATCACTTGTATATAAACAATCATCATCTATCATCTGTTGAATATCATCTGTCTAGTAAATTTAATCTGTTTATGAACTGTCATTTTCTATCATCTGTTAATTGTCATCTATCATCTGTTTATGATCTATCATCATCTATCATCTGTTTATGATCTATTATAAATCATTTGTATTTGTTTATTGTACATTTGTCTTGTAATTAGGACTAGTTTCCTGTTGAACAATAAAGATTTATTTATTTATTTATCATCTATCATCTGTTAAATAACATCTGTCTGGCAAATATCATCTGAATGTTAACAATCATCATTTGGCATTTGTAAATTATCATCTATCATCTATCCCGCAAATTTAATCTGTTTATGAACCATCATCAGCTATTATCTGTTAATTGTCATCTATAATCTGTAGAATGTCATCTGTCTAGCAAATATCACCTATATGTAAACAATTATCATCTGTCATCTGTAAACTGTCATCTATCATCTGTTCAATATTATCTGCCTCGCAAATTTAATCTGTTTATGAACTATCTTCATCTATTATCTGTCAATTGTCATCTATCATCTGTTTATGAGCTATCATCATCTATTATCTGTTGAATATCATCTGGTAAATATCACGTGTATGTGAAAAATCATCATCTGTGATCTTTAAACTGTCATCTATCATCTGTAGAATATCATCTGTCTAGTAAATATCACCTATATATAAACAATTATCATCTGTCATTTGTAAACTGTCATCTATCATCTGTTGAATATCATCTGCCTGGCAAATTTAATCTGTTTATGAACAATCTTCATCTATTATCTGTCAATTGTCATCTATCATCTGTTTATGAGCTATCATCATCTATCATCTGTTGAATATCATCTGGTAAATATCACGTGTATGTGAAAAATCATCATCTGTCATATTTAAACTGTCATCTATCATCTGTAGAATATCATCTGCCTGGCAAATTTAATCCATTTATGAACTATCTTTACCTATGATATGTTAATTGTCATTTATCATCTGTTTATGAACTGTCAGCTATCATCTATTGACTAACATATGGCTGGCAATTATTACCTGTATTTAAAGAATCATCATCTGTCATCTGTAAATTGTCATCTATCATCTATCAGGCAAATTTAATCTGATTATGAAATATCATCATCTGTAAACTGTCATCTATTATCTGTTGAATATCATTTATCTGGCAAATTTAATCTACCTATAAACTATCCTCATCTATCATCTGTTAATTGTCGTCTATCATCATTTAATGATCTATCATCATCTATCATCTGTTGAATAACATCTGTCTGACAAATATCACATTGTATATAAACAATCATCATCTGTCGCCTGTAAGCTATCAACTATCACCTATAAACTGTCATCTGTCATTTGTTGAATATCCTCTATCCGGAAAATTTAATCTATTTATGAACTATCATCATTAATTAAAAAGCACTAAAAAACTTTTTTCACAATTTTATTTAAATTCACAGATATATATTTCGGACACAAAGTGACCATTATCAATGTTTTAATACTGGTATTAAGTATTAAAACATTGATAATGGTCACTTTGTGTCCGAAATATATATCTGTGAATTTAAATAAAATTGTGAAGAAAGGTTTTTAGTGCTTTTTAATTAATCAAGTTTACCTTCACGTAACTCACAAAAATCAAACAACCATCATCATCTATAAACTGTCATCTATCATCTGTAAACTGTCATGCAACAGATAATAGGTTGAATATCATCTATTTGGCAAGCATCATCTGCTTATGAAAAATCTGTCGTCTGTAAACTGTCATCTATCATTCGTTGAATATCATCTATCCGGAAAATTTAATTTATTTATGAACTATCATCATCTATAAACTGTCATCTATCATCTGTAAACTGTCATCTATTATCTGTTGAATATTATCTATCTGGTTTATGAACAATCTGTCTTCTGTAAACTGTCACTTATCATCTGTCGATTAATATACAATTTGTCATCTGTATTCTGTGAAATATTACCTGTAATCTATCAACAATTATCTATCACTTAACTAATTTATAAACCGTCAACCAGCATCTGTCAATTAGTTAATCTAATATTTATAATTATGTCAGTTGTCATCTCTCAATTATCTAATTTATTTCCTATTATTTATGATCTTCTTTCGAATACCATCGGTTTTTTCTTATTATCTGTCATTGATGTCATTTGTTATCTGATTTCTGCCATATTGTGTCTGTCCTGTATAAAATATCATCTGCAATCTATTAACAATTATCTGGCATCTACCACTTAGCTAATCTATAAACTGAGAACAATAATCTGTCATCTATCATTTGTCAATTATATACTCTATTATCTATAATTTGTTATTTAATTTCTGTCAAATATCATCTACAATCCATCAACTATCCATCCGCCATCTTCAAACACTTATCAACCGTTTTACATCTGTCAGCTATCATCTGCCACCTCTTACTTATCTAATCTATAAAAGTGCCAAAGACGATATCATCATGTCATCTGTTAATCATCTAATTTATTATACATCATTTCTTATCTGACTTCGGTCAAATATTATCTGTCTTCTGTCATCTGTCATTTGTTATTTGTCGCCTATCGCTTATGTATTCTATAAACTGTCAACTAGGATCCAAAATCTGTACACTGCCATCTGTCAATTATATAATCTAGCATCTGCTATTTGTGATCTATCTTTTGTGATGACATTTTATGTGATTGTTAAATATCATCTGACATTTGTAAATTGATATTTGTCAATTCTATTTGCAGGCATTTTTTATCTGACTCCTGTCAAACCATCTGACAGCTGTCATCTACCACTTATATAATCTATAAACCACCAAAAAGCATCTGTCATCTGTCAATTATTTAATCTATAATCAGTCAAATAAATATAATCTGCCGTCTTTTAATTATTTAATCTATTAATTATAATTTATCACCTGTCTTCTGTCAAATATTATTTGTAAACTGACAAGTATCATCTGCCATTTATCAAATTTATTATTTTTTATTTGTCATCTATCTTCTATCAAATATTAAATGTCTTGTGTTAAACATCATTTATAAACTGCCAACACTAATCTGTCATCTATACATTATTTATTCTTTTATAAAAAATTTACCATTTGTATTTTATCAACTATAATTTGTGTTTTGTCAAATATCATCTGTTATCTATACTCTATCAACTATCTTCTTCACAGTCATTTGTAAATTTATTATTTATCATCTGTCAATCATTTAATCCATTACCTAGAATTTGTCAAATACCATATTATAAACTGTCATCTATAATTTGACATAAGTCACTAATCTAATCTATTTTTAAATCATAAATTTGTTGTTATAGACACATATAATTTAATGAAGACGGTCTAATACCGAGTGGCATCGGACCTCCCTAATTTAATTTATAAACTGTTAAACATCTGCCATCTGTACATTGTCATGTGTCAATTATTTAATCTATCATCTATAATTTGTCATCTGCCTTCGGTCGAATATCATCTGTCATCTGTTAATTATCTAATCTATCATTTATGATATCATCGGTAAACTGCCAATTGCCATTTGCCGATTATCTAATCTATTATCTAGTATTTCTCATCTGACTATCAAATGTCGCCTGCTGTCTGTCAACCACCATTTATCATCTATAAACTATCATTAATTCATTATTGTTGATACTTGAGATAGAAAATAAATCACTTAATCACTTAGATTTCATAATAGTTATTCAGTTATACAAAGTAAATAAGTGTTTATTTTGTATAAAATTATTATTAAAATGGGAACATTTCTATCGAACATCAAAAATAATTAATCAACGAGTTAACTGTGGAAATAAAAATATTACACTAGATCATAAACTAGGATAATAGTGCGTGCCGCTGAAGGATTATTGTATAACTGAGGCGTTTTCGTGACAGGTACACGAATTGAAATAGATCTAGTATCGATGAAGAGGTAGATTATGGCGGTGCGAGTGGGATTATACGAGGATAAGGAGATTTGCCGGTGTCACCCTTTCATTCCGGTTTGATCGAGTGGGTTAGACGTCGCGACGCCGTCTGAAACCCGGAATTAACATCTAATTATTTTTATATAAGCATAAAACATAAAACATCAAATCTTAATCATGAAATCATTAGATTGAGAACAAGAAGAGAATTATTTAATCTTTAACTGTCATGCATTACATGTATTACGATAATATGTAATATTACTTAATTTTCTACAACGAACTAAAAGATTTTAATATATTTTATTATACGATAGTATGATTTTTTTTTAAATATTAAAAAAATTCTGCTGTATAAAATAGTGTAAAACGATGTGTTAATAGGTTATACAACAAGTTAAAAAATGCTAGGCTATATTTGAACAAGGCTTGAAGGTTTAAAGTTTAAACCAAGTTTAAAATAAATTTTAATACAGTAATATTGGTGAAATCATTTTTAAACTTGCATAAACTGAAATCCAGCAAATATATTTATCCAGCTATAAGTCGGAAGGCGGAAATAAGTGCAGCAGAATAACATCACCCCAGTGCAGTGGAACGTAATTTACGAGTCCGGTCAATGTTTATTCAATCCGGCTTTTATAACATTCCCGTGTAATTTATATCGCATGTCCAGGGCCGGCATTGATTTTTCACCAGATTCCGAAGCACTGTTGCTGTTATATATATATATTTTTTCCCGCTATCCATAGCCATAACACCATCAGCTTTATATAAACACCTTAAATTTATAACAATATGGTGTTGTACGGGTGAACATTTCACGGGGTCGATCGATTTTGTTCAACAACGCTGGCGGGATTTCTCGCATAATTTCTAACATTATCGTAATTCCAATTTAAACTTTAACGTAATTGAAACAACTATTCACGGCGGAATTAATTTAAATTATGTAGGTAAACAATTTGTGTAATAATAATTACACAGTTGACACATGTCAAATTATTGTAAAAAAAACTGACTTCCTATCCTTAAATTTAAATATCTGAAATGTTCAATTTTCCATGACTCTTACGCAAAAACCAGGCTGAATCAATGGCATAAAAAAATTCCCGACGAGAACTTTTAATAACAGAATAAAATTCGCGATAGAGGTGTGTTGAAAGCAAATCCACATTTTTAACTTTATGTAAAGGTTTTACAATGGCAAACCATAAGCCATAAATTTAAGAATGGACGCCTTTGAGAAAAAGAGAATCATGAAAAAATACGTCGATTTAGCTTATCAAAAAATTATCACTCCAGTTAAGTGTAGGTTGAAATGTTGATTCTACTATTCCACAAAATTTGATAACGAAAGTTCATTTTAGAAACATATTGCATAATGGATTTGATATGACTGATGTTATAGAATGGATTATTACATCTTGAGAAGCACAAGGGGCTGTTCATCCATCTTGTATATCCATGGAAATATGGACATCAGCTTTGTCTTTGTTTCTGAGGGGAACTTTAGAAGAAAATATTAATTATTGCTTGCAGTGTACAATTTGATGAGAGATTATTTCATTAGAAGATAGAGTATATTTAATTTAATAGAGATATGATAAAGTTTATCAAAAAGAAATTGGATCTTGATAGAGATGGAAAGATTTCCTATAATTACTACAAACAGAATGTCCTTAATGAGCCAATGCTTCTGGAGTATTTTGGTCAATGTCTTCCTTCTCGAATTGCTGTACACACTCTTCTCAGTACAGTAATTGGAGAGTATAAAAATGTAACTATATAATAATGTATTCATTAAGAATTTATTCTTAATAGGATTATAATTCTAAGAACGACAAAAAATGTAGTGTAAAATTACAGTTAAACCTGTTTTTGTGCGGTCCTTTTTCATGCGATTTTGTTTTTCTGCGATTTTTTTCGTGCGATTTATTTTTATACGAAAAAAAACTTTTAAATTATTTTTTAAAATATTTTTCTAGTGCTCGTAAAATTTCAACTCCTTAAAACCAATAATTAGAAAAACCACGAAAACATTTGTGTTTTTTGTAATTATTAGTTAATTTTCTACGTAAAAGACTTACATTTTTATTCTTAAAACCAATTGTTTTTTCTTAATAAGAAATTTTCAATTCTCTTTTTGGGAAATTTTAATTTAATTGGCATTTTTTTTCGAATTGTTAATTGTTTTCATAAGTAACTTTTTAACTGTTTTTTCAAACTCCAATGTCCACTGCTCTCAATTTTGAGGAAAAGTTCAATTATTTTCAAATACAACTTTCTTAGGTTTTGGTAAAACAATAATTTGTTTTTATTTATATTTTCAACTGTTTTTTCAATTTAAAAAGGGAAATTTTTTACTATTCAAATTTGTTTAGAAACTTCTCAACTGTTCTTATATGACTTTCAATTATTAATTTGGTAAAACATTAATTATTCATGCAAATTTTAAACTATTTCATCTTTAAGTTCCTAACTGTTTCTTCTTCTCTTTCATAAACTCTCAACTTTAATTATTTTATATTGTTTACTATAATCGATATTTTTGTAAATTACAAATTAATTTTTGAGAACATTTAACTGTTTTTTAAAAAACTTAATAATCCTTTTTCTTCAACTTTAAATTGTTTTAAAAACATTTTTCTTAGAAAAGTTTCAATCATTTCAAACAAAGAATTTAATTGTTGAAGATAGTTTTTTAACAGAATTTCTTTAAAAAATTAATTTATTTTATTAAACGTTTAACTCTTTGAAATGATTTTAGAAAGTTCTCAACTGTTTTTACATAATTTTGATTTGTTATATTCGTAAAATTCCAACAATTCAAGCAAATTTTATACTGTTCTATATTTTAGTTCTTAACGGATTTTTTTATAAACTTTCAACTATTTTTTTTATATTGGAATTTTACTTACTTCTTTGTAAAATTCTAATTGCTTACATATCAAAATTTGTATTGTTTTTTTGGTAAAATTTTAATAAATTTTCAACGCTTTTTAATTTTTACCTGCATTGTGCTAATTTAATTATTTTGTTTTTTTAATAATTTTTTTAAACTTTTTCTTATGAATTTATTTTTTTACCTTAGGTTTTTTGTTAAATTTTTAATATTCATTTCAATTATCAACATTTTTATATCTAGGTTTTCAACTGGTATCAAAATTGTATTGTTGTTTTTTTTAAAATTCTAATTTTGATTTTTTTAAACGTTTTTCAATAATTAAAACATATTAATTTTTATTTGTACTTTCTTTAAGTAATTATGTTTATATTATTTTTGTTTTTAAGAAGTTCAAGCAATTTCTTTATTTATTTTAGTTAATTAATTATTTTAAAAACAGTTTAAGGTAATTTTTATAATGTTTTCAGTAATATTATCAGTTTTCAACTGTTTTTCTTAATAAAGTTCAATTGTTTAATTTTATCCTTTGTCATTTGTATTTTAATTATTAATTTGTAGTTGGCCTTTTGGTTGTAGGGTAAAAACTGATAAATAAATAAAAATGCTAGAAAATCTAGAAAACTCCAAGAAAACTTTTTCAATTTAAAAGAGAAAAATAAACCAAGAAAACTTCGTTCAACACCTAAATGAAAAAATGATGAAAGAATCTGGAACCCCCTTCAAGAAAACCTGGAAATGAAAATCCATTAAAATTATGAAGAATTTTTGAGCAAGGGAAGACCCTTAGATTAGTAGGGAAGAGTTGCTCAAAAATTCTAGAAATTAATTTAAAAAAAAGTTGCTGTAAAGTTCTAGAATTCTCTCGCGAAACTATAAAATAAATTGCAAAATTCTTATAAGATGCTATAAAATCTAGGAAACTTTAAGAAAACTCTCACAATTAGGAAGAGTGAAATAAACCAGCATATAAAACTTTGTTTTAACACATAAAATACATGCTGAAATATTCTGAAAGCCTTCAAAAACAACTTTTGGAATTTGTAAAATAAATTCTTTAAAAATTTTGGAAATTACTTTTATTTAGTAATCTAAAAGGAGAATTGCAAAAGGAATCTAGAATTTCTTGAGAAAAATTACTGGAAATGTCTGAAATCCTCTTAGAAAACTTTTGAAACTCTAGGAAATAAATTGCTACCAAGAATTGATAGAAAATTTTTATAAAATGAAAATGCTAAAAAATCTAGACATCTCTAGCAAAATTCGCAAATTAAACGTTAAAAATAAATCCGTAAAACTTCGTTTCAACACCTGAAAGGAATGCTGGAAATTTCTGAAATCCTTCAAGAAAACTTTCGGAATTTGGAAAATAAATTCCTTTACAATTCTAAAACTAGCGATGCGGCCATCATAGTACTCCCTATATGTTACTACAAACACACAGACAGAATTTTTTTTCCAGAAATCAGTGGAATAAGCTCAGTGGACCTCAAAGCGGATATATCCGCAAAAAAATTTTTTAAAAAATCAAGATCACAATACTTCACCTATATAGGGAAAGTAAAAAGTGTAATTATCTCTTAGATTAGTGAGAAGAATTCTACAAATCTATGAAAACATTTACTGGAATATTCTCGAATCCTCTGGAAAACTCTTCAGTATCTAGAAAAAATGCAAACAAGATTTGTTGGAAAATACTTATAAAATAAAGGAACAATTGAAAATGTTAGAAAATTCTAGGAAAACTCTCGATTTTCTCAATTTCCTTTCCGGAATTCTAAAATTCATTAAAAATTCCTTTTTGCTTTATTTTTTAGTCTTTAGTCTTTAGTGTCTAAATCTTTAGTCTTTAGTTTTTAGTATTTGTTATTTCTAATGAATTCTAGAATTCTGGAAAGGATATTGTTGAAATTGACATCATCGAGATCTTTCCTAAAGTTTTCTAGCATTTTAATTTTTTGCTTTATTTTATAGGAAATAACCAAAAAATCTTGTTTATGTTTTTTTCCAAAATCTAAATAGTCTCAGAGGATTCTAAAATAACTTTGTTTGTATAACACTGACTTTATTAAGTGACTATAGATTGTCATTATCATGACAAGCTAAAATTGTCGAAACTATAGTCACTTAATAAAGTCAGTGTTATACAAACAAAGTTAAAAAGTTTTTTATTTGTGAAGAATAATCTATAACGAAGTAGAAGCCTCTACCGTTAACAATTTGATTCTAAAATATTCCAGAAAATGTTCTCATAGTTTCGTAGAATTTTTCTCTTAAATTACCAGATAATTCCATTTTCTACAATTGTCAATGAATGTATCTTCCAAATTCTTGAAGGATTTTAGAAATTCTCAGCATTCGTTTTAGGTGTTGCAACGACTTTTTATTTGTATCGTTCAAATTGCGACTTTTCCTAAACTTTCCTAGATTTTGTAACATTTCTATTTCGGTTTTATCTTTAACAATTCTTGTTTGCAATTTTTTATTAGTTTTTCGAGAGTTTTCTTACAAGATTCCAGTAATTTTGCTCATGGATTTCTAATTTTCTTTTGTAATTATTCTCTTAAATTACTAGATAATAGCATAGGAATTTAATTCCAAATTCCAACAGTTTCCTTGGTGGCTTAAATAATATTTCTGCATTAATTTTAGGTGCTGAAACAAAGTTTTACAAACTGGTTTATTTTCTTCTTCCAAATTGTGAGGGTTTTCTTAGTTTTCTAGATTTTATAAATCTAAAGGCTGTCTGAAACTTGTTTTCATTACTCTGCGCTCGCTCTAGTCAAATTTTGTTCTGCTCTACTGCTTCTGCTCTGCGCTGCTCTGCTCTCACTCTAGTCTACTTTCGTTCTACTCGACTCTCTCTCTCTCTCCCTCTGTTCACTCTTTGCACTCGCTCTGCTCTGTTCTGCTCTGGTCTCGCTCTAGTCTAATTTCAATTTTTTAATGCTCTTCTCTTTTTCTGCTCTGTTCTTATCTACTTTCGTTCTAATCTTGCTCTTCTTTACTCTCGTTCTGCTCTTCTCTCACTTTTCTCTGCTTTTGCTCTGGTCTACTTTCGCTCTGCTCACTGCTCTACTCTCATTCTGCTCTTACTCTACTCTGGCTCTGCTTTCGCTCTCCTCTAACTTTGCTCTTCTCCCTCTGTTTTGCTTTGTTCTAATATATGCTTTGCTCTGCTCTCACTATTTTTTATTTGCTCTTCTCTCATTCTACTCTAATCTGCTCTGCCTTCGCTCGGCTTTCAGTTTAATTTAATTTTCAACTAAAAATTACATTTTCTTCTTTAATTTACAATACATTGACTATTTTTTGTAAAAAAAAATTACATTTAAACTCGACGTATGGATTTTGCAAACTTGAAATTTTCAAAACTGTGGAAATAATAGAAAAACAATTGTAATAAACTTGAAACTATGAAAAATACTTAAAATGTACTATTCCTTACGAATTTGTAAAAAAAATATTGGCATTTGGTTAAGAAATTTTTGAAAAATTTACATACACGTAATATTTTCAAAAATATTTAAAATTTTTAAAACTGAGTTAAAAATAAAAAAATAAAAGTTATAAACTTAAAACTATCAAAAAATATACTCTTAGCTTTTTCTTTTTACGTTTGTGTAAAAAAATATTAGTTTTTATTAATGAAATTTTTGAAAAATTTGTATTTAAACAAGACACGTGATATTTTCATTAACAAAATTTTTAAAACTTAATAAAAATAGAAATCTTGAGAATATAAAAACGTATTCTTAATGAATCCCTTTTTATAAATTTGTAAAAAAATAAGAAATTTTTTTGCAATTTTTTTGTGAAAATTATATTTAAAACCAACGTATGGATTTTGCAAACTTAAATTTTCAAAACTGTGCAAACAATAGAAAAACAATTGATATAAACTTGAAGCTATACAAAAAATACTTAAAATTTATTATTCTTTACGAATTTGTAAAAAAATATTAGCATTTGGTTATGAAATTTTTGATAAATTTACATTTAAACAAGATACGTGACATTTTCATTAATAAAATTTTCAAAATTGTTTTAAAAAAAGAATAGCAAATGTTAGAATCATGAAAATATAAAGAAATATTCTTAGTTAATCCATTTTTATGAATTTGTAAAAAAATAAGCAGTTTTTTGTGAATTATTTGTAAAAATTACATTTAAACTAAACGTAAGAATTTGCAAACTTAAAATTTTCAAAATTGTGATAACAATAGAAAAACAATTGCTATAAACTTGAAACTATATAAAAAATACTTCAAATTTATTATTCTTTTAGAATTTGTAAAAAAATACTAACATTTAGCTATGAAATTTTTGATAAATTTATATTTAATCAAGACACGTGACATTTTCATTAATAAAATTTTCAAAACTGTTTTAAAAATAGAAGTACAAATGTTAGAATCTTGAAAACATAAAAAAAATATTTCTAGGTAATCCTTTTTTATAAATTTGTAAAAAAATAAGCAATTTTTTTGTAAAAATTATATTTAAAACCAACATATGGATTTTGCAAACTTAAAATTTTCAAAACTGTGAAAACAATAGAAAAACAATTGCTATAAACTTGAAACTATACAATAAATCTTAAAATTTATTATTCTTTACGAATTTCTAAAAAAATATTAGTATTTGGTTAAGAAATTTTTGATAAATTTGCATTTAAACAAGACACGTGACATATTCATTAACAAAATTTTCAAAACTATTTTAAAAATAGAAAAACTAATTTTAGAATCTTGAAAATATAAGCAAATATTCTTAGTTAATTCCTTTTTATGAATTTGTAAAAAAGACGCACTTTTTTCTAATTTTTTTGTAAAAATTACATTTAAACCTGACGTAAGGATTTTGCAAACATAAAATTTTTAAAACTGTGAAACCAATAGAAAAACAATTGCTATAAACTTGAAACTCTAAAAAATACTTCAAATTTATTATTCTTGTCAAATTTGTAAAAAAATATTAGCATTTGGTTATGAAATTTTTGATAAATTTACATTTAAACAAGACATGTGACATTTTCATTAATACAATTTTCAAAACTATTTTAAAAATAGAAAAACAAATTTTAGAATCTTGAAAATGTAAGCAAATATTCTTAGTTAATTCATTGTTATGAATTTGTAAAAAAATACGCAATTTTTTGTAAAAATTACATTTAAACCCAGCGTAGGAATTTTTTAAACTTAAAATTTTCAGAACTGTGCAAACAATAGAAAAACAATTGCTATAAACTTGAAACTAAATAAAAAATACTTCAAATTTATTATTCTTTTCGAATTTGTAAAAAAATACTAACATTTAGCTATGAAATTTTTAATAAATTTATATTTAATCAAGACACGTGACATTTTCATTAATAACATTTTCAAAACTGTTTTAAAAATAAAATAACAAATGTTAGAATCTTGAAAATGAAAAAAAAAATTCTTAGTTAATCCCTTTTTATGAATTTGTAAAAAAATAAGCAATTTTTTTGCAATTTTTTTGTAAAAATTATATTTAAAACCAACGTATGGATTTTGATACTTAAAATTTTCAAAATTGTGAAAAAAATAGAAAAACAATTGCTATAAACTTGAAACTATAAAAAATACTTAAAATTTATTATTATTTACGAATTTATAAAAAAAAATACTAACATTTAGCTATGAAATTTTTGATAAATTTACATTTAAACAAGACACGTGACATTTTCTTCAATAAAATTTTCAAAACTGCTTTGAAAAAAGAATAGCAAATATTAGAATCTTGAAAATATAAAAAAATATTCTTAGTTAATCCCTTTATATGAAATCGTAAATAATAAGCTATTTTTTGTAATTTTTTTGTGAAAATTACATTTAAATCCAACGTATGGATTTTGCAAACTTAAAATTTTCAAAATTGTGAAAACAATAGAAAAACAATTGCTATAAACTTGAAACTATACAAAAAATCTTAAAATTTATTATTCTTTACGAATTTGTAAAAAAAAATATTAGCATTCAGCTATGAAATTTTTGATAAATTTACATTTAAACATGACACGTGATTTCTTCATTAATAAAATATCAAAACTGAATTACAAATAGAAAAACAAATATTATAATCTTAAAAATATAAATAAATATTCTTAGTTTATCCCTTTTCGCGAATTTGTAAAAAAATAAGCAGGTTTTTTGTGAAATTTTTGTAAAAAATACATTTAAACTCGACGAATGGGTTTTGCAAAGTTATAATTTCCAAAACGGTGAAAATAATAGAAAAACAATTGCTAGAAACTTGAAACTATAAAAAATAATTAAAATTTATTATTTTTACAAAATTGTAATAAATTGTATTTGGTTATAAATTTTTTGAAAATTTGCATTTAAACAAGACATGTGTTATTTTCAAATTTTCAAAACTGTTTTGAAAATAGAATAACAAATGTTAGAATTTTGAAAATATAAACAAATATTCTTAGTTAATTCCTTTTTATGAATTTGTAAAAAATAAGCATTTTTTTTGTAAATTTTTTGTAAAAATTACATTTAAACCCAACGTATGGATTTTGCAAACTTAAAATTTTCAAAACTGTGCAAACAATAGAAAAACAATTGCTATAAACTTGAAACTATACAAAAAATCTTAAAATTTATTATTCTTCACGAATTTGTAAAAAATATTAGCATTTGGTTAAGAAATTTTTGATAAATTTACATTTAAACAAGACACGTGACATTTTCTGTAATAAAATTTTTAAAACTGTTTTAAAAATAGAAAAACTAATGTTAGAATCTTAAAAACATAAAAAAAATATTCTTAGTTAATCCCTTTTTATGAATTTATGAAAAAATAAGTAATTTTTTTGTAAATTTTTTGTAAAAATTACATTTAACACAACGTAAAGATTTTGCAAACTTAAAATTTTCAAAACTGTAATAACAATAGAAAAACAATTGCTATAAACTTGAAACTATAAGAAATACTTAAAATTTATTATTTTTGACGAATTTATAAAAAAATACTAACATTTAGCTATGAAATTTTTGATAAATATACATTAAACAAGAAACGTGACATTTTCATTAATACAATTTTGAAAACTGTTTTAAAAAAAGAATAGTAAATGTTAGAATCTTGAAAATATAAAAAATATTCTTAGTTAATCCCTTTATAAGAATTCGTAAAAAATAAGGTATTTTTTTGTAAATTATTTGTAAAAATTACATTTAAACCCAACGTATGGATTTTGAAAACTTAAAACTTTCAAAACTGTGAAAACAATAGAAAAACAATTGCTATCAACTTGAAACTATAAAAAATACTTAAAATTTATTATTCTTTACGAATTTGTAAAAAATACTAACATTTAGCTATGAAATTTTTGATAAATTTACATTTAAACAAGACACCTGACATTTTGATTAATACAATTTTCAAAACTGTTTTAAAAATAGAATAACAAATGTTAGAATCTTGAAAATATAAAAAAATATTCTTAGGTAATCCCTTTTTATAAATTTGTAAAAAAATAAGCAATTTTTTTGTAAATTTTTTGTAAAAATTACATTTAAACCCAACGTAAGGATTTTGCAAACTTAAAATTTTCAAAACTGTGCAAACAATATAAGAACAATTGATATAAACTTGAAGCTATATAAAAAATACTTAAAATTTATTATTCGTTACGAATTTGTAAAAAAATATTAACATTTAGCAATAAAATTTTTCATAAATTTACATTTAAACAAGACACTGACATTTTCATTAATAAAATTTTCAAAACTGTTTTAAAAATAGAATAACAAATGTTAGAATCTTTAAAATATAATCAAATATTCTTAGTTAATCCCTTTTTATGAATTTGTAAAAAAATAAGCAGGTTTTTTGTGAATTATTTGTAAAAATTACATTTAAACTAAACGTAAGGATTTTGCAAATAAAGAATTTTCAAAACTGTGAAAACAATAGAAAAACTATTGCTATAAACTTGAAACTGTATAAAACATACTTCAAATTTATTATTCTTTATGAAGTTATAAAAAAATACTAACATTTAGTTATGAAATTTTTCATAAATTTACATTTAAACAAGACACGTAACATTTTCATGAATAAAATTTTTAAAACTGTTTTAAAAATAGAATAACAAACGTTAGAATTTTGAAAATATAAACAAATATTCTTAGTTAATTCCTTTTTATGAATTTGTAAAAAATAAGCATTTTGTTGTAAATTTTTTGTAAAAATTACATTTAAACCCAACGTATGGATTTTCCAAACTTAAAATTTTCAAAACTGTGCAAACAATAGAAAAACAATTGATATAAACTTGAAACTATAAAAAATACTTAAAATTTATTATTTTTGACGAATTTATAAAAAAATACTAACATTTAGCTATGAATTTTTTGATAAATTTACATTTAAACAAGACACGTGATTTCTTCATTAATAAAATATCAAAACTAAATTACAAATAGAAAAACAAATATTATAATCTTAAAAATATAAATAAATATTCTTAGTTTATCCCTTTTTTACGAATTTGTAAAAAAAATAAGCAGGTTTTTTGTGAAATTTTTGTAAAAAATACATTTAAACCCGACGAATGGATTTTGCAAACTTTTTTACAAAACGGTGAAAACAATAGAAAAACAATTGCTATAAACTTGAAACTATAAAAAATACTTAAAATTTATTATTTTTTACAAATTTGTAAACGAATATTAGCATTTGGTTATAAAATTTTTGACAAATTTGCATTTAAACAAGACATGTGTTATTTTCATTAATAAAATTTTCAAAACTGTTTTAAAAATAGAAAAACAAATGCTAGAATCTTAAAAATAGTAACAAATATTCTGTTAATCCCTTTTTATGAATTTCTAAAAAAATACGCAATTTTTTGTAAATTTTTTGTAAAAATTACATTTAAACCCAACGTATGGATTTTGCAAACATAAATTTTCAAAACTGTGCAAACAATAGAAAAACAATTGATATAAACTTGAAGCTTCATAAAAAATACTCAAAATTTATTATTCTTTACGAATTAAAAAAAAATATTAGCATTTGTTTATGAATTTTTTGAAAATTTTGCATGTAAACAAGACATGTGCTATTTTCATTAATAAAATTTTCAAAACTGTTTTAAAAATAGAAAAACAAATTTTAGAATCTTGAAACTATAAAAAAATATTCTTAGTTAATATCTTTTTATGAATTTGTAAAAAAATAAGCAATTTTTTGTAATTGTTTTGTAAAAATTACATTTAAACCCGGCGAATGGATTTTGCAAACTTATAATTCTCAAAACTGTGCAAACAATAAAAAAAAACAATTGCTATAAACTTTAAACTATAAGATGTATTTAAAATTTATTATTCTTTACGAATTTGTGAAAAAATATTAACATTTAGCTATGAAATTTTTAATAAATTTACATTTAAACAAGACACGTGACATTTTCATTAATAAAATTTTCAAAAGTGTTTTAAAAATAGAAAAACAAATGCTATAATTTTGAAAATAGTAACAAATATTTTTAGTTAATCCCTTTTTATGAATTTGTAAAAAATAAGCAATTTTTTTTGTAAAAACTACATTTAAACCCAACGTATCAATTTTGCAAACTTAAAATTTTAAAAACTGTGGAAACAATAGAAAAACAATTGCTATAAACTTAATACTATAAAAAATTACTTAAAATTTATTACTTCTTACGAATTTGTAAAAAAATATTAGCATTTGGTTATGAAAAATTTGCATTTAAACACTTCCAATATTATTAGTATATTAAAAAATGACTATAGCTTGAAAAATATTAAAATTTTATTTTCGAATAAATTTTACATTTTAACTACAAATTTAATGAACATAATATATTCATTTCACTACTGCAATGAATATAATATTTCACCTATGATCATTCAGAACATTACATTAAATTATTAATCATACCAATCATATAATGGAATTCATCAGCACAATGTTTTATTACTTTATTATTTGTCAAACTGTATAAACATGTTTCGCGTTATTATACTCCATCAGTACAGCTAGTATAATACCGTAAAAGTGTTTTCAAATAAAACGCAATTTACATTCATTGAAAGCGTCGATTCCATTGTGACGACAATAAACCGCACACTTTATATCACGATAAACGTTTCCCGATAGACCTCCCACCCTTTGATACAAATCAAAAGGTCGTGGTGGGGAGACGAGAGTAAATGAAATCTCCATTAAATCCAAAAAAAAAAACAGTGTGTGTATTCGCCTCTCCCCTTTTTTTCTCAGGATGCGTGTGCGAATCGTCCCGAGGACCGACTTGATAAAACTTTTGATTTGCGTCCGACAATAAAATAAATATCTGGCAGGTCCGAATGCGGAAGATGGTATCTAAGCGATTCTGCCCCCTATGCACCCTATTTATTGGTATTGCCTCGACAATCGGAAACTTTATCCCCCAATAAAACGGGCGAAGGAGGGCAACGGGGGGATGTTCTTCTTGGTGTGTGTGTGTGTGTGGGTGGGAAGAGAAATCTGGGCAAAGTGGGACAAGTCGGGCGCGAGGACAATAAAACTCAAATCGAAAATCATTACGGACGAAAAAAAAGGGGGGAAACTCTCTAAAGCTCGGATTACTGATTGATATTTATCAATAATAATAAATAAAAATATATTTTTTTAAAAATTTTATGTAATAAATATATTGATTAAATTTTAACCAAAATTAATGGCATATTAAACTTGCCAGTGTTACAAGTCAATTCCCAATTAATAACGTATGGACTTGCACAAACATTCTCTGTGGGAATTAAGCACATGCATGCGAACTTAATTCAACCACAATGCTTCCATTACCAATGCACGACTACACCATTTCCCAGCGGAATTAACGCAAATTTATTCCCTTTGATTGATACCCGACAAAATTTATAGTAATAATTTCGGTTCGGAAGCGTTTATATACAATTACACATTAATTAGCGTGTGGATGACTCATTAACAGCACCATCATAACATTAATAATTATCAAACTAATTACATTCAGGACGAATTAATATGGACCTGAAAATTTAGTCAATAACCGCGTCAACTAATTGTAAAAATAGATTACGAATAATGATGTTGAAAGTAACTTGATTAAAACCGTTCTTCACTATTTTATCTGTAACCAGATGTACATTTCAGTCACGTAGTTACCATTGATAATCTAAATGTTGAAAGTAAATAAATTATAACAAAGAATACTTTCACCAATATTAATATTTATAATTCTTTAGAAACATAACAGAGAGGATAAACAGAAGCAGCAGAGCAGGAGATAGCGGAGTACCTAGCGGGTACTATTTTTCGGAAGGCCCTAGTATTCTATACACAAACTTAATTAATGGTTACATTAAAATTTATAAATTAACTCTCGCTAATTAATTAATAATAGTCAACCACTAATGAAAACCCAATATTGATTGTCGATTATACCCTATATAGAGAGAATTTAACCTCGTTCTAAATATTAAACAAGTTGATGATTTACTATAGCAACAAACTACACCAGAAGGAAAAAGGGACAAGGATTTCATTTCAATAATTGTGAGCGAGCACGCGCGTTAAATATTTAATACCGAGCGGGGGAGTCGATATCTTTGTCCCACGGATGTAATATTGGATGTGAGGAACGTGGCCCCCTGTATTTTTAATACGGGAATAGTGGAAATGTATATATGTATTCCTGTAGGAAGAACGAACGGCAGGGAACAGATCGGCCGCGTACGTGCCTTAATAATCCCGCGCCCTCGTCCCGGACGTAAGAATGGATGGATGGTTATTCGCCCCCGCAATTACCTAGTCCGATGCCGGTGGACCCCGGGGATGATTTAAATTTGTAGTAACGCGCGCGCGCCTAACGGAGATTTATAGGGATATTTCCGTTACGCATGTAGAAATTGAAATATTCCATTTATATTCGCAAAAAATTTATTACGTGATTTGCACGGTTACAGAGATGGACAGTCGATGTGTATGAGAGAGAGAGAGAGAGAGAAAATAAGGTGTTGCAGGAGGGATGGACTTGTTGCGTTACTAGCTGAGACGTAAAGGACTTTAAAAGTTATCCCAGTCTCAAAAATGTTATTCCACTTATGTTCATGGTGCTTATAGTTAAAGTTTACAGAATTTGATATTTACGGTGTTTTTCCTAAGCGACCGTTACTACGTTATTATTTATGATAAACACTAACTTACGCACTTACTATGTTTTTTAGTGGTAAAAACATAGTAAGTACGTTAGTTTAGTATTTACGGTTTTTATTATCATCTGTGATCATTTGTGTCATCAGTCATCTCTCATCTGCCATCTGTTAACTGTCATCTGTAATCTGTCAACAATATGTTTAATTGTTAAAGTTAATATTTTATCTATGGTCTGTCATTTAACATTTAATACTTATCGCCTGTCATTATTCTTCTGTCATTTTTCATTTATGTTTCATCATCTATCTTCTGTGATATCTCACCTATTATCATAATTCATGGGATTAGTTATCTGTCATCTACCAATTATCATTTGTCAATTAAAATCTATCACCCATCATCAGTCATCTCTCATCCGACATTTTTCATTTGCCGTTTGTCAATTCATTTTATTTAATTTTTTGCACTGACATATTTTAGCATAACTAAAATTTAATCTTTTCAAAAAAAGTTTGAAAAGGCTGGTAATATATCATTTATCATTAATCATCTGTCATTTGAAATTTATCATCTAACATCTATCGTCTGTCATCTATCATTTGACATTTGACATTGGTCACTTGTTGTTAGTCAGTTGTCAATTGTAATTTTTCATTATATAAAATTATTTCCTTAATGTTGTCATAACTTACTAGAATATTTTAGCAAAATAGGAATATGATCATTTCAAAACAATGTATTCAATTATTGAAATTTTAAAGTCTATAGATCAAGAGACTAGTCATCAGTCAACTATCATCTATTGCTATTTTTTGTAATTTAACATCTATCATTTGTCATCAACAAGTCTACTGCCTATCATCTGTCATCTATCATATGGCTTTTGTCTTTTATCATTTGTCATTCATCATTTGCCACTCGTCATTCGTCAGTCGTCATTTGCCATTCGCCATGTGTCATTCTTATTTGTTAGTTGTTATGTATCATTCATCATTCATCATTTGCCATTTGTCATTTGTCATTCATCATTTGTCAGTTGTTATGTATCAAATTTTAATTGTCATTTATCATTCGTCATTTATCATTTATCCTTGGTCATCAGTGAATTATTATCTTTCGACTCATATTACTTTTTCTTTACTGAAAACCATGTAAAGGCTGTGATGGTTTACAGACTAAAAAGTCTACTCTCTTCTGTCTCCTATTTTATTACATCTGTCTTCTGACTTCTTTTCTCTGTCCTCCCTTCTCTACCCCCTTTTCTCTGTCCTTTGTCTTATATCTTTTGACTTCTGTCTTTTATTTTCTGTTTTCTGTCTTCTATCTTCTGTCAATTAACAGATGATAGATGATAGATAGGTGATTATTAATAGACAAAATGCAGTTGATAGTTATATATGTGAGAACAGATTGTCGTTAATTGGTGACAATTTTCAGATGACAGTTTACTGATGATTTTTGACAGTATACTGATGAATTTTGATAATATTTAGCGATAGATGACACTTGCCAAAGTGTCTTTTACATAATCACAGTAAACACCAGTTTGCTAATAAATTATACTTGTACAGATTGATAGATGACTTTTAAATGAAAATGCTTAGATAGATAGAATGTGTACTATTGATGAATATGATAGTTGGCAGATGACAGTCAATCGATAACAATTGTCGACATACAACAATCTACAGATCCGAAAAAACAGTCTACAGATGACAGTTGACAATTGACAAATGATATTTCACAGATGATAGTTGACAGTTTATAATTGACAAATTATGGTTGACATACAACAGTTTATCATCAACAAAAATAGTTGACAGATGACATATATAGATAATAGTTTACAATTGATATTAACAAATGGTGGTTGACAGAGATGACAGTCTACATGTGATAGTTGACAGGTTACAATTTACAAATGATTGTTGACAGATGACAGTCTACAGATGGGAATTGATAGACAACAGTTAACAACTCACAAATGACAGATGGCAGTTGACAGATAACACTGTACAATTGATAAATGACAGTTGACAGATCACCGTCTATAGATGATAGCTTACAAATAAGAGTTTACTATTAACAAATAATAGTTGATAGACGACAGTCTAGAGATAATAGATTACAATCGACAAATGATAGTTGACAGATGACTGCCTACAGATGGCAGTTAACAGATGTCATTTGATAGATAGCAGTTACAATTGACAAATGATAGTTGACGGGTGACAGTTTACAGATGACAGTTGACAGATGGCAGTTGATGGATAACAGTTTACATTTGACATATGAATATGATAGATTATAGTTTGCAATTGACTAATGATAGTTGACAGATGACAGTCTAAAATTGATAGTTGACAGATAACAGTTTACTTGTGACAAATAATATTTGACAGATAATAGTCTACAAATAACAGTTAATAGATAATAGTTTACAATTGTCAAATGACAGAATACAGTTGAGAGTAGCTAGATACCAATTTTTAACTGACAAATAATATTTGATAGATGATAGATGACAGTTGATAGATATCAGGTGGCAGATAACAGTTTACAAACTGTTTACAGATGACAGTTGACAGATGCCAGTTGATGGATAACAGTTTACAATTGACATATGAATATTATAGATTATAGTTTACAATTGACTAATGATAGTTGACAGATGTCATTCTACAATTGATAGTTGACAGATAACAGTTTACTTGTGACAAATAATAGTTGACAGATAATAGTCTACAAATAACAGTTAATAGAAAATAGTTTACAATTGCCAAATGACAAACTACAGTTGAGAGTTACTAGATGTCAATTTTCAACTAACAAATAATATTTGATACATGGAGTTGACAGATGATAGTTGATAGATAACAGTTGGCAGATCACCAACAGTTTACAATTGACAAATGTTAGTTGGCAGATGACAGACTATAGATTAGAGTTGACAGATAACAGTAACAGTTTACAACTGACAAATGATATTTGACAGTTGAGAATTGATAGATGACAGTCAATAAATAACCCTTTATAATTGACAAATAATAATTGACAGATAACAGTCTACAGATGACACATTGTAGATAACGCTTTGCGATTAACAAATGTTGACAGATGACAGTCTAGAAATGACAGTTGACAGATGATAAATAACAGTTTACAATTGACAAATGAATTTGAAAGATAACAGTTTTCAATTGACTAATAATAATTAACAGATGACAGTCTACAGATGATAGTTGATAGATAACAGTTTACAATTGATAAATGGTAAGTTACAGATGACAGTTGACAGATGACAATTGGTACAACACTATATGGCAGTCGAAAGATAATATCTGAAAGATGGCAGTTGACAAATGAAAGTTTTTAATTGACAAATGCTACTTTTTAGATGATAGTTGATATGATAAATACCAGTTTAAAATTGACAAATGATAGTTGGCAGATAACAGTTTACTATTGACAAATAATAGTTGACAGATGATAGTCCACAGATGAGACTTGATGGATAACAGTTTACAATTGACAAATGATATTTGATAATTGACAGATAATGATTGATAGCTGTAACTGATAGATAACTGTTTAAAATTGACGAATGATATTTGATAGATGATAGTCTACGGATAATTGTTGACAGATGGCAGTTAGATAAATGTTTACAACTCACACATGATAGATAACAGTCTATAGATGATAGTTGATAGATAATAGGTTACAATTGGCAGATGATAATTGACAGATGACAGTCTACAGATGATAATTGACAGAGGTCACTTGATAGATAACAGTTTACAATTGACAAATGAATTTTATAGATAATAGTTTGCAATTTACTAATCATAGTTAGGAGATGACTGTCTACAGATGAGAATTGGTAGACAATAGTTTACAATTATCAATTATCAAATGATAGTTGACAGATGACAGTCTACCGAGAATGATTGGCAATTGTAAATGATAGATAACTGTTTAAAATTGACAAATGATATTTGATAGATAACAGTTCACAGATGGTAGTTGACAGATAAAAATTTACAATTGACAAATTAATTTTATAAATAACAGTTTACAATTGACAAATAATAGTTAATAGATGACAATCTACAGATAAGATTTAATAGATACCAATTTACAACTGACAAATGATATTTCACAGTTAATAGATAATAGTTGACAGATAACAGTTTACAATTGACAAATTATAGTTGACAGATGACAGACTACAAATGAGAGTTGACAGTTTACAACTGACAAATAATATTTGACAGATGACAGTTGATAAATATCAGTTGAAATTGACAAATGAATTTGATAGGTAACGGTTTTCAATTGATTCATGATAGTTGACAGATGACAGTCTACAGATAATAGTTGACAGATGGAAATTGACAGATAACAGTTTACATTTGACAAATGATAGTTTTTAGATGACAGCCTATAGATTATAGTTGACAGAAAACAGTTTAAAATTGACAAATGATATTTGATAGTCAACAGTCTACAGATAATAGTTGATAGTTGGTAGTCGATAGATAGCACTTGATGAATAATAGTTTACAACTGACAAATGAAATTTGACAGATGAGAGTTGATAGATTACAATTTACAATTGACTTATGATAGTTGACAGATAATAGTCTTCTGATTATAGATTACAGTAACAGTTTACAATTGACAAATGACAGTTGAAGGTTGACAGATGACAGATGATAAGTAACAGTTTACATTTGACAAATGACAGTTGATAAACAACAGTTTATAATTGACAAATGACAGTTTACAATTGACTAATGAATGTTGATAAATTGCAGTCTATAGATAATAGTTGACAGTAGGCAGTTGACAGATAACAGTTAACAATTGATAAATGATATTTCATATTTGACATTCTACAGATAATAGTTGACAGATGACAGTCGATAGATAACAGTTGGCAGATAACAGTTTATAACTTACAAATAATATTTGAGACATGAGAGTTGATAGATTACAGTTAATAGATAACACTTTTCAATTTACAAATGACAGCCTACAGATGATAATTGTAGATAACAGTTGATTATGACAGTCTACAGATAATAGTTGACAGATTATAGATAGATAACAGTTTACAATTGACAAATGACAAACTATAAATGATAGTTGACAGAAGGCAATTAACACATAAAAGTTCACAATTGACAAATGATGGTTGACAGATGACAGACTACTAAGATATTATTTTATAGATGAAAATGTACAACTGACAAATTATAGTTTTTAGATAAGAGTTGATTGATAACAGTTTCTAATTGATACATGACATTTGACCGATGACAGTTCATAGATTACAGTTTAAAATTGACAAAGCAATTTGATAAATAAGAGTTTACAATTGACTAATGATAGTTAGCAGATGACAGTCTACAGATGATAGTTTACAGACAACAGTTCACTATTGACCAATAATAGTTGACAGATGACAGTCTACAGATGAGTGTTGATAGATATATGTTTATAAGTGACACATGATATTTGACAGATGAGAGTTGACAGTTGATAAGATAACACTTGACAATTGACAAATAACAGTTTAAAATTGATTCACGATAGTTGACAGATGGCAGTTGATAAAAAACAGTTCACAATTGGCAAATGATTTTGATAGATAACAGTTTACAATTGATAGTTGACAGATGACAGTTTACTATTGATAAATATTAGCTGTCAAATGACCGTCTACAGATGATAGTTGGCAGATCACATTTAAAATATATTTTATAATTGACAAATGGTATTTTATAGATGAGAGTCTACAAATAATTATTGACAGATAAAAGATTACAATTGGCGATTGATAGATTTTAAATGATGGTCTACAGATGATAGATAATAGTTAACAATTGACAAATGATTGTTTTTAGGTAACAGTCTATAGACGAAAGTTGACAGATGGCAGTTGATAAATAACCGTTTACAATTGACAAATGATATTTGACGGATGGGAGTTGACAGATGATAGTCAACAGACACCACTTAACAATTGACAAATGATAGTTGAGAGATAACAGTCTACAATTGACAAATGACAGTCTACAGATGATATTTGATAGTTGACAGATAATGGTTGATAGCTGTCACTGATAGATAACTGTTTAAAATTGACGAATGATATTTAGATGATAGTCTACGGATAATTGTTGACAGATGGCAGTTAGATAAATGTTTACAATTGCCAATGATAGTTAACAGATAACAGTTTAGAATTGACAAATTATAGTTGACAAATGACAGTTTCCAGATGACAGTTAATAAATAACAGTTTACAATTGAAAAATAATATTTGTCAGAAGACAACTGACAGACAATAGTTGATAGATAACACTTTACAATTGTGATTGTTGACAGATGACAGTTGACAGATAACAGTTTATAATTGACAAATGAATTTGATAGTTTACAATTGATTGTGATAGTTGACAGATGACAGTCTAGAGATAATTGTTGACAGCTGTCATAGATAAATAACTGTTTAAAATTGACGAACGATATTTGATAGATGACAGTCTACAGATAATAATATATAATAGTTTTTAGTTGACAATCTATAGATGCTAGCTGATAGATAACAGTTTATAATTGACAAATAATAGTTGACAATAGTTAACATATAACAGTCTACAGATGACAGGTGATAGATAACAGTTTGTAGTTGACAAATTAATTTGATAGTTTACAATTTATTAATTATAGTTGAAAAATGACAGTCTACAGATGTTAGTTGACAGATAACAGTTTACAATTGACAAATTGTAGTTGACAGATGAGAATTGATAGATAATAGCTTATTATTGACAAATCATAGTTGACATTTCACTGTCTACAGATAACGGCTGACAGATGACAGTTAATAGATAACAGTTTACAATTGACAAATAATATTTGACAGATGACAATAAATATATAATAGTTAACATCTAACAGTTTACAATTGACAAGAGCGAGTTGACAGATGACAGTTTATAAGTAACAATGATAGTTGACAGATGACAGTCTAGAGGTAACGGTTGATAGCTGTCATTTATAGGTAACTGTTTAAAATTAACGAACGATATTTTATACATGACAATATAAAAATAATAATAAATGATAGTTTTTAGATGACAGACTAGAGATGCTAGTTGATAGATAACAGTTTACAATTGACAAATTATAGTTAAAATATGACAGTTTACAGATGATTATTGACAGATGACAGATGATAGATAATAGTTTTTAGTTGACAAATCAATTTGATAGTTTACTATTTACTAAGGATAGTTGACAGATGACATCCTCAGATGATAGTAGATAGATAACAGTTTACAAATGACAAATGAATTAGATAGATAATAGTGTACAATTTACTAATGATTGTTGACAGATAATAGTTGACAGATGGCAGTTGACAGATAAAAGTTTCAAACTGACAAATCGTATTTTTTACATAACAGAATAAAGATGATATTTAATAGACTACAGTTTATAATTGGCAAATGATTGTTGACAGATGACAGTCTACAGATAATAATTGATAGATAACAGTTAAAAGTGACAAATGATAGTTGACAGATGCCACTCTAGAGATGACATTTGATAGATAACAGTTTACAACCGACAAATGAATTTAATAGTTAATACATTATAATTGCCAAATATAGTTGACAGATGACAATCTACAGATAACGGATGACAACTGTCAATGATAAGGGTTTAAAATTGACGGATATTTTATAGATGACAGTTTACAGATAATACAGATGGATGTTGACACATTAAAGTTCACAACTGACAAATAATGGTTGACAGATGACAGACTACTGACAATAGTTGTTAGATAAAAATGTACAATTGACAAATTATAGATTTTGGATGAGAGTCTACAGATGGCAGTTGATTGATAACGGCTTACAATTGAAAAATGACATTTGACAGATGACAGTCGATAGATTACAGTTAACAATTGGCAAATAAAATAAGTGTTTACAATTGACTAATGACAGTTGACAGATGACAGTCTAGAGATTATAGTTTATAAACAACCGTTCACTATTGACAAATAATAGTTGACAAATGACAGCCTACAGATAATGGTTGACAGTTGTCATTAATAGATAACTGTTTCAAATTGACAAATTATACTTGATAGATGACAGTCTACAGATAATAGTTGACAAATAACGGTTGACAGATAAACGTTTACAACTGTCAATGATAGTTTTTAGATGATGGTCTACAGTTGATAATTAACAGATAACAGTTTAGAATTGACAAATGATAGTTGACAGATGACAGTTGCCAGATGTCAGTTAATAGTTAACAGTTTACAATTGACAAATAATATTTGACAGATAACAACTGACAGTTGACAGTTGATGGATAACACTTTATAATTGACAAGTGATAGTTGCCAGCTGACAGTTACCAGATGACAGTTAATAGATAACAGTTTACAAGTGACAAATAATATGTGACAGATGACAACTGATAGTTGACAGTTGATAGATAAAAGTTTACAATGTACAAGTGATAGTTGACAGATAACAGTTTACAATTGACAAATGACAGTTGACAATAGTTAACAGATGACTGACAGATATCAGTTGATAGATACAAGTTTTTATAAGGCAAATAAATTTAATAGTTTACAATTTTCTAATGATAGTTAACAGATACCAGTTTACAATTGACAAATGAATTAGATAGATAATAGTTTACAATTTACTAATTATTGTTGACAGATAACAGTCTATAGATATAGGTTGACAGCTGTCATTGATAGATAACTGTTTAAAATTGACGAATGACATTTGATAGCTGACAATACACAGATAATAATTGACATATAAAAGTTTAAAACTGACAAATGATTGTTAACAGATGACAGTCTACAGATGATGGTTGATAGATAACAGTTTACAACTGACAAATGATAGTTGACAGATGATAGTCTAGAAATGACAGTTGATAGATAACAGTTTACAACTGATAAATTAATTTGATAGATAATACTTTTCAGTTGACAAATGATCGTTGACAGATGGCAGTCTACAGATAACGGTTGACAACTGTCATTGATAGATAATGGTTTTAAATTAATGAATGATATTTGATAGATGACAGTAAAGATAATATTAAGGGTTGTTTATAATATGTTTCACCACGTGATAAACGAGAATCAAATTCAACAAATACTAAAGATAATAGTTGACAGATGACAGTTGACACATAAAAGTTCACAACTGACAAATTATGGTTGACAGATGACAGACTACTAATAATAATTGACAGGGAAAAATTTGCAACTGAGAAATTATATTTTTAGGTGAGAATCTACAGATGGCAGTTGATTGATAACAGTTTAGAAATAATTAATTTGATAAATAAGAGTTTACAATTGACTAATGATGGTTGACAGTTGACAGTCTACAGATGATAGTTTACAGACAACAGTTCACTATTGACAAATAATAGTTGACAGATGACAGTCTATAGATGAGAGTTGATAGATAAAAGTTTATAAGTGACACGTGATATTTGACAGATGCGAGTTGACAGATGACAATCAACAGATAACACTTCACAGTTGACAGATAACAGCTTACAATTGATAAATGATAGTTAACAGGTGACTGTTAATAGATGGCAGTTGATAAAAATAACAGTTCACAATTGACAAATGAATTTCATAGATAACAGTTTACAATTGACCAATGATTGTTGACAAATGACAGTTAAAAAGATAATAATTGACAGATAACATTTTACTATTGATAAATATTAGTTGTCAAATGACCGTCATCAGATGAGAGTTGACAGATCATATTTGAAAGGTGATTTAAAATTTACAAATGATATTTGATTGATGAGAGTCTACAGATAATTATAGACAGTTGGCAAATGACAAATAAAAGGTTACAATTGATAGATGATGGTCTACAGATCACAATTGACAGATAATAATTAACAATTGAAACATGATAGTTGACAGATCACAGTCTAGAGATGAGAGTTGATAGATAACAGTTTACAACAAACAAAAAATAATTGACAGATGTGAGTTGGAAGATGAACGTTGATCGATAATAGTTGACAGATAACAATTTACAAATAACAAATGATAGTTTTTAGGTGACTGTCTATAGACGTAAGTTGACAGTTACATTTGGCAAATTTTATTTGACGGATGTGAGTTGACAGATGATAATCAATAGATAACACTTAACAATTGACAAATGATAGTTGAGAGATAACAGTCTACAATTGACAACTGATAGTTGACAGATAACAGTCTACAAATAAGAGTTGACAGATAACAGTTTACTATTGTTAAATGATAGTATACAGATGACAGTTTACAGTTTAAATTTGACAAATGGTATTTGATAGATGAGAGCCTACAGATAATAGTTGACAGGTCGCAATTGACAAATAAATGATTACAGTTGGCAAATGATAGATTTTAGATGACAGTTAACGATTGACAAATAATAGTTGACAAAGAAACATTCTAGATGTGAAAGTTGATAGATAACAGTTGATAACTGACAAATAATATATATCTACAGATTATAGTTGACAGATAAGAGTTGAAACAGTTCACAACGGACAACTAAAATTTGATAGATTATATATGCAGATAAAAGTTGAAAGGTGACAAATGACAAGATGTTCATTAACAAGTGATATTTGATAAATGTCATTCTATAGACAATTGACAGATGGCAGCTGACAGATAACAGTTTCTAATTGGCAAATGATATTTTTCAGATAACAGACTACAAATAAGAGTTCACAGATGATAGTTGACAGATAACAGTTTACAACTGATAAATGTTCTTTTGACAAATGGGAGTTAATAGATGACTGTCAACAAATATGAGTTGACAAATGGAAATCGATAGTTTATTGTTCACTAATCACAGTCAGTGGATGAGCTTTGATAGTTTATAGTTGTATATTTCGACTGTATGCCTTTGTTTTTCAATAAATTACAATCATTTTTTTCTGAATTATTTCTTTTTTATTTCTATTAATTTCTTTATTGTTTATTAATCCTATAAAAAAATCTTATTACATTTACAAATATTAATTCTGTAAGGAAAACTTAATTTTAAATGAACTCCACCCTTATAATCGGTAAACA
The DNA here is from genome assembly GCA_963969525.1 of Ontholestes murinus. Taxonomy (NCBI): domain Eukaryota; kingdom Metazoa; phylum Arthropoda; class Insecta; order Coleoptera; family Staphylinidae; genus Ontholestes; species Ontholestes murinus. Next base: position 73,961,433 of record OZ018391.1, read on the forward strand.
ACAGTTTACTTTTTTCTATTTTTATCAGACCTTAGTTGGCCGAAATTTTAAAAAAGACTTAATGTTTATATATAAAAAAAATATTTAAAAGTAGATACATAATAATAATGACTTAAACTAATAAACTAATGACTTAACAGTCGATACCAATAAAAAAAATATTTATTAAATACCACTCAATCTTTTAAACAATTTTATTCAATGACTAAAACTAAAAATAATTAAATTTCATTAATTTGGCGTAAAGAAATGCCTTATTAAAATAATGGTTAGTTTTGAAAATGGAAAGAATCAAGTGCGCATGCGTCAATATAACTCATGCGCACTAACTCTACTTAAACTTTACAACTACAAATAGTTAGTGATTATCTCATTAATTGAATAAAATTGTTAACATTTTTATCGATATCAATTTTATTTACTGATTCAGATTGGTTTTCCTTGATTTAACTTTTTTTTTACTGAACCAATTACGCGTTATAATTAGCAGCAATTAATTTAATGCGTCAAGGCATGAATGTGCAATTTAAAAACGGCAAGTTCCTAAATTAACGACCAGCTGCACACTCAATTATTTCGATGGTCTCTGACCGACATTCGATAATTTCGCGTTTATAGATCGTAAGCGGAAACATAAAGTATTTTAAAAAAAAAGAGGCGCGTTTAATTTAAAAATTAACGACTCATTAACAAGATGTAAACCGATTCCGTCACGTGTCGGGGATAATTAAACATTAAACTGCCTCCGCCGGCGCCGCCTCCACTGCTGCTGCTCTCGACATCCGTAAGTTTTAGGAATTTCGACGTCTCGCGGCACCGTGACGTGACGTTCATCATATCCGCTGTAATGAACTAATTAAAATTGTTCCGAAGTTGATTAGGGTCGAGTTTTGGGGTTGCCCATTAAAACGGAATTACCGAAAAAACGAGGGTGGGGGTGGGGAGGTTTTACTTTTATTTTCACTACGTGTCCTTCATGAATTTTTAACGGAACGACAATGGAATGTAATGATCCATTTCGCTGGTTTCATTTTAATATTTTATTACATCGTGTAATATTATTTGTTGACAACCTTAATTTCTACAATATTTGGTAAACATTTATCAATTCTTTACCTATTACTTAGCTTCTCTCTGAATTCACGAAAGTTTTCTGCTATAAACGATATCTATGCTCATGAAAATAACTTTTTCATGTTAAAAAACTGGCGCAGTCGTTAGGATTTCGGAAAGTTAAACTAAACTGATGCACTATTTCTAAACTGTACACATTCCTATTAATTTATTTGTTTCCAACTTTAAAAGTGGTATATACTATACTAAAATATACTAATACAAACAGTTTCAGTTATGATTGGAGTTGTATTATGTATATGTATTATAATAACGAACGTATATTCTGAATCGTGACAATCGCGTTATTATTAATGCACATGGCATTATGACACCGTGTACATTAGCCAGTTTAACGAGATACAAATTCGGCTCTGGGGCCGCGGAATCGGAATCGAATTAGTGTAATCGTATTCGGACCGAAACACCTCCAATTAGGGTGCACGGTGTGACACTAATACGGCGGCGTTGACATTTTATTTCGCGTTGCCGCTCTGAAATGATTACCATTATCGCCGATTTAATTTTCCAACCCCCACGGAAACTGACACGGGCAACAAATATTCCAGTGCTGGTGTTAACACCGCGCAAATTCAAAACTGCGCAAATAACGTAATTAATGCACCGGTGTGCGTTTTGTAATAACTGTCAATAATTAACGATGGAAATAAACAGCGACGCCGAGGGGGATATTTGTTCGGTGCATTATTATTTTTTTAATTGAAAATGACGTGTTTGTTTGTTGTAAACAGAATAAAACAAATAATTATTAATTTACCTACAATAATGTAGTAAATAATTATTAAAATTATTGATTAGCTTTCCTGGATAAAAGTAGAAAATAAAACAATTCAATTAAAAATAGTCATCCAGTATAATCTAATAAGTAAGTTGATCTGTAGTGAATGTTTCAGTATCTAAATATATAATAACGATTTTGCTAATACGATATAATAAAATGTAAGCTACAAAAAAAAACTAATCGGCGCAGTCGGTAGGATTACTGAACCCCTCAAAAAAACTTAATCAATTGCATTTATACAATTATTGTCAACAACAAGTATCTCTTCTAATAATCGACACAAAATTTAACAATTTATGTACAAGCTGAATTCAATCAATTACGACCCTCGATCCAGCTTCACCTTGTGCACAGACATTATGCTTAAATCCAACAAAGAGGCGATCATCAAGTTTCGCTTGATAATAGGACACGGTTATAAAACACGCCGCACCGGAAACGTATACCAGAGAGTGTGCACGCTCAATATTTTGCACGTAATCTCGTGAATGTGTTTGTGTGTGTGTGTGTGTATGCATTTGCTAAAGAGGGCGGACGGGGTGCATCCTTGCAACGGGATTACCGTTTACGCGTTTCCATTTTCACGTCCGGAATGAACGAACAACAACGTGGAAATAAAACATGAACGACATATTCAAAAACGGAATGGGAAATGCGCCGATGCTCAGCGCGCGCCCCAATGCACACACCCTTTTTTAGGTCGGCTGCAGGCGCCAAATCCATTTTGCAATTTTTGTAATTTTCGCAAACTACTCTTTTCTAACATTTATATACACATGTATAATTGAATTTGTGGCGTTTCGATTTCTAGATTACTAGACCAGAGCGCTGAGATTACCACCCATCGAAAGCATTGCAAATTCAATTCACACGGCATCAAGATAAACGTAAATAAATGTATCTGGTGCAATCGATTTCATACGAATCGAATTTGGAATGCATGCAGCGGTGGTTGAATGGAGACTCGACGCCGCAACGCCACTGGGCCAAGATAGTCCAGTTGATAGAGCATCGGACTAGTAATCTAAAGCTCATACATAAATCCTGCATCACTGGAGTAATTTAGTTTATATGCTCTTCACTTTGTAACTAAGCTACACATATATTTAACATTAATTATATAAACGATTTCTTCTACCTTCTTTTAACTATTGTCTCTATTATTTCCTTGTATCCTATATATCTTCTAAAATATCTGTTTCATCTGTATTCTATTTATCCTAAATATTTTTCTTCACATTCTTTACAATCCCTATCAACCTTATTATCTTATCAATTTCTCCTAATGTCCCTAAACAATTTCATCTATTTTCTCTAGTTTCATCTTATCATTTTAAAAATTCTCCTTATTTCTAGCATCCTTCTTATTTTCCTTTTCTTATACTACTCATCATTATCTCCTCACAAATATCTGCATCTTCTATATCCACTCTATACTCTTCATAATCTTTATCTTCCATATTCTAATCATATCTTCTTTATCACCTTCCTCTACCTTAAACATTCTTCATCCTCTATTTTCTTTTAATTCCCTACATTTTCTTTGTTGTTTCAATACTATCCATCCTTTCCATTCTATAAATATATTTTTGTCATCTTCATCATCTATTCATCGTATTCATGTTTCCTCTTATTTCCCTCATATTTTACATTTTTATGGTCTTCCTTATCCTTCCTTCGTCCAATTCGGATAATCTCTTTCTCTATCTGCTACATCTCCCATTCAGATAGATGAGAAATGATAGTTGGCAGATGTCAATCTATAGTTGATTGTTGAATGATAACAGTTAACAAACTGACATTTGACAAATGACAATTGACATATTAATATTGAGAGATAAGAGTTTATAGTCGCAGGTGACTATTAATAGATGATAGATGACAGTTGATACAATAATCTCTTCCTCTATCTGTTATATCTCCCATTAGTTAATGGGTTGAAAGATAACAGTTCACACAGTGACAGTTGACAAATGACAATTGAGACATTCATATCAACAGATAAGTGTTTATAATTAGTAAACAAATTTAATAGTTGACAGATAACAGTTAATAGATGACAGATGACAGTTAAAACAAATTAACACAGATGGTTGTTAACAGATAAAAGTTGACACATTAAAAATAGCAGATCTAGTTTGATAAATGTCAGTTGACAGGTGACAGTTTACATATGACAAACAGCATAGTTGAAAATGAATATTTTCAATTAAAAGTTAACAGATGACTGCTGGCAGTTAACAAATAGCAGTGGATTGATGACAGAAGTTGATGATAGATGACAGTTGACAGATTGATAAATCTTAAACAAAGCCAATAGTCGACAGATAACAGCTAATAGATAAAAGATTGACAATTGACAAATGATCAAAAATGCTTGTTAATAACAGTTGATGATGATATTTGTATAGATATCTAAATAACAGTTTATAACGACAGTTTACAGATGACAGAGATGACAGTTGGCAAATTAAAATTGACAGTTTATTCTTAACAATTAACAGTCAATTGACGACAGTTCACTGAACTTTAGTATAAAATCATGCAAACCACAATTGACTTTAATAGTGACATATAGCAGTAAATAACTGGTTGACAGCTAATATATTAGAGTTGAAAGTTGGCATATGGCAGTTAGCATATCAAAATTATCAAATAAAAGTTGATAGATGATAATTTAAAGATCAGAAAACACATAGTTGATAGATAGTAGCTGATAGTTAACTTAGATGATAGATGATACTTATATTGATAACAGTTGAAAACTACCAAACGCCAATTGACTGATGAACATATAATAGTTAAAGGTGACAATTGAAAAATATACAATTAACAGATAAAAGTTAACAAATGATCGTGTATAGATGACAAGTACGAGAAAACAGTTAACAAATGGCACTTGACGCGTTAAATATGACAGATCTAAGTTAATGTCAGTTGACAGGTGGTAGATGTCATATGAAAGTTGATAGTTGAAGGATGGCAATTTTGAATTTGACAGTTAACCGCTGAATGTTGAAAGTTGACAGATAGCAGTTGTTTGTTGACAACAGTTGATGATAGGTGACAGTTGACAGATTGTATTCCATAGATCATAGTTGACAAATAACAGATTACAGTTGATAGAAGACAAATCTGAGATGATGGTCAACAAGACTGTTGTCAGATTATATTATTATAGATTATAGGTATCACTTGATGGTAGATGACAGTTGACATATTATATCTGATAGATGACAGATTAAATCTATCAATTTCAATTTAGGTAACTGATATTATTTATACAGTAGAGTGAAAAATAACAGTTGATAGATAACATATGATAGTTAACAGATAACTGTTGATAAGTAACAATTAATAAATAGGTAGTTAACTTATGACAGTCAACAGATGACAAATCACAGATGATTGTTGATAACAGTTGATGTTAGATGGCAGTTGACAGATAATATTGGATAAATTTAACAGTTTCAACATATTTTTTGATTTTGAAGTTTAGTCATCGGTTAATTAATTTTTTACAATTTTTCAAACCATCGAATGCAATTTTTATTTCCCAGTTCATGTTTGCGCCGTTGCATTTTGTTTTCCGTCATGACATAGCAAAATTTTAGCAAAAATTCGCAAATTTTTCAATTGTTAAACGATCGAATGCAATTTTAATTACCCAATTCATGTTTGTGTCGTTGCCATTTTGTTTTCTGTCACGACATAGAAAATGTTTTATACAAAATAAAAAGAACGTTTATTTTTTAACATATTTTATGATTTTGAGGTTTATTCATTGATTAATATTTGTTTGCAATTTATTAAACCATCGAATGCAACTTTTATTTCTTAGTTCTTGTTTGTGCCGTTGCCATTTTGTATTCTGTCATGGCATAGCAATTGTTTTATAGAAAATTAAAAGTACATAATACGTATATAATTTATGATTTTGTTGTTTATTGATCGATTCATTGATTTTTTTAAATTTTTTAAACCATCGAATGCAATTTGAATTCCCCAATTTGTGTTTGTGCCGTTGTTATTTCTGTCATGACAACGCAATTGTTTTATGGAAAATTCTAAGCACGTTCCTTGCTTAAACATATTTTATAATTTTGAGGTTGATTCATTGATTGGTTAATTTTTTAGAATTTTTTAAACCATCGAATGCTATTTTAATTCCTCAATTCATGTTTGCGCCGTTGCCATTTTTTCCCGTCATGACATAGCAATTGTTTTATGGAAAATTGAAAGAACGTTTCTTTTTTTAACATATTTTTTTGATTTTGAGGTTTATTCATTGATTAATTAAATTTTTACAATTTATTTAAACCATCGAATGCTATTTTTATTCCCCAGGTCATGTTTGCGCCGGTGCCATTGTGTTTTTCGTCATGGCATAGCAATTGTTTTACGGCAAATTGAAAGTACGTTTCTTGTTTTAACATATTTTATAATTTTAGGGTTTATTCATTGATTAATTTTATACAATTTTTCAACCAAAGGTAAGCGACTAATTACAAATAAACATTATCAAATGATAGTTGACATATGACAGTTAACATACGACCGATTACAGATGTTTATTGATAACGGATAATGATAGAGGACAATTGACAGGTGGCGTTTGCGTTCAGATTGTATTTGTCAAGGTGAGCAGTTGATAGACGATACTTATATAGATAACAATTGAAAACTAACAAACCAAAATTGGCTGATAACATATAATAGTTAACAGGTGACAATTGAATACAGTTAACATATTAAAGTTAATAAATAACAGTGAATAGATGACAGTTATGAGATCACAGTTAATAGATAACTGTTGACATATGATAGTTGATGATAGTTGAAGGATGAAGATTTTGAAATGACAGTTAACAGATGACTGTTTGTAGTTGACAGATAACAGTTGATTGTTGACAACAGTCGATGATAGGTGACAGTTGGCAGATTGTATTTCATAGAACACAATTGACAAATAACTGTTAACAGATTACAGTTGTAATATGACAGTTGATAGAAGACAATTCTAATATAAAGGTTAATAGAACTGATGTTAAATATTAGATTATATATAACAAATTGTATTTAAAATATCACAGATAATAGACGAAAAATCAAAATTGACAAATTATATTTGGCAGATATCAGATTAAATATATCAGATGACTTGGCAGTTTCGATTTAGATGACTGATCGTACTTGTACAGAAAATGGTGGATATGTGGCAAACGACAGTTGACAGATGACATGACAATTAACAGAAAACAGTAGATACATGACAACCAACAAACGACAGTCAATAAATGACAAATCATAGATGATGGTTGATAACAGTTGATTTAGATGACAGTTAAAGATTATATTTGACAAGGTATAAGAAGGTTAGTTGAAAGATGACAGTTGAAAAATAAGAATAAACAAATTTCGAAGATAAACGTTAAAATATGATTGTTAATACATACGGCAAATGACAGATCAAAGATAATTATTGACAACAATTTATATACAGGTTGACAGATTGTATTTGACAATAATAATTGACTGATAACATATAATAGTTAACAGATGACAATTGAACAATATACAATTAACAGATAAAACTTAGCAAATGACAGTGCATAGATAACAATGATGAGATTACAGTTAAAAAATGACAGTTGACACATCAAAGATGACAGATCTAATTTTATTAATGTTAGTTAATTGACGGATGAACATTTTTGAATGACAGTTAACAGATGACTGTTGGCGGTTGACAGATAACAGTTAAATGTAGACAACAGTTTAGAGATTGTATTTTACTGGTCACAAATGACAAATAACAGTTAACAGATTACAATTGATAGATGACAGTTGATAGAAGACAATACTGAGGTGGATTAACAAGGCTATAGTTAGATAATAGACTCTATGTAACAGTTGACGATAAATATCAGTTAATAGATTGTATCTAACATACCACAGTTGACACATAATGGATACAAAATCAAAATTGCCAAATTATATTTGACAGATGATAGATGAAATATATCAGATGACTGTTGACAGTTTCAATTTAGATGACTCAGCATACTTGCACAGAGTACAGTTGACAGATGACAGATAGCAGTTGATTAAAGTTGATTAATGGTAACTAAAAAATGGCAGTTAACTTATAACAGTCAACAGATGATAAATGGCAGATAATGGTTGATACATGACAGTTGACAAAAATATATTTAAGGATAACTGCACAGTGATAACAGTTAATAAATGACCACTGATATACGTCAGTTGATGACAGTTGATGATAGAGGACAATTATCAAATTCTCTCGTAATTATAAAAAAATATTTATATATATTGTACAGAGTTTCATACGGAATAATAACATAAAAAACAATTAAAAGTTAACCTAAAGTATCTTACAAAGTAATTAAATTGATAACAGATTACAGTTAATAGATGGCAGTTGGCACTGATCAACTTAATTGATAAATGTCAGTTGACAGGTGACAGATGACACATGATATATGATGGATAGTTGAAGGTAGAACATTTTGAAATAACATTTAACGGACGACTGTAGGCAGTTTATTATTGACAGCTGATTATAGGTGACAATTAACAGATTGTACATTATAGATCACAGTTGACAAATAACAATGTTGATAGATGACAGTTCATAGAAAAAAATACTGAGATGATGGTTAACATGATTGTTGTCAGATAATAGATTAAGCTTAAATAAGTGTACTCTTTCATATCTATCTATAGTATCAGTAAACGAATTAAAAGGAAGGGACAACATATATGCGGAGTGATGGCGACAAGTATTAAGTAAGATATCATTTGCTAAGGAGACAGACAAATTAGCGCAATTCGTAAAACATAGATCGAGGAAGATTCCTCTCGAATTAGGTATAAAGTTCATTTGACTTAAATTATATTATACTTATATAGATAACAGTTGAAAACTATCCAACACCAATTAACTGATAACATATAACATTTAATAGATGGCAATTACAAGATTATAGTTAACAGATAACAGTTGACACATTAAAGATGACAGCACTAAATTGATAAATGTCAGTTGACAGGCAATAGATGATACAAGATATATGACAGATAGTTTAAGAATGAAAAATTTGATATGACATTTAACAGCTGACTGTTAACAGTTGACAGCTAGCAGTTGTTTGTTGACAACAGTTGATGATAGGTGACAGTTGACAGATTGTATTCCATAGATTACATTTGACAAATAACAGTTAACAGATAACAGTTGACAGATGGCAGTTAATAGAAGATAATTCTGATATGACGATTAACATGACTCTTGATGGTAGATGACAGTTGATAGATTGTATTCAACATATCACAGTTTGGCAGATAATAAATGAAGAATTGACATATTTTATTTGACAGATAACAGATTAAATCTATCAATTTCAATTTAGGTAACTGATATTATTTGTACAGATAACGGTAGAGTGAAAAATAACAGTTGATAGATAACAGATGATAGTTAACAGATAAGTAACAATTAATAAATACGTAGTTAACTTATGACAGTCAACAGATGTCAAATCACACATAATTGTTGATAACAGTTGATGTTAGAAGGCAGTTAACAGATTATATTTGCCACGGTAAGCGACTAATTACAAACAACCATTATCAACTGATAGATGACAGATGACAGTCAAAACATTCGACCGATTACAGATGTTTAATGATAAAAGATAACGATAGATGATAATTGACATATAATTCTCAGATTGTTTTTGACAAGGTGAGCAATTGATAGACAATACTTATATAGATAACAGTTGAAAACTAGTAACACACAATTAGCTGATATATAACGGTTAACATATAGTATAACATATAATAGTTAAGAGATGAGAATTGAAAAATTTACAGTTAACAGTAAAATGTTAACAAATGACAGTGGATAGACGACAATTACGAGATTACAGTTAACAGATGTCATAAGTTGATAAATGTCAGTTGACAAACTATCTAACTTGTGTAAGACATTCGGTTAGACCTTAACCAAACTTTATTATAAATTATAAATCATGTGTCATTGACTATTCACCATAATTGATCCATCATCTGCCATCTGCGATTATCTACCATCTATCTTTTGACATTTAATAGTCATCTGTCATGATATCTCAAATAATATGTTACGTCAGTCGACTATAACTCGTATTACATTTTGGACTTCTGTTTTCTTGACATCCCAAAATACACAAATCCCTCTTATCATCTGCAGTTCACCATCTGTCATCTATCATTTGTGATCTGTCATTTGGTACTTATCAGTTTTCAGCTTTTACCCGTCATTTATAATCAATTATTTGCAACAGTCATTTGTCAAATTTTACTTGACTTTGTTTCTTTTTATAAATCCTCTATTCGTTAGCTCTGTTTACTGATTGTTGGTTAAATAGTATTATAATGAATTTTTATTATTAATTCTCAATATATTATACATTTTTTTAAATATTGTGTATGATGTAATCAATAATAAATTTATCTATCTATCATCTGTCTTCACTTAATTTTAATTGGTCATCTATCTTCTGTCATATGCTATCTGTCACATCTACCTACCATCTATTTTAATAATTGACACCAGTACCACGAAGATTGTATTGCTTTCCAGCATAGGCCTCCCCTAAAGCCTGCTATAGAATGCGATCATGAGTCTTCCTTCTCCACATAATTCCTGCTATTCTTTTGATGTCGTCCTCCCATCGACGACGCTATCTCCCTTTTCTTCTCGTTTATTATCTCAGACAACACTCAGTAATGTCCTAGGCCCATTTGTCTTTTTTGTTCCTCATCATGTGACCTGTCCATCACCATTTTAGTTTTTTAATGCAGAATTTTACGTCCGTTACTCCAGTCTGCTTAAGAATCGTTTCCAGTCCTATTTTATTATGTAGTTTAACATTGAGTAAGCTTCTTTCCATACTATGATTTGTTGGGAGGTCTTTTGGTGATATTATTTGGCCAAAATACGTATATTCGTCTACATATTCCATTGTTGTACCATTCTCAGCCCAAACTTCCCACTTTCATACACCAGTTGGTCAAACATTTCATGCAGGCATGAAATAATAATTAGGTCATCTGCAAATCTAAGATGGTATAATAGCGTTCCATTTATATTTAGTCCCTAGTTATACCATTCGAGATTTCTGCCTGCTTGCTCCTTTGGTTGCTTTTCGTCAAAAATCTTGGTTAAGCCGTCTAGGAGTATTTTGCAGAATATTTTATATATGTTGGTCATCAGGTTGTTAGTTCTATGCATAATTAGCGATATATTTTCTTTTCCCTTTTTATGTATGAGTATGATTGTAGAGGTTTTCCATTGATGTATATATTCTGTATATAAAATTTTATTCAATGTGATGATGTTTAGTGTTTTGATGGTTTAATAGCGTTCCATTTATATTTAATCCATAGTTGTACCATTCGAGATATCTGCCTGCTTGCTCCTTTGGTTGGTTTTCGGCCAAAATCTTGGTTAAGCCGTCTAGGAGTATCTTGCAGAATATTTTATATATGTTGGTCATCAGGTTGTTAGTTCTATGCATAATTAGCGATATATTTTCTTTTCCCTTATGTATGAGTATGATGGTAGAGGTTTTCCATTGATGTATATATTCTGTATATAAAATTTTATTCAATGTGATGATGTTTAGTGTTTTGGTAGCCGTCTCTATTAAAAGTTCTTTACATATACAGTCTGTGACAGGTGCTTTTCCTCGATTATGAAATATTATTGCTTTGAGAACTTCTTCTCGCACTATAAATGGAGTCTCCTCTTCGTCTGCGCCTTCGTATACAGCTGGTCGGCTTGTTTCAGATAGTGACCTCATCGCTGTATAACTCGTGGTAATAGTCTGTTGCGATTTTTAGTATTTCCATTCTGTTGATCTTGTTTCTTTCAGTTCTTCAGTGTGACATATTTTCTATCCAATCCAAGCTCTCTCTCAGTTTATTTCTTTGTTCGATTAAACTTCTGGCTTCTAGTCCAAATTTTTTTGCTAACTTGTTTCTTGTAATGTTATTTTCTATTTATTTTAGTTCTATTTCTAGGGCATCATATTTTCTTGAATTTCGTTAAAGTTTTGTACTTTTATTAGACTATTACCATATCTAAGGTATCTAAGTTATTAGTGTTTTATGTTTTTGAATGATTTTTATTGACGTTTTTGGTTCTACTAAGTATGTTTGACCTCTTAGCATTATATGAATAGTGTTGTAGTTGAGCTGGTTGACAACATTTATATTTGAGAACCATTTCTGTGTGTTAGTAAAAATATAATCAATTTCGTTCGTCCTTTTTCCCATCAGTCCATTTTCTATTAATTTTTCTGTTCATAATGTGTAAGTTATTTTCCAAATCAAAGTTTATTCATTTTTGTCCGTTACCCTTTCTTTTCCCTGTAGTATAAGTTCCAAGTATTTTATCTTCCTATTCATTCCAGTTTGCGATTTGGCTGTTAAAATCCCCCTTTATGATTAAAGTTTTATACCTGGACAATTGAAGTTGGTTGTTTGTGGCCTGAGAGGCGTGTTCTTCGATTTCCTCATCCGATCTTCCCTTTAGGAGGTTGTGGTCTATCACCCCGTATTGGGTATCTGATTGTTTATTTTTCATGTGGTCCAACAATTTCTATGCCTTATTTTGTTTTATGCATTTTAGAAGGAGCTGTAATATTCTTCTCCTCTGAATCGCGTGGTGATATATTTTGTGCATTCTTGGGTGACGTAAAGGATTCCCTTTTCCTTCTGATTTTTCCTCTTTGATAAGCTTATTGTTTTTAAATAGTACTATATTCCCCCGTTCTCGTTTTTGCTTTAATTGGCGTTGAAGTTTTTTACTCGTTTCTATTGTTTCCGATGAGAAACGCTCTGATATGTAAGTCTGTTGTGGCATTAGTATTCTATTTTTCAAAATTTCTGTTCTTTTTTGTTGTGATGTAAAAATGATCAGTATAGGTCTAGTTTTACCATCTTGTTTTTGCCTAAGTCTAAGAAATTTATTTATTTCAAATTTTTCGATGTTAGTATTTAAGTTCTCCAAAAGAGTCTTAATTATGGTAAATAATCCTTCGTGTGCTTTTTCGGTTTCTTTAAAACCATGTATTATTTATGTCCTTTAGGTGCTTTATTTTTCGATTTAGTGATTCTATATCTACTTCTAAGTTCTTAATTTATTTTATTATTGGTTGTATTTTGCCGTCAATAAAGCGCATCAGTTATATTCTGAGTTTTTATTGTAGTTTACTTCTCTAATTCTATTTTCTTCATTTGAAATAATTTTAACATATCTTCTGACATTCCTCTGGTATCCATAATGTAGTAATGCAATGTTGTGGGTACGACAAACGGAACGCAATATTGTCTATGGTCAATCGTTTGATACTAACTTCACACTTGTTTTGTTATGTGAATAGCTGATTTTTTTTTATTAGTTGCAATGCAATTCTTAGTACGAAATGCATACGCTACTTTCAGCTCTTGGCGGCTCGACTATATATAGATAACAGTTGAAAACTAGCAAACGCTAATTAACTGATAATCTATAATAGTTAACATGTGACAATTAAAAAATATACAATTAACCGATAAAAGTTAACAAATAATTATGGGTAGAGATTACAGTTAATAGATGGCAGTTGACACATTAAAGATGACTGATCCAAGTTGACATCAGTTGACAGGTGATAGATGTCATATGAAAGTTGATAGTTGAAGGATGACAATTTTGAATTGACATTTAATAGCTGAATGTTGGCAGTTAACATATAGCAGTTGTTTATTGACAACAGTAGATGATAGTTGACAGATTGTATTTCATAGATAATAGTTGACAAATAACAGTTAACAGGTTACATTTGATAGAAGACAATTCTGAGATGATGGTCGACAAGACTGTTGTCAGATTATATTATTATAGATTATAGGTATCAGTTGATGGTAGATGACAGTTGACAGATAGTATTCAACATATCACAGTTGACAGATAATAGATGCAAAATCGGAATTGACATATCATATCTGACAGATGACAGATTAAATCTATCAATTTCAATTTAAGTAAGTGATCTTATTTGTACAGATAACGGTAGAGTGAAAAATAACAGTTGATAGATAACAGATGATAGTTAACAGATAACTGTTGATAAGTAACAATGAATAAATACGTAGTTAACTTATGACAGTCAACAGATGACAAATCACAGATAATTGTTGATAACAGTTGATGCTAGAAGGCAGTTGACAGATTATATTTGCCACGGTAAGCGACTAATTACAATTAACCATTATCAACTGTCAAAACATTTGACTGATTACAGATGTTTATTGATAAAAGATAATGATAGATGATAATTGACATATAATTCTGAGTGATTTTTTTTTGTAGTCTTAATAAGACTCATTTGTTGTAGAGTTTACGAAATATTTTCGTGATTTTTTCAAATTATTATTTATAATATTATTTTGTAGTGGAAAATTATATTTTTTTGCGTAATAATTCTTTGTTTATGAGTATAATAATCCGCATCGTGCCGTACACATTGTAGGGCCTCGAGAGAGTACCATCAATTTGCCCCATGTCATCTCCATTCTCGCACCCTCAAAACACCCCCATTAACAAAGAAGACTCTTACGTGGGTGTTGTGTGTGTGTGTGTGTGTCCGAAAAGCGGTCCGGAGAATAAAAAAAAAAGATCGTTGGTCCCTTACCGTTAACATTGTCCGCCGTCTCTTTCATCGCAATCTTTACGCCCCTTAATTCGTGTCGGCGAATAAAAGGCACGGTCAATAAGGGACTACCTGAATTCCGAAATTCCTCGAGGGCCACCTAGTTACTACGGCCACCATACGTCACGCAGGCTGTAATTTAAGTCGCATTACGCGGCGAAAGTATTTGCGTCACTTGGATACTGAAAGGAAATTACGGTTACAATGTATACAATGTGGCGAAGAGAAGAACATTCAAGGGTAATAATAAAAATTATTGCGTGTTAAAAGTATTGTTGGTGTTTGATTTAACTTCTTTACAGAAATAAGTAGTATTAAAATAATATGAGAATGAGTTGAAGATTGCGAAGGGTCTTATTTTTCGAAGTGGTTAATTTGGGATGAGACGTCGGCTTACAGTTTGAATTACCTGTCAGTATGGAATACAAAGGTGGAGAATGTTTGGTGTGAAAAGGGTTCCGAGTAAAACGGCATTTTTGCGTTGACGTCTTCTCCGAAACGATCGCATTTTTGCATCCGAAATTCTACATCTTGTCACTGTAAGACGTGTTTGTGACAAGGGAACTGATTTCTGTTGACATGCTGTATACCTTAAATTATTTTATTCGTATAAATTTACCTACACGAAAACATTATTATATAGTTATATAGTACAAAAACGTACTTTTATTTTACTCTTTAAAAAGAACTACCACATAATTAATTATTAGGTAATTTTCTACAACGTAAAGGACTTTATACATTTTTAGAACTACCACATAGTAACGGTGGCTACCATCCTTTTTTATCAAATTATTATTAATAAAATTAATTCAAACATTTCAAAATTTTTAGTATGGCTAATTAGAATCATTTGGTTACTTTTTAATATAATTTTGTATATTAACAAATGATTTTTAAGCTATATCAAAACAAGATTATTCCTTATCATCACCGAATGGACATATTTTTAATGGCGGTTCCGAGGTTAATAATTTATTGCGGAGTTTCTCTTAAAATTCATTACGCTCCTGGATGAAATTCAGCGGAAATTTCTGCTAAAAACAGCTCGCCGGACTATGCAAAATATTCACGTAACGCATCCGTAACGATTATCTGTCGCGTCAGATGACCAGACGAGGAACGTACGCCGTAAATTCAGCCAGCCTTGAAGTTTGCGACCTCAAAACGTGTAATGCAATCTCGTCTTGAGATTTAAAACGCGGACGACGGCGTAAATATTAATGCCGCGACGCCGGAGATTTATTATCGAACCGATCGGATCCCACAGGTGCAATCGGGTAACCTTGGGGAACACCATAATAATTATATGTAAAATACAAAAAAAAAAATCTTCAATAAAATAAACTTATCTCATCTTATCTTACTGTATGACAAATATAATCTGTAAACTGCCAACAGTTAACTATCATTTGTTAATAACTGTGATCAACAATCTGACAACAGTTATTTGCCAGCTATCAATTACAGTGGTCAATTGTCATGTGTAAATTTTCATTTTGTTTTCTGTCGACTGTCGTTTGTTAGTTATCAATTCTTGAATGACTTTCTTATTTATCACTTGTTGAAACATTATTGTCGATGAAGGTTTAAATTAACAAACCAAGTGTAATTTAATAAAGAGAATAGTTGCGATCGTTACTAAGTGGTAACGTGGTACATTTGTGGTTAAAACATAGTGATTTTTTTATTTTAAACCTTCAAGTATTATTTTCCTATATAAATTTGGTTTATTTGTGTTTTCCTTGTGCTCGTTTCTTTTCTCTCTTTTCTGTGCATATATTTATGTGTCGACTGTCTTTTGTTTAGCTATTGTCGGACGAATATTTTTGTTTTGTTTATGTGTCTAAGCAACATAAGATGAATTATGAATGAGCAAAATATAAATGGCAATATATTTAGTAAATCAAATATTCTGGTGGTAAATTCACAGAGTTTTTAATGTTGATTGTTTCGGCACACTGTGGTTTCATCATTAACAGCCTCTTCATTCCGATATTATCAAAATTGCTATTTACCTTTCGCTGTAAGCTTCATTCCGATATTAAATTGCAATAAAATTGTTGCCTCACAAAGGAGAACTTTTGATTAGTTGTTTATAAATCAATTCTTACTACAGAATTTTGTAATAAACAATTAATTCCTAGGAATTTGTGAGGTATTAGGAATTTAGATTTAAATATATCATTTATATCTAAAAGTGTTTATCTACTATACCCCTTAAAATTACTAGAATTAAATGTTTATCCAATGATGGCATAAAATTTTAATTAATTAGGAACATTTTCTTGTACTTTCTTAACTTCAAGTACTCACCTGAAACTATTAGATCAATTGTTGACAGAGATGATGTCATTGTTAATTTAGTGGGCTAAGATATTATTTATTTCGTGCTTGGCGAATCTATACTTAACTCAAAATTATTAGGAATAATAAAAACACTTTTAATTTGACAGAAAATTTATCTATTTCACGTCAAACTTGTTCTCTTTTTATATCTGTTTGAGGCTTGATTTTTATCTTCAACTGATTCCAAGCAGATTACCAGTTTTCTTTTCTAAAATTCCCCTCACTATTTTTTGTCTCCATATATATATATCTCATCTTTTATGCACATCTGTAGAATAAATTCCATAAATGTTTAAGAATCCTGAAAAATATTCTAGGAATTTAGGGAATAAATTCTATATAGACATGAAAATTACGATCACCTAAAAATCTCTAGTAAAATAGGTGAAAAATTTGGAGAAGAAATTCCTAGAAAGTTCAAAATGGCACACCTGTAGCTTGTATTCTTTATACATTCTAAAATCCTTCAAGGTAAACTTTGGAATTTAGAAAATTAGTTGCTTAAAAATTCTACAATCCTCGAAATTTGTTTAGGAATTTGGGGAAATTCAATAGACAATTATAATTAAATTACATAATAAATTTATGAGTGTACGGCTTTATTTTAACAACTGTTAACAAGTTTAATCAATTTTTAATAAATTTTGACTATTTCGTGCTCATTTTTTACTCGACGTGGAAAAATTTTTTTTTCAAAAATTAGAAAGACGATTAAAAAAAATCTACCAGTGTATCGTTTTATTTTAACAACTGTCATCAAGACTAATAAGTTTTGAATAAATTTTGATTATTTTCACCTCGTGGCAATTGTTTTTCAAATTTTTTAGTTGAAGTGAAATTTTCAAAAAAATTCAAGAGACAATTACAATTAAATTACATAAAAACTCTATGAGTAAACGGCTTTATTTTATCAACTGTCAATAAGTATTGTCAATTTTTAATAAATTTTGACAATTTCGTACTCGTGGTAATTATTTTTCCATTTATTTAGTTGAAGTGAACAATGTGGAATTTTAAAAAAATTTTAGAGGCGATTAAAATTAAATTACATAAAATTATATAAGTGTATGGCTTAATTTTGACAACTGCCATCAAGCCTAATCAATTATAAATATATTTTGTGTATTTCGTGCTCCTGGCAATTGTTTTTTCATATTTCTAGTCGAAGTGAAAAGTGTGGAATTTTCAGTAAATTCAGTGACAATTAAAATTAAATTACATAAAAAAAACTATTAGTGTTTTTCTGCTCATAGCCTTTTCAATGTGTTTCTTTTGTTTGTTTGTTGTGTTATCTGGATCGTTTTTGTAATTCCTCTACTTATTTTTCTGTTTTAAAATCAGTTGCCTATTATACAATTCATAGTATAATAAAATATAATAATATAAATTCTCAGTTGCCTTTTTTGCTTTTCCTCCGGGTTTGCATTTATTTCTCAGCTACCTGTTTAAAATTTATTTTATTTCCGACTCTCATATCTGATTCGTTATGTCTGTTTATTTATTTATTATTATGTATTTATTTACGGAATCACCTTTACATTATAATTTGAATTTAAGTACAGCATATAGAACAAATAATCAATATAAAACTACACGAAAATTGTAACTACAAACAAAAATAATCAATAACTTATAAGTAAACAATAACACATAATGTAAAAAAACACATTATAAAAAAAATTAAAAATTGAAAACCGATCCAATTCCCACGCAAAACATCTATTAAATCAAATCTCAATGTTACTCCTAGCCTATATAATAAATTTAAAAAATAAAATAAGAAGAGTAATAAATTAATAAATTAATAAAATATAAATAAAATAAAATAAATAGTCAGATCACAGATAAGTAAATATCACAGTCTGAGTATCACAGGCTTAATGTAGAATAAATAAATTAAAAAATATAAAACAAACATGCATAAAACAAATTTTTTACAAACAATAATAAAACATGGGATTAAAAAACATTGATAAAAACAGATTAAAATTAAAAATTTGATGGCTTTTGGATGTAGTATTCTTTCTTTAAGTATCTCATTTGTTTTTTTCTTTATAATTCAAGGGGACTTGCGTATATCTAACAATATCCATTTAGAATTTATGTATATTCTTACTTTTTACCTTCCCTTCGTCAATTTAGTGTTTGATATTTTTAGAATTCCTCTATCAGAATCTTTACATCATTCGGTTGTTACCTGTTTTAATTTTTCTTCTTATTTGTTTTTTATGTCTGTTTTTGCATTTGCATTTTTTCTATTATTCATCATATTCACTATCTAAAGAGGATAAGGATTTAAGAAATTATCTTTTTATTCTCTGTTTCAATAAAGCAACAAACAATAGTTTTATACTCTCATCATTGATAAGACAAATGAATCATCTTCATAATTATCTTCATTATTTTTCATTAGACAATGCCATTCATACCTTTAAAGGGGATGTCTTCCTTACTTTCAAAAGCAGCAGTATCTATAATTGGATTGCTTTCACTTCCATCATCCAAATCATTAAACTTCAACATTTTGTAATCAATAAGACACAAAAGCAAATCGCTTAAACGACTGTTTTGATTACTTAAAGATTTAATTTTCTAGATTTATTGTTGTCTGCGTATTCATTACAATAATTATTATGAGAAATCCAATAATAATCCAAAATAAATAAACAATTAACTTTGTTGGTATCACAATTTATTTAAATAATATTTTGCGACAAGTTTATGAAGAAGTACACTTAGTGTGCCTATTTTGAAAATATTTCAATCAAACCGAGACCACAAATAATAAGAATAATCATTAATTTATCAACTCGAATGAAAATATAAAAACAATTGCTGTAGGTTTAAGATCATGCAAAATGATTTATATTATTTGTATGAATAATAATATATCAGAATGTTTTTACTAAGTATGCCTATTTTAAAAATATTTTAATTAAACTGGGAGCTCAATTATGCAGAAATAAATTTTCTGTCTTCTGTTCTCTGAATTTTTGCCCTTTCTTATCTGCCTTTTATCGCCTGTCCTAAAAAAAACTGCATTCTGTTTGTGTCCCCTATCTCATATATTCTGATTTTTGTAATTTGTTATCAGTCATTTATCATTTGTTATCATTCATCTTTCCTCTGTCATCTGTCTTCTCTCCTCTACTCAGTCTTCTGATCTTTGTCCTCTCTTTTCTGTTCTCTGCCTAATCTGTTTCTTGTCTTTCGTCTACCTTCATTTTCATCTTTGTTATTTTTTAACTGTTATCTATCCTCTAAAACCTACCTTCCGTCCTCTCTCCTTTGAAACCAGTCTTCTGTTTTCTGTTCTCTATTCTGTTGCGTCTTTTGTTAACTGTCATTTGTCATTATTGTTATATGCCATCTATCATCTGTCACCTGTCATCTGTCCTTTGTTCTCTGGTATCTATCTCCCCTCCTATGTTATCTTCCATCTGTCTTCTGTTCACCTCTGCTATCGGTTCTCTTCTGTCTGTTATCTGTTATAATTCATCATCTGGCATTTGTCATCCATCACCTGTCTTCTATTATCTCCCCCCTCTCCTCTTCTCTGCATCTTCTGCCTCCTCTGTCTCTTATGTTTTCTCTGTCCTCTTTGTTTCCTCTTTCACCGTTGTCTTCTCTGTCTCCTCAGCCTCCTTTGTCTTCTCTATCGCTTCTATATCCTCTGTCCTCTATATCATCTGTCCTCTGTATCCTCTGTCCTCTATCCGTTGTCTTCTATACTCTGTCCTCTGTCCTTATTATTTGTTGAATATTTAAAAAAAAACTGTTAAAAATGATAAATTTTAATACTTGTTTTGTACTGTATTTTAATATCACCTTGAAACAATTAAATAAATTATTAAACCAATTCATATTTTCCAAAATTAACTATGATACACCTACGAATTATATTATATAAGAAATTCTACATTGAGTTTGCCTATTTTACAAACAATTTTTATTAAACCGATAACTCAATTATAGAGAAAAATCATAAATTTATTAACTGGAATAAAAATGTAACAATAATTGCTAACGACTTAAGATTTCACAGAGGTACTTAGAATACACATATAAATAATATTATTTAAAAAACAATTCACACTGAGTACGCTTATCTTACAAACATTTCAATATAATCGAGAGCATAATTATAGGATAATAAATTATAAATTTATTGACTCGAATAAAAATTTAAAGACAATTGCTACCGGCTTAAAATTCTCTTAAATTACTTAAAATATACTTTTGAATAATATTGATTGAAAAGTTCTACACTGAGTTTGCTAATGTTGCAAAAGTTTTAATCAAACCGAGAGTTTAATTATGGAGAAAATTTATTTATCAACGCGAATAAACATTTGAAAACAAATGCTATCTATTTAATATCCCTCAAAATTACTTTAAATACTCTTGTTAATAATGCTATTTTTTCATTGAGGATGCATATTTTATGCAAGTATTCAATCAAACCCAAAGCACAATTACGAAATAAAAACTCGAATGAAAAATTTAAAATATATAATTTTTTTTATATTATTAATTGCAAATGTAAATTTCGGTCATTAAATTGTTCAAAATTACTTTAAATACATGAATGAATTATATTACGTAAAAAGTTCTATGCCAAATATTCCTATTCTTTTAAAATTTCAAGTAAACCAGAAAAAAAATTATGGGAGAAAATTATAAATATAGTAACATCGATCACAATGTGACGTTAATCCCAGACCTATGTTCGGATCACTTGTTAATTCATTTTTCGTTGAATGTGCATCCTCAAAAAATTGAAAACCCACCTAAAAACAAGGCAGTTAACGAATATAATGAAATAGCTAACTTTCACAATTTGAAGATCAAACCAAATAAGGCATACGATGATAATATCTTCCTTACGTACGTCAATTCTTGGCATTCTAGAAAACTCTTCATAAGCACTGTATCATACGCTACTTTTAAGTTTAAGAATATTGCATAAACATCATCTTTCTAACTTTGTTTGTATAACACGGACTTTATTTAGTGACTATAGTTTCGACAATTTTAGCTTGTCATTATCAAACTAGAAGTGACTTCTAGTTTGATAATGACAAGCTAAAATTGTCGAAACTATAGTCACTAAATAAAGTCCGTGTTATACAAACAAAGTTAAAAAGTTTTTTATTTGTGAAGAATTATGTATAACGAAGTAGAAGCCTCCACCGTTAACAGTTTGATCATCTTTCTTTTTTCACTCTATTTACTATCCTTTCTAGAGATAACATCTAGTCCTTTGTTCTTCTTCCTTTTTTAGAAACTCCTTAGTTTCTGGTAACAAACCACTTTCTCAGCGCCATTCTTTCGTTCACTATGGTCATGGCAATCTTATACCTGATACTCATTACCGTTATTTCTCTACTTCGATACATCAGCAATATCTGTATCTATTTGGTATACCGTGCAGAAAATCCCTACTTTAAATGATGCCAGTATTTTCGCTCCACTCTCCATATCTGATATAGCAGTTTCTTAATTTTTTTTATCTCTCTTTCCTATATTCTTCTACATCTCACCTTTTAATCCGTATATGCTTGCTGATTTACTTCACCAAAAGCTTTTTCCACATCTTTCTTCATCAAATCTTGCCTCCTATTCTACATGAGAGTTTACTGATTTCTATAAATATTTTATCCATTCTTGTAATAATACTCTTCTTCGTCTTTTTCTTTAAAAAATTCTACATTTATACTTTACTTTTATGTATTCCTAATTCTTTACTTGTTCTTTCCAAAGCCTTTTTTCTTCATCATATACTATTATACTTATTTCTAACTACTGTTACGTATCTCTGTGCCTTGAATTGTATTATTAACATTCTCACTTCTCATTTTGCGAGCATGGATATGCTTAATCGCACCAAGTACACATTTTTCCATGTTTTCCCTCCACTTTTCTTCCGCCTGCCATAATGGCATCCTCTAACTTTTTAATAGAACTAATTTCATGAACGTTCTCCAACCTATTTTTAATGACATTTTCACCGCTCTGCAATTTTTCACATTAGTTGTTTTTGCTCTGCTCCCTTATCTCTACCTATCAGTTGTAAATGGTTCGACCTAATTAGTTTTTTCACTTATATGCTTCTCATTTATTTATATGAAAAGCCTATGATCTTTGTGGCCCAATCTATGTTTTCTTACCTTCTCTGTAAGAGAATCTTCCAGTATTCCATCACTCACTGATTCACCTTTCTATCCTTGTTCGTTTTTGCCACATACCGTCCTAATATTTAGGTTTAATCATTGTAATATTTTAAAATCCTTCATTATATAATTTAGGATAATTTAGAAATAAACGACTTCTATTCCTCGTTTAAAGTAGGTGTAGTTTCGAGCACATTAGCTGTTGATAAATGGCCGAAAGATTAATAAATCTATGCGTAAAGATAAACCAAATGAACGCTCTTCGCCTTCGATGCCGTACACATCACCTTTGAGCATTGCTGGACTTCGGAAGCGGTACAAGTTTAACGATCACCTAGTGTGCTCAACATTTTCGTCTGCGTTTTCAAACTGCACACCAGCTGCTTAACGACCTCCATCATACATGATGGGGAATTCCTCGTTTGCCTGTGACATTCCTTGTAGTAAAGAGCACACCTTCTCGCCTATTACCTGCCGAGGAATGGCCGCACTTTCGTCACATGGCGCTTGCAGATCAAAAATTGCATTGAT
Source organism: Ontholestes murinus (assembly GCA_963969525.1). Lineage (NCBI taxonomy): Eukaryota > Metazoa > Arthropoda > Insecta > Coleoptera > Staphylinidae > Ontholestes > Ontholestes murinus. The sequence continues at coordinate 73,985,171 of OZ018391.1, forward strand.
CTAAGCACATCGACGTATTACTATGAGCTGATAAAAAAGACCTTTATTGGCATCCATAAACTTAGACATACAAATAACAACAATTCAAAACTAAATATTTAAACACTATTAACTCGTTTATTACATCATTCTTCTCCTCTCCCTCTCCCACCCTAATGTCATCACAATCTTTACGCCAGCCCCGTCCTCTCGCATCCACTCCTCTATCCATCTACTCCCATTCATCCATTCCTCCCGTATCTCCTTACACTCCTCTGCTAAATGACTCCATGTATCTCTCCCACTCCCACATAGCACACACCTACCATACTCTTCGCCCATCCATATCTTCCTTCCTCTCTCCTCCGAGGCACACCTAGCCCTAGCCATTGCTACCTTCTGCCCTCTGTTTAATGTACAATTTGCTAGGTACCCAGGTATCTTCCCATGTATCTGCCACCTTTTATAAAGAGGGTTTTACCCACTCCTCTCAATACACTCTTGACGCTCCTGCTTTTCCACTTCTTCCCATTTTACCTTCATCCACGCTGCCACATTCACCCCTTTTTCCAACCACTCATTTACCAAACTTTCAGATACTCCTGCTCTTTCATACATTTTCTCCTCCCTATTCTCCAACCACTCTCTCCTACTCCCACACATGTTCTCCATACTTCTTTCAACCGGCCTTTCCCCTCCCAATCCTATCACTTTCATCTCATACCTAGTCACTCTTTCCATTGCGTCTCCATGCATACACGTTCTGTTCGTTTCCTGAAGCAGAATGTAGCTGGGCGTTGATCTTTCCACCGACAACATCTGCTTCAGGAATGTCACCTGCTCTCTCATGATACATTCATATGTTTTCATACCCCATGCCTTTACCCCATACATTAAGATTGGTTTCACACATGCAACCCACAGTTTGCACGCCATCTGAAAATTACCCTTCAGCCACTGTCCCCACTTCTCCTTCACCACATACCACGCTTTCCTCGCCTTCATTTGGACCCATCTGGCGTGCTCCCTGTACCCCCCACACCACCTAAACACAAAACCCAAATATTTAAACTCTTTCACTCTCTCGATCACTTCTCCCTTCCATGTTAATTCTTTCATTCTTCCTTCTCTTCCTCTATTCCTAAATCTCATCCACTTCGTGTTTCTTACATTCACACACAAACCTCGCTTATCCATATACCTTTCAACCCTTTACAACATCTCATTCATTTCTCCCCAATCCTTCGCCAGCAACACCACATCATCCGCATACACAACATCCACACCTTCATTTTCCCTATTACAATCCCGCCCGCTTGCCCGTTTATTAGGACCTCTTCTAGTTCACTCATATATAAATTGAAGAGCAACGGGCTAAGCGGACATCCCTGTCTCACCCCCATCCATACTCTAAACTTTTCCGATACCCTTCCATCTACCTTTGTTCTCCCCATGTTTCTTCATACATTAATCTCACCCATTCCACTGTTACCTTACTCATACCTCTCCTCTTCAAGCACTCCATCAACCTTTCTCTCAGCACTGAATCATACGCTGCTTTCAAATCCAAAAATACCGCATACACACTTTTCTTTTCCTCTAACACTATCTCAACTATTCTCGCTAGCGTAAAGATTTGATCTCTCGTTTTCCTACCTTTTCGAAACCCTTCTTGCGATTCCGGCAACATCCGTTTTCTTCTACTTCCTCTTCTAGCCGGTTCTTCACTATCGTCATGGCAATCTTGTACCTGATAAACATAATGGTTATACCTTGATAATTTCTCGCACTTTTGTGTATCGGGCACATTACCCCCACACGCCATGTTTTGCTACCTTCCCTATGGAATAATGTCACTTCCAAGAATAATCCGGCTGTCTGTGCATCCCGAGGTTGCTTCTAGGTGAAATGTGCGATCACCCCTTGTAGTAAACGGGACCCCCTGATTTCCTGAAGTCGTGGAGAAGAGACGAACGCCTCCGATTCAGAGCTTACTAGCCACATCGTCTCCTCTCGATCTTGAATGCCAATTCTCTAAACTCTTTCGTCTGTAGCGCATGAACGCCTATTGTCGTCGTTTCGCCAGAACCACCCCGGATAATTGTGATAATGACAAATTTATTAGCAACGAACTCAGAAACACCCTTGTACAGTATTCTTCTAGTGGGTGGCACACTGTCCAACTCTAACCTTGTTTACAGGTATACCCGACGATGTACGCAATCTTCACTACAGTGCCATAGCTACCCACTCTCTTATTCGTCAATTGTTCTGGATTCTTGATGGATAAAATATCGCTCGACGTCACATCACACGCTGTAATCGGTGCTTCAGCTACAAGCCGACCCTTGTAGTTCAGTTAATGGTGCGGCTCCTGATAGATCGTATCACTGTTGATTATGCCGGACCTTTCAACATCACTAAGGCGTATCTGTGCATTCGTTTGCTTCACCGCTAAGGCTGTTTACCTAGAACTCGCTTCAGACCTTACAACCGCCTGCTTTCTAGCCGCCTATCTCTGCTTCACCATTACTTTTAATGACAATAGCACAAACTAGGTCGGAACTCACCTCAAGCTGCCATCACTTCTAGCGTCGCCTCCGTTGAAACTGAATGGCGTTTCTTACCATCCTCTGCTCCTCACTTCAGAGGGCTATGAGAAGTCGCCGTGAAGTTCACGAAGAACCATCTTCGACCATCATCTACAAGGAAGGCGCCACTATTCTCGTGCAAATTGAAGCAGTCCTCATCAGTACCCATCTGATTTGGAAGCACTCACGCCAGGCTACTTTCTCATCCATCCATCAAATTGATCATTTTTCATTGTATCACCATTTTTGCCTTTTCATGCCGTGATTATAATATACCATAATGGCGTCAGACGAAGTTATTGTGAAAAATAAACCAAAGTGTAAAACCTGTGAAATTGAAATAACATCAAGTGATATAGTGATCGGATGTTATGGATTGTGCAACGGTTTAGTGCATGGTGCATGTACGGGCTTAAACAATACTGAATTAAGACTCCTGAATGGGAAAAAGAACATAGTGTGGTTATGTCCAACCTGCCACAAGTTTCTCCAAGAAGGTCAGTCCTTGTATAATATATTACTAAAAATCAACAACACGTTAGAGGAACACTTTGCAATTCTTAAACAGAATCAAATTGAGCTAAAACAAATCTCCCATGGAACAAATGTAAACAAAACCTAGCAGTGATCGGATCCAGTCCTGTAAAAGTGCCACCTATTGTTCAATTTTCTTCCTTACGTATAGAATTCTTCAGAATTTAAAATTAAAAATTTTATTATTTTTTTTTCTGGGTTTGTAGCATTTGTTGTCTCTAATTTTGTTTAGCATTTTAAAGCAATTTTTATTCAAAACTTTAAAATTTTTAGAATTTTTGATTAAAGATTTCTAGAAATTCCTAGCATTTTTTTCAATATTTCTAAAAATTTATAAAATTTTCTTGATTTTTCTAAAAATGAAATTGTTCGGAATTTGAATTTATCAAAAATTTTCTTTTAATTTCTGTCCTCTTCCACATTGTAAGAATTTTCCCCAAGATATCTATTTTAATAATTCTACAAATTCCTAGAGATATATCATTTTTGCTAATAATTTTCTAGCAACTTCTCTTTCTCAAGTTTTCTTCTGGGTTTCTAGAATTCTTCAACAATTATTCCTGCATTCATAGAATGTTTTAGAACAATTTTTTCTAACAATGTTTATTCTGGATTTTTAGAATTTCTCTTCCAAATTTCGAAACTGTCTCTAAGAATTTATTTAGCATTTTAAAGTCATTGTTTATCTCTTTTTCAATATTTCTCGCAAATTTAATCTCTACTTTCTAGAAGTTTCTTCAAACAGAAATTTTTAATTTTTTGTTCTCAAGAAATTTCTCTTCTCTTCCAAATTGTAAAAACTTTCTAGAGATTTCGTGATTTTTCCAAAAATTCTGTTTGAATTTATTGCGATTTTTTAAGCAATTTCATTTAGATTTCTAGCGAATTTTCGGATATCTCTTCTCTTCCAAATTATATATTAAAGATTTTCAAGTATTTTCCAGCACTTTTGCTTAATATTTCTACAAATTGTCACCGATTATTCTTTAGTCATTAATAAATTAAAACAGTAATTTAGATAATGTAATTGCAGGGTCGCATAGTCGCCACCCATCCTACATATAACTTTACAAATAATTTTAAGCACAGCTTAAGTTTATTAACACCATTAACATATTTTTTTCTGGAAACTAAAACACTGTCAGTAATTGTAGTTTCATTGTATATGTAGGGTGGGTGGGTGGCAACTATCCCACACCATAAATCAGAGTTTCTTTAAGTTATTTGCGAAATTAAGTACTTCAACGTAATTAGAAATTAAGAAACAATAATCGTCGAAATTTGAATGTTGAAAATTTACACGTCTGTATAGCTTTGAACGTAATGATAAATTTAAAAAGAACCTTTGCAGTCTTGCATGGATTGGAGGGTGGTATAGAGGCCACCCACCCACCCTACATATACAATGAAAATTCAATCAGTGTCACGGTTTTAGTTTCTTGAAAACTACAACTGTATTACTATTAGTCTGGCCAAAATAAAAATTAAATCAGAGTTTCATGTTGCAGTTTTAAATAAATATGTAGGGTGGGTGGGTGTCTACTATCAGACCCTCCAACTTTATAACATAAACATTATTTTTAATCGATAAATACAATATTTATTATAATAATTTTATTTTTTAGTTAAATTTAAAATTTTTAATTGGGAATAAATTTAAAAGAATTGGAGAGTGGGATAGTGGCCACTGACCCACCCTACATATACAGTTTTACTTTAACCACTGACACTGATTTAGTTTCCTGAAAATTGACGATTATAGATGTTGGTGTGACCAAAAAATTAAATCAGAGTTTCTAGTTGAGGTTCAAATGTATATGTAGGGTGGGTGGGTGGCCACTATCACACCCTCCAATTTTTATAACATAGACAACAAGTTTTATAAATGAGTAAAAACAATATTTGCGCGATTATTAAGGTTGGAATTATTTTATATTTTAGTCAAATTTATAATTGTTGATTAGGGTGAACTTAAAGAAAATTGGAGGGTACGATAGTGGCCACCCACCTTACATATATAATTTTACTTCAACCAAAGACATTGTTTTAAATTTCTGAAAACTACAACAGTATTATTGTTGGTGTGACAAAAAAAATATAAATCAGAGTTTTTAGTTGAAGTTTAAATGTATATGTATGTGGGTGGGTGGCCACCATCACACCCTCTAACCTTATAACATAGTTTAAAATTTTTCAAAATAAATAGAAACAATATTCACACGATTATAAGATTAGATTCGAGTGAACTTAAAGAAAATTGGACGGTGGGATAGTGGCCACCCACCCACCCTGCATATACAATTAGAGAGCAATTACTGACACTGTTTCAACTTTCATAAAATTATAAAACATTTATTTAATTGATGTTATTAATACATTAAAACAGTAATTTAGATAATGTAATTGCAGGGTGGGATAGTTACCACCCACCTTATATATAACTTTATAAATAATCTAAACACTGCTTAAGTTAGTCAACATCATCAACAATATTTTGTCTTGTAATTCTGGAAACTAAAACAGTGACAGTGATTAAAATTTCATTATATATGTAGGGTGGGTGGGTGGCCACTATCCCACCCTCTAATCACGACACCATAAACGAGAATTTTTTTAAGTTATTTCTGAAATTATTACTCTAACGTAATTAGAAATTAAGAAACATTAATCGTTGAAATTTGAACGTCTGCAAAGCTTTGAACTTAATGATAAATTCAAAAAAAATCTATATGATGTTGCATGGATTAGAGGGTGGGATAGTGGCCACCCACCCACCCTACATATACAATTTTACATCAACCATTGACACTGTTTTAAATTCTTGAAAACTACAACAATATCAATGTTGGTTTAGCCCAAAAATTAAATCAGAGTTTTAGTTGGTGTTCAAATGTATATGTAGGGTGGGTGGGTGGCCTCTATCACACCCTCCAATCACGACACCATAAAGCAGAGTTTATTTAGGTTATTTCCGAAATTAATTACTCTAAGGTAATTATAAATTAAGAAATCGTCGAAATTTGATTGTTGAAAATTGATACGTCTGTAAAGTTTTGAACGTAACTACAAATTAAAAAAAACATTGCTATGATGCAGGAATTGGAAGGTAGGATAAAGACCACCCACCCACCCTATATACAACGTGTCCACGTAAGTATGCAACAAATGGGAAACTTTTTTATTATTAATTTCTCAGAAAATTTTGTTCTTTATAAAAGTTGGTGCTTGATCTTAAACTTACAAAAAAAAAACAAAACAAATAAAATACGGATTTTTGTTCTTCTGTTAAAATCTCTGATTACATTTTCAAGAATATTGGGATTATTATTTAAATATACCATTTCTAATTTTATTTTCCAAATCATCTGAATTTCAAAAAGGCCTTTCGGAATAAACTATGTTTTTAACCACCCCCATAAAAAGTAATCAAGTGGATTTAGATCGAGTGAGCGAGCAGGCCATGGAGATCTTGAATGTCTCCCAATCCATTTCTCTTTAAATTGTTCACTTAAATATTCAACTTCGACACGAGCACTATGTGCAGGTACCCATCCTGCATAAACCAAATAGAATTTCTTCTTGCCAATGGTAACATGTCAAATTCATTGTACAATTTCATATTTAAAACTTCTAAATATCTTTCTGAATTTAAACTCTGCCGAAATATGTAGGGCCCTATAATATTTCACACCAAACATTTATTTTTCGAGAATATTGATTTTTGCAGATAATTCAGAATGCTGGACTTTTTGTTGACCACCAACGACAGTTTTGTGATGAAACTACACCATTTGTAGTAAATGTAGATTCATCCGTAAACAGGATCTTCTTAGGAAATGTACTATCAATTTCTATTTCACCTTGTACCATGAAACAAAATTCAGAACGATTTTCGTAATCATGTTCTTGCAAAGTTTGAACACATCTTGGTTTAAATGCTTTAAATTTGTTCGCCGCTAGTACTTCATATACTGTTAACTTTTCCAATATTAAACTTCTGGCGCATTTTCTAATAGATATTGGAATTATTAAGAGACATAGCCAAATATATTAGACAATATTAGAAATTTAAGAACTTTTAGGAAAATACAGAAAAACTAGAGAATTTAAAACGACATAATAAATCTAGAAGTCTAGAATGTCAGTAATATGTAATTAATAAAGATTTTACATTTTTAGAGATTTTTTGGAAAAGGAAAACTGCAGTGTTTAGCAAATTACTGAAATAAAGAATTTGAAAATTCTAGAAATTAAAAAAAAAAGATTTACAGAAAACTTTAGAATGTTTAAATACTTTAAAACTCTAAAAAGTCTTGAAATTATTAACAATACAATTATTGAATTAGCAATAAAATCTGAAATTGTGAAATAACTTTACATTTTGAATTGTAAAACTCTAGAAAACCTTATAAGTTATTAAATTCAGAAAACACTAGAGCTGTTGAAGATTTTAGCATTTTAGAAATCTAGAAAAATTTAGTATTACTAAGATTTACAGACGTCAAGGTTTTTCCGAAATTTTAAATAATTTGGAATTATAACAAAAAATTAAACCACAAACCTTTTAGAAACTTCTAAGAAATCTAAAATTGTAGGAAAAAATCAGATTTAAAATTAAAACTCCCGAAAGTCTTAGACTAGAAATAACAATTCTAAAACTTGAAGGAACTTTTATATTGGGAATTTAAAAAAATCTAGAAAGTCTAGAATTTCAAAAAAATAACTAAAATTAATAAAAATTATGAACCAACAAAGAAATTTGAAATTAATAGTTATAGAAGCCAAAAATATCAGAAAATATTTAAATAAATGTAAAATATGAGAAAATTTTAGAATTATTAGGGAATTTTAAACTCTGCAAAGTCTTAAAAATCTAAAACCATTAAAGCAAAAAAAATTTTTAATAATTAATTATTGCAAAATCTGAAATTCTAGAAAAACTTTTGATTATAAATTCTAAAACTCTAGAATATCTTAGAAGTTAAAAATTAAAAGATTGTGAATTCTAAAACGTCATATTGTTTAAAATTTCGAAGTCTAAGCAATTTACTATTGTTCAGAATTATAGACGTCAAAATTTTTAGAACATTTAATAATAATAATTTTATATCTTAGAATTATCCAAATCAAAAGTACCAGAAAATCCTGAAGACTTGAGAAAAGCAAGAATTTTGGATTTCTTTATAATTGGAATTGTTTTAAATTATGGAAATTAAGAACTGTGGGAACTTGAGAAAAAATTAGAATTTTAAAAATCCAAAATTGTTAAAAGAATTTAAAAAAATTATTATGAAATCAAAAATTGTGTATAATCTTTAGATTATGAGTCTTAAAACTCTATAAAAAAAATTAAGAGGTTATAGATTTTAGAATTTAAGGAAGTCTTAGTAATCTATAAAAATTTGGTTTTGTTGAGAATTGTAGACGTCAACATTTTTAGATTTTATGTCTTCGGAGCGATTGAAATTATAACGAAAAATTAAAACACAATTTTAACAAAATTTTTTACAAATTTAAAATAGTAGGAAAATTAACTCTGCAAATTAAAACTCCAGAAAGTTTAAGAAGTGCAGATAACTCTAAAACTAGTAAGAGTTTTATTACTTTTGAAAGTGTTGAAATTATGGATATTTACAAAATTCTAAAACTTTAGATTAGGAATTTAAATAAAATGCAAAATTTTATTATTAATTTTAATTACAATAAAATTTAATTAATAAGAATTATGTACATTAAAAAAAATTAAAATATTAATAATTAATGAAGCCGTAAGTATAAAAAATATTGCCAAGTCAAGGATTTTTTAGGAAATGTAAAATTTGAGAAAACTTTAGATTTATTAGGGAATTGATAACGTCCTAGAACTCTGGAAGTTTTTCAGCAAACTGGATTTAATAATAATTTTCCACCTTTACAGATTTTATTTTAGAAAAAGAAAACTCAGAACTCAAAAAATAAAATAAAAAATACAGAAAATTTTCATACTCTCGAGACTTAAAAATTGTAAAAATAAAACTTTCGGAATTATTACAAAATTTGAAATTGTAGAAAAACATTAGATTATGAATTTTGAAAATCTAGAAAGTCTTAGAATAATTAAAATAAATTTCGAGTTGTTAACAGTTACAGACGTCAAGGTTTTTCGGTTTTAGAAAATTTGAAATTATAACGAAACACAAACATTTTTGAAATCTGAAATTATAGGAAAAAATAAGATTCAAAATTAAAACTCAAGAAAGTCTTGGACGTGTAGAAATTACAAATTTAGATTGAAATTTTTTAATAAGTCTAAAATGACTTCAATTGCAAAAAGTTGTAATTAATAAAAATTAAATTAAATTTGAAGTTATTAGGAATTATAGAAGCCAAATTATCAGAAAATATAGGATATTTGGAAATGTAATATTTAAGACAACTTTAGAATTATTAGATAATTTAAAATGTCTTAGAGCTCAAGTCCATAATTTCAGCAAACTGCAATTGATAAAGATTTTTTACCTTTAGAATTTTTTTTTTTAGAAAATTTTCAGTTTGAGATTATTCTTCTACAAAATTTTAAATCATTAAAAGCAATTTTCTTCGACTTTAATTAATCACCTTTGCTTTTCATGGTTTGAAACTTTGCTTTTAGGTTGAAAAAGATTTAAATAATTAAATAATTCTCTAACAATGTTGAAACATTTTAAATTATTATTTTTTTACAATTTTTTAAAACATTGAAACCAGTTTTCTCTTCCAAGTTTCGACTTTAAATGGTCGTAATTTTATTTTTGAGTTTTTTTACAACAATAAAGAGTAAAAAAAATTAAACTACATTATTTCTAAACAAAAAATTTCAAGTAGATTTCATTTGAGATTACTTTTTTAAAATTTGTCATATCATCAAAAGCAATTTTTTTCAAAAAGTTTCAAGTTTCATTTGTTGCCAATTTGTTTTTGTGTAGTGAATACGTGAAAAAATCAAAACCACTTTACTTTCTTAATAAATTTCTGAAATTTTACAGAACTTTCGTATTTTAATTTTTTTACAAATCTAAAAAAATGGAAAATGGAAAATTCTAGACTGAAAGACCCTAGGTCGATATCCATTTAGCAGAAATTTTCTTTTTTTAAATTGTTTCCTTATAATGTTGCTTTACTATGTGCAATAAAGATGTTTGTATATATCGAAAAATCTAGAAACCATACAGTTCTTTGGAAGACATATTTCTTTGAAATTTTAGAGAAAGATTATTAGACATCCTTTCTTGAAGGAATAAAAAGCATTAAAGTTCTCTGCAGGTTTTATAGTTACTATATTAGCACCAACTCTGCTCTGTCTTGTGGAGTTAATCGCTCTGCCATAATTTACGAGACAACAACTCTTAATAAATTATTTGTTAATGATACATATTAATGACAGATACCTCAAAACTGAGAATACTTGATAAAATTCGCTTAAAAAGTGCAAAAGTTATAAAAATTGTTCAATATCTTGCTAATATAGCGTGGAATGTCATTTGTTTTGTTTTTTTTGTAAGTTTAAGATCAAGCACCAACTTTTATAAAGAATAAAATTTTCTGAGAAATTAATAATAAGAAACTTTCCCATTTGTTGCATACTTACGTGGACACGTATATATAATTTTACTTCAACCACTGACACTGTTTTAGATTCCTGAAAACTGCATTACTGTTGGTGTGGTTCGAAAATAAATTAAATCATAGCTTTTAGTTAAAGTTCAAATGTTTATGTTGGGTTGGTGGGTGGCCATTATTCCACCCTCCAATTTTATAACATAGATAACAATTTTTAAAAATAGATAAATACAATATTTGCAGGATTATTAAAATTGCAAACCTCATAGTTTTCGAGAAAAGTATAGGGAAAGTACTATGATGGCCTCATCACCATCTTTTAGTATTATATGTATAAATTAAAAATTGTTAATTATCTTGACGTATTTCCATGTTTGTGGCTAGTAACCCAATAATAAGAAATTAATTCGATTTCTGAACTTTCAAGCGCAATTTAGTAAGATATACCAACTTATCTACCTCTAATCATCTCGCCCATATATCGCTCGAATAAAAATTTAAAAACTATAATCAATGGTTTGTTCATTTAATTTTGGAAATCAGTGCAACGATTAGACGATAGATGTCACTTTAATGTTATCTCTATAGCATTAATTGATTAGAACTCTTCGTAATTGCACCTATTTTAAGCGCGAACCGCTGTAGCATTCTGTCCGATACAAATGCGAAACGTTGGAATATTAATAAGCGATTTGAATAATTAGTCGTGATACCGACAGGGCAAATTGGCCGGTTGATGAGGATCCCCTCGGCTCTCACAATATTCCTGCGGCGCTGGGTGAGGGGCGGAGGGTGGTTCAAGGGGGTGGGAGAGCTTAATTTTTGCCGGGCTTTATTATTAATGGGGTGCAGAGTGAAGTCGGACCAAATGTTGCCGCAACTTCCCCGTGAAATAAGCTGCAAGACGTTTGGGGGGGTGGGTGGCGCGCGCCTTAAACCGACATATTAATTTCCTCCACAAACGCGATAAATAATAAACCGCCGCCTCTCACAATAATTTAAATGATATTAAGCACGACACTAATTAGTGAGAATACGGAGAAGAGCGCAAGAGTTTAATTCAAAAATATAAAATGTATAAAATAAAATATTGTAGATGTAATTAATAATAATAATAATAATGTATACAATCGCATGTTTTTAATTTTTAAAGCTTTTAAAATTAATTATTAATGACATGAAAAAAAAACTTTATTTGCATAAAATTACTTTAATAATTCACATTTTTTATATGAATAACTTTTAATATTTAATTATTATTTGAAGAATATATAATACTTCTCATCTATTTTAATGTGAAAGCCTGAATTAAATTTTATCAAACTGTCGGCACAGTATAATTAATGTAAATGCGGATATTATATTTCACTTCCAAACTTCTACTGATGGAATCAAATAAAAATGCAACAACCCTCATAAATAAACTCGCGTGCGCTGTACTCGTTAATAGCTTAATGTTAAAAAGTCATTGCGTAAATAGTCCAGATTACTTCACGTTTCGATGTTATTTACGTGATCGCAGCGTTGTGAGTTTTAGTAAATGGAAAATGATGATATTTTTTAAATCGCAACGAGATTAGAGCTTGTGACAATTCCACGTGCGCTTAATTATACATGCGATAGCATTGTGTCCGCCACAATTTCCTGTTCCTGGACGTTCCGTGCGGTCATTTCAATTTTAATAAACACTGCCGTCCTGCCACCATCAACATTTTCATTCATTACGTTCCAATTTAAAAATTGCTTTCTCTATATACCAAAAATTATTTAATATTTTTGTTAATTAAAATAATTGAATGCACAACAACGAAAAATAAAAGCCACTGCAATTTGATATTAAACTAATTTAATTTAACGATTGGAAAATTTAATTCGGTGCGCGCATTCACCAAATATTGCCGAGACGGATAAATAGAGTCGTGGACATATTGAACTAGATCAATAAATCGTGTCCGAGGTTGGAGGGTGAAATGTTAAGAATGTGTCAGCCGTAATCAGCGTGAAAGCCGACGAAATCGGTCGCTGGTAAAATAAAATTGAGACCTTTATTGGAATCAATAGTAAATACTAGATGCTAGATTTGATGACAGACAATATTCTACGTGCACTGATTTCATCACACTAGATCAAGAACAACCCTCCTTATTTATTTCATCACACTATTTACATACTAGATCAACAACAACCCTCCCTATTTTTTATTTAAACCCTTTATATAAAATTTATTTATATTTTCATGTATATAATTTAAATAATTAGTTAAGGACTTTAATACATTTTTAATAAATTTATAATTAAATGATAACAAAATACATTTTAGCGTTACCGTAAGGAATAAATACGAACCTGTATTTCGATCACACGTCAGAAAAATAAAATCAACAAAAGCCGAATGGAATAAAATGCATTGAGTGGAAATTAAAAAGGAAACTGGTCCCTTTTGTAGGTTTACAGGTCGAAAATTCCGCTCGCGTTACTAATACCCGACCTGAATTTTTACTACCAGGAATCGAGGTATCGACCCTCGCCCCCCTCCGAGTTTAATTCAGGGCTATTCCCAGAATTTCATTCAATTTACACCTACCTACTAGATTATCGCCATAGAAGTAAATTCATTACGAAAATCATCATCATCATAAACGAAAGCGGCTCCTCTGGGAGTGGAAGTGTAAATATTTCCATATCGCGCTGATTAAATTTAAGAATAAATCATTAACGCGTGGTGTCGGAATTAATAACAAGGTACACACGGGCAAAACGGTCGCGGCACAATAATAATTCAACAATGCCCGGAGTTAATTAACGCAAAACAACATCGGCCCGCCGCTATGTTTGATTAATTTATGAGGCTCGCCGATGTTTACAAATTATAAATATTTTTTTAAAATTCATTTTACATGTTTACATAATTATTCATTTATTATTGCTTTTAATTGCTAATGTTTAAATTATAACGAAAATTATTTATTAATATATATTATTCAGATCATAATTATAAATTGACATGTACAGACAATGCACAATAAAATTAAAAACGGTTCAACTCAGTTAACTGGTCCTTACAGCATCCCTAAATTGTTGCTTGCAGAAAAGGAACGACAGATTCTACCGAATATACAGAATTACTTAAATCATACGTTGCATTTATTCATAGTTTAAACCGTTCACGTTGACTTGTGTAGGCTCTACAATCCTCTATTATTTGCCTCATCGTTAGAAAGTTGTGACAAGTATTTCGTCACCGGCCAGGAGATAAGGATGGGTCAAATTGGTGTAACCCATTCGTAGGCGGATCAGAGTGACCTCCTATCTCCTATTAAGTGCAACCGGTGACTTCCATGCTGTAACAAAGAGTTTTACTCTCAAAGCCCTCACAATCCCTTTGCCATATCATGTTGACCAACGACGTAACACCAGTCTGGTCGGCACATTGTCTAGTGAACATGATTTTATTAAGATGGCGACATCTCAAGACGTTCGTTCGCAAAAGTTTTCGGAAAGTGATAAAACTTACTGCACTTATAACTCGTGTGGCAAGCATATAGCTCGTGAGAAAGTAGAATGTGTGATTTGTGGTGCAAAATTCCATCCCAGCTGTTTTTCGAAGGGGAAAAAGGACGCATCTGTGGATCACGTATGCACGATAACAACAGATATTAGTAGAGAATGTGAGTCCCAAAGAATTACACACTTACTGAATAATAGAAGAATTAGAAGAGAAAACCAAAATATTGGCACAAAATAATGAAAGCCTCATTAACACAAATAGCTATTTACTCAATAGGTTAAATAAATTAGAAGCTAATTAAAACAATAACAAAGAACAAACAAGAATTGAATCTGCAAATAAAACCAATTTAAAGAAACCTGTAATTGAACCAATAAAGCATTATTCAAATGAATTAGTCTATGATAATAATAATCTTGCCAGTGAACTTGTTCCGCTACAAGCTATGCAACCGAATAAACAAAATGATACCATAGAAATTAGTGACAAAGAGCAGCCCGACACCGATAGATGGAGTACTGTGGTAAAGAGGAAAAGAAGATCGAGGAATGAAACCAAGGGATCGAGGGATTATAAACCAACTGATGAAATACGAGGAGTTGAACGACTAGGACATCTTCATGTATATAGATTAAATCCTGATGTTACAACAACTACCCTAACAAAATTCTTGAATTCAAATAATATAACGGATTTCACTTGTGAACAATTAAACTCGAAACACCCGACTGAGTACAGCTCTTTTAAAATCTCATTACCCTTAAGTAGAATTAATGAAATTCAAAACGAAAATCTATGGCCAAAGGGTGTAGTGTGCAATCGTTTTTTATTACATCTACCAACGAAAAGGATAAAAGACAACATAACAATACAACAAACAAGATAATTATGGAAAGTAATACTTTTTCGATTTTCAATCAGAATGTACAATCGATTAAGACTGCAATCAACATACTAAACCATGTAGTATTGGATAATTTTAAGGGCCAAATCATAACCTTGACGGAACATTGGAAAACCATAAATGAATTAGAACATTACAAAATTGACGGATATCACCTAATTTCATCTTTCTGCAGGAAAAAAGAAAATACACATGGAGGAGTCGCAATATATGCTAGAAACGACATAACAACTTCTACTCGCGAGGATATCAACAAACTCTCGGTAGCCAATGAGGTTGAAATTGCAGCAGCTAACTTGCAATTAGACAAAAGAAAACTTATTGTACTAATAGCAGTATACAGACCACCCTCGGGTAATATTGACTTATTTTTTGAAAAAATTAATTTAATATTAATTATACTGTTGGATGCTGGAATGCATTTTATTATGGCAGGTGATTTTAATATCGATTTGCTTAGTGATAGTGTAAATAGTTCAGTATTCAAAAATTTAATAATTAGTTATGGAGCAAAACCTTTAATTCAGTCATACACAAGAGTAACTAATATTAGTAAAACTTGCATTGATAATATAATCAGTAATCTAGAAATTAATTATACTACCAAAATTATCAAATCTCACATTTCGGATCATTATGGACAACAGGTAATATTTCACGATTTTATATCAACTAGTGAAAAAGAAAAACTAATATACAAATCAATTATTAACGACAACACAATAAGAACATTTAATGAAAATTAGCAGAAGTTGACTGGAATCCAATAATAAAAAGCAATGCACCAAATATATGCTGGAACGCATTTATTAATAAATTTATGCTTCTATATAATGAATGCTTTCCGCGCATAAAATGCAGACAAAACATAGCTAATAAAACCGCAAAGATTAAAAAAACACCAGAATTGAAATTAATTAAGGAAAAATTGGACCTCTATGAAATTTTGCGTACTTTTGATAATAATTATAATGAGGCCTATTGAATAATTAAGAAACAATATAACGAGTTACTTATAAAATATAAAAAAAATTATTATGATCAAAAGTTATTAAATACTGATAACATAAATAAAACAACATGGAGCATTGTAAGAGAAGTACAACAGTCAGAAAAACCAAAACAAAAATTAGAAGCCGACCCGAATCTCATAAATAAATATTTTATTGAAACATCTTTGCGAATTTTAGACAAAATTCCGAAAATTCAATATAAAGACAATATTAAGCAAAATAATGTGTCTATTTTCTTCGAACCTGTCACAGAACAGGAAATATGTAATATTGTGGCTTCTCTTAAACAAACAAACTCTATTGGACATGATGGAGTCTCAATCAAGGTTTTAAAAAGCTGTATAAACATTATAAAATATCCTTTATCTAATATTATTAATAAATCACTTGAAACTGGTCAATTTCCGGAAAATTTAAAAATTTCTATTGTACAACCTATTTTTAAAGGCGGATTTTTCAATTATAGACCTATAAGTATACTTTCACACTTTTCAAAGATATTTGAGAAAGTAATAAACATTAGATTAATTACATTTTTCGATAAATGTAAAATATTTAATAAAGTTCAACATGGGTACATTAAAAATAAATCTACAAAAACAGCAATAGTAGAGTTAACACAGTTTATTGGAAATGCTTTAGATAATAAAAATATTCCCTTAGGAATTTTTATAGACTTATCTAAGGCTTTTGATTGTGTGGATCATGAAATACTTTTAAGTAAACTTTACAAATACGGAATTCGGGGAATAGCATCTGAATTAATTAAGTCATATCTTCAAAATCGGAAACAAAAAGTACAATATTACATAAATCAAAATAATATAGAATCAGATATTTTAAATATTAATACAGGTGTACCGCAGGGAAGTATCTTAGGACCTACATTATTCATAATTTATATAAATGATATATTTGACAATGTAACTTCAAACAACGAAACAATGATAGGATATGTGGATGATAATAACATAATATTAAAAAACTCGACATATGTAGATTTAATTAATGCGACTAATAATACCATTAATAATGTCATAACATATTTAAATAGAAACAAATTATTCTTAAATGAAAATAAGTCACAAGCTATTATTTTCTCAACGAAACGTACAACAAATAATTTCATTGATGATGTACAGTTAGACAAATTAACTTTAAAAAATTCAAATTCCTGTAATTTCTTAGGAATTCATGTTAATAGGTACGTCGACTGGACTAACTATATATCACAATTGAATAGTAAGTTAAATAATATTTTATATGGAATGCGTAGGTTAAAACCTTATGTACATTTTAAAATTTTAATGCTCGTTTATAATAGTTATTTTTCATCTATAATGAGATATGGAATAATTTGTTGGGGTGTTTCCAGTGATATTAACAAAGTATTTATAACACAGAAAGCCGCAATTAGAATGATTTTTGGCATTGGTTACAGAGAATCGTGTCGGGGACTATTTAGATCGAATAATATGTTGACAGTAATTGCTTTGTATATTTATGAATGTTTATTATTTATTTTTCAATATAGGCAAGATTTTATAAAATACATAAATACAAATGTCCATAATACCCATAACACAAATATTAGTTACATATATCCGAAGCATAATTTATCATTATTTAAAAAAACTCCACATTATGCTATAATGAAAATTTTTAATCAGCTACCAACATCCTACAGGAATATAAATCAAAAACACAAATTTAAAAAAGAAATACATTCACTGTTAATAAATATAGAACCTTATTCACTGAAGGAATATTTTACGTATTTTTAGTTATTATTTTTAAGAAATGTACTTTACTTACGACAAATTTCTTCATTATATACATTATATTATTCTTATTTTTATTATATATGTATATCCTAAAGAAATAAAGTTATTATTATTATTATTATTAGCGAGAATGCTTTACACCACGACTAGGTTTTTCTTGAGAAATGCATTTTGTATAACATTCTCTAGAAGAACCAGATGATCAATAGTAGAATGACATTTCCTATATCCGGACTGGTAGTTTACAAGTAAATCCATACCAGTCTGTTATTGACTATTTTTCCAAGATTTCACTCAAGCAGCATGTTAGTGAAATTGCGATAACTAGTAGCTAGTACCTATATTCAGATCTTCTCAAAGTTGATTAGAAAAATTGTAAAAAATCCACCTTCACTAGGATTAGTTTTAAAATTTCAAAATCCATTCTCAATTAACCCATTTTTGATATTATACTTAAACAATTGAAGTATATAGCCTGAAAATAAAATGGCGACGCTCGAAACTCAAATTCTGGAAAATCAAATTGATTTCGGTGATTCGAAAAATTGTAAAAAATCCACCTTCGCTAGGAGTAGTTTCAAAATTTCAAAATCCATCCTTAATTAACCCATTTTTAATATTACATTTAAACAATTGAAGTATCATGGCTGGAAACAAAATGGCGACGCTCGAAACTCAAATTGTGGAAAATCAAATTGCTTTCGGTGATTAGAAAATTGTAAAAAAATCACCTTCGCAAGGATTAGTTTGAAAATTTCAAAATCCATCCTCAATTAACCTATTTTTGATATTACAGTTAAACAATTAAAGTATCTTGGCTGAAAACAAAATGGCGACGCTCGAAACTCAAATTTTGGAAATTCGAATTGCTTTTGGTGGTTTGAAAAATTGTAAAAAAATCCACCTTCGCAAGGATTATTTTCAAAATTTAAAAGTCCATCCTCAATTAACCCATTTTAGATATTACACTTAAACAATTGAAGTATCATGGCTGGAAACAAAATGGCGACGCTCGAAACTCAAATTTTGGAAATTCGAATTGCTTTCGGTGATTAGAAAAATTGTAAAAAAATCACCTTCGCAAGGATTAGTTTGAAAATTTCAAAATCCATCCTCAATTAACCCATTTTTAATAAATCAGTTAAACAATTAAAGTATCTTAGCTGAAAACAAAATGGCGACGCTCGAAACTCAAATTGTGGAAAATCAAATTGCTTTCGGTGATTAGAAAAATTGTAAAAAAATCACCTTCGCAAGGATTAGTTTAAAAATTTCAAAATCCATCCTCAATTAACCCATTTTTAATAAATCAGTTAAACAATTAAAGTATCTTAGCTGAAAACAAAATGGCGACGCTCGAAACTCAAATTGTGGAAAATCAAATTGCTTTCGGTGATTAGAAAAATTGTAAAAAAATCACCTTCGCAAGGATTAGTTTAAAAATTTCAAAATCCATCCTCAATTAACCCATTTTTAATAAATCAGTTAAACAATTAAAGTATCTTAGCTGAAAACAAAATGGCGACGCTCGAAACTCAAATTGTGGAAAATCAAATTGCTTTCGGTGATTAGAAAAATTGTAAAAAAATCACCTTCGCAAGGATTAGTTTGAAAATTTCAAAATCCATCCTCAATTAACCCATTTTTAATAAATCAGTTAAACAATTAAAGTATCTTAGCTGGAAACAAAATGGCGACGCTCGAAACTCAAATTGTGGAAAATCAAATTGCTTTCGTTGATTAGAAAATTGTAAAAAAATCACCTTCGCAAGGATTAGTTTGAAAATTTCAAAATCCATCCTCAATTAACCTATTTTTGATATTACAGTTAAACAATTAAAGTATCTTGGCTGAAAACAAAATGGCGACGCTCGAAACTCAAATTTTGGAAATTCGAATTGCTTTTGGTGGTTTGAAAAATTGTAAAAAAATCCACCTTCGCAAGGATTATTTTCAAAATTTAAAAGTCCATCCTCAATTAACCCATTTTAGATATTACACTTAAACAATTGAAGTATCATGGCTGGAAACAAAATGGCGACGCTCGAAACTCAAATTTTGGAAATTCGAATTGCTTTCGGTGATTAGAAAAATTGTAAAAAAATCACCTTCGCAAGGATTAGTTTGAAAATTTCAAAATCCATCCTCAATTAACCCATTTTTGATATTACAGTTAAACAATTGAAGTATCTCGGCTGAAAACAAAATGGCGACGCTCGAAACTCAAATTGTGGAAAATCAAATTGCTTTCGGTGATTAGAAAAATTGTAAAAAAATCACCTTCGCAAGGATTAGTTTGAAAATTTCAAAATCCATCCTCAATTAACCCATTTTTAATAAATCAGTTAAACAATTAAAGTATCTTAGCTGAAAACAAAATGGCGACGCTCGAAACTCAAATTGTGGAAAATCAAATTGCTTTCGGTGATTAGAAAAATTGTAAAAAAATCACCTTCGCAAGGATTAGTTTGAAAATTTCAAAATCCATCCTCAATTAACCCATTTTTAATAAATCAGTTAAACAATTAAAGTATCTTAGCTGAAAACAAAATGGCGACGCTCGAAACTCAAATTGTGGAAAATCAAATTGCTTTCGGTGATTAGAAAAATTGTAAAAAAATCACCTTCGCAAGGATTAGTTTGAAAATTTCAAAATCCATCCTCAATTAACCCATTTTTGATATTACAGTTAAACAATTGAAGTATCTTGGCTGAAAACAAAATGGCGACGCTCGAAACTCAAATTGTGGAAAATCAAATTGCTTTCGGTGATTAGAAAAATTGTAAAAAAATCACCTTCGCAAGGATTAGTTTGAAAATTTCAAAATCCATCCTCAATTAACCCATTTTTAATAAATCAGTTAAACAATTAAAGTATCTTAGCTGAAAACAAAATGGCGACGCTCGAAACTCAAATTGTGGAAAATCAAATTGCTTTCGGTGATTAGAAAAATTGTAAAAAAATCACCTTCGCAAGGATTAGTTTGAAAATTTCAAAATCCATCCTCAATTAACCCATTTTTAATAAATCAGTTAAACAATTAAAGTATCTTAGCTGAAAACAAAATGGCGACGCTCGAAACTCAAATTGTGGAAAATCAAATTGCTTTCGGTGATTAGAAAAATTGTAAAAAAATCACCTTCGCAAGGATTAGTTTAAAAATTTCAAAATCCATCCTCAATTAACCCATTTTTAATAAATCAGTTAAACAATTAAAGTATCTTAGCTGAAAACAAAATGGCGACGCTCGAAACTCAAATTGTGGAAAATCAAATTGCTTTCGGTGATTAGAAAAATTGTAAAAAAATCACCTTCGCAAGGATTAGTTTAAAAATTTCAAAATCCATCCTCAATTAACCCATTTTTAATAAATCAGTTAAACAATTAAAGTATCTTAGCTGAAAACAAAATGGCGACGCTCGAAACTCAAATTGTGGAAAATCAAATTGCTTTCGGTGATTAGAAAAATTGTAAAAAAATCACCTTCGCAAGGATTAGTTTGAAAATTTCAAAATCCATCCTCAATTAACCCATTTTTAATAAATCAGTTAAACAATTAAAGTATCTTAGCTGGAAACAAAATGGCGACGCTCGAAACTCAAATTGTGGAAAATCAAATTGCTTTCGTTGATTAGAAAATTGTAAAAAAATCACCTTCGCAAGGATTAGTTTGAAAATTTCAAAATCCATCCTCAATTAACCTATTTTTGATATTACAGTTAAACAATTAAAGTATCTTGGCTGAAAACAAAATGGCGACGCTCGAAACTCAAATTTTGGAAATTCGAATTGCTTTTGGTGGTTTGAAAAATTGTAAAAAAATCCACCTTCGCAAGGATTATTTTCAAAATTTAAAAGTCCATCCTCAATTAACCCATTTTAGATATTACACTTAAACAATTGAAGTATCATGGCTGGAAACAAAATGGCGACGCTCGAAACTCAAATTTTGGAAATTCGAATTGCTTTCGGTGATTAGAAAAATTGTAAAAAAATCACCTTCGCAAGGATTAGTTTGAAAATTTCAAAATCCATCCTCAATTAACCCATTTTTGATATTACAGTTAAACAATTGAAGTATCTCGGCTGAAAACAAAATGGCGACGCTCGAAACTCAAATTGTGGAAAATCAAATTGCTTTCGGTGATTAGAAAAATTGTAAAAAAATCACCTTCGCAAGGATTAGTTTGAAAATTTCAAAATCCATCCTCAATTAACCCATTTTTAATAAATCAGTTAAACAATTAAAGTATCTTAGCTGAAAACAAAATGGCGACGCTCGAAACTCAAATTGTGGAAAATCAAATTGCTTTCGGTGATTAGAAAAATTGTAAAAAAATCACCTTCGCAAGGATTAGTTTGAAAATTTCAAAATCCATCCTCAATTAACCCATTTTTAATAAATCAGTTAAACAATTAAAGTATCTTAGCTGAAAACAAAATGGCGACGCTCGAAACTCAAATTGTGGAAAATCAAATTGCTTTCGGTGATTAGAAAAATTGTAAAAAAATCACCTTCGCAAGGATTAGTTTGAAAATTTCAAAATCCATCCTCAATTAACCCATTTTTAATAAATCAGTTAAACAATTAAAGTATCTTAGCTGAAAACAAAATGGCGACGCTCGAAACTAAAATTGTGAAAAATCAAATTGATTTCGGTGATTAGAAAAATTGTAAAAAAATCCACCTTCACAAGGATTAGTTTCAAAATTTCAAAATCCATCCTCAATTAACCCATTTTTGATATTACAGTTAAACAATTGAAGTATCTTGGCTGAAAACAAAATGGCGACGCTCGAAACTCAAATTGTGGAAAATCAAATTGCTTTCGGTGATTAGAAAAATTGTAAAAAAATCACCTTCGCAAGGATTAGTTTCAAAATTTCAAAATTTATCCTCAATTAACCCATTTTTTATATTACACTTAAACAATTGAAGTATCATGACTGGAAACAAAATGGTTTTAAACTCAAATTGTGCAAAATCAAATTGCTTTTCGTGATTCGAAAAATTGTAAAAAATCCATCTTCACAAGGATTAGTTTTAGTATTTCAAAATCCATCCTCAATTAACCCTTTTTTGATATTACAGTTAAACAATTTAAGTATCATAGCTGTAAACAAAATGGCGACCCTCGAAACTCAGATTTTGGAAAATCAAATTGCTTTCGGTGATTTGAAAAATTGTAAAAAAATCACCTTCGCAAGGATTAGTTTCAAAATTTCAAAATCCATCCTCAATTAACCCATATTTGATATTACACTTAAACAATTAAGGTATCATGGCTAGAAACAAAATGGCGACGCTCGAAACTAAAATTGTGAAAAATCAAATTGATTTCGGTGATTAGAAAAATTGTAAAAAAATCACCTTCACAAGGATTAGTTTGAAAATTTCAAAATCCATCCTCAATTAACCCAGTTTTGATATTACAGTTAAACAATTGAAGTATCTTAGCTGAAAACAAAATGGCGACGCTCGAAACTCAAATTGTGGAAAATCAAATTGCTTTCGGTGATTAGAAAAATTGTAAAAAATCCATCTTCACAAGGATTACTTTTAAGATTTCAAAATCCATCCTCAATTAAACCATATTTGATATTACAGTTAAACAATTGAAGTATCTTAGCTGAAAACAAAATGGCGACGCTCGAAACTCAAATTTTGGAAATTCGAATTGCTTTCGGTGATTTGAAAAATTGTAAAAAATCCACCTTCACAAGGATTAGTTTCAAAATTTCAAAATCCATCCTCAATTAACCCATATTTGATATTACACTTAAACAATTAAGGTATCATGGCTAGAAACAAAATGGCGACGCTCGAAACTAAAATTGTGAAAAATCAAATTGATTTCGGTGATTAGAAAAATTGTAAAAAATTCATCTTCACAAGGATTACTTTTAAAATTTCAAAATCCACCCTCAATTAAAACGTATTTGATATTACCGTTAAACAATTAAAGTATCATAGCTGTAAACAAAATGGCGACGCTCGAAACTCAAATTTTGGAAAATCAAATTGCTTTCGGTGATTTGAAAAATTGTAAAAATATCATCTTCGCAAGGATTAGTTTGAAAATTTCAAAATCCATCCTCAATTAACCCATTTTTGTTATTACAGTTAAACAATTGAAGTATCTTGGCTGAAAACAAAATGGCGACGCTCGAAACTCAAATTGTGGAAAATCAAATTGATTTCAGTGATTCGAAAAATTGTATAAAATACACCTTCGCAAGGATTAGTTTCAAAATTTCAAAATCTATCCTCAATTAACCCATTTTTGATATTACAGTTAAACAATTGAAGTATCTTGGCTGAAAACAAAATGGCGACGCTCGAAACTCAAATTGTGGAAAATCAAATTGCTTTAGGTGATTATAAAAATTGTAAAAAAATCACCTTCGCAAGGATTAGTTTGAAAATTTCAAAATACGTCCTCAATTAACCCATTTTTGATATTACACTTAAACAATTGAAGTATCATAGCTGTAAACAAAATGGCGACGCTCCAAACTCAAATTTTGAAAAATCAAATTGCTTTCGGTGATTAAAAAAATTGTAAAAAATCCACCTTCGCAAGGATTAGTTTTAAAACTTCCTGGCTTTAAAAAAGGCACAATTATTACTTCTCTCTATGTGGATGGATGTTTTAATATTTTCTTACACGACTAGGTTAAAGATAAAACGATTGTAACCTAAAGTTTTCCATGGCCACCTTTTGTGTTTAATATTATTATATAAATGTTTCCATGGCCATCTTTGCGACTCTATAAAATTATTTTTTTATATCGGTTTAAGTAATTGTTGTGGGTAAGCAGAAACGAAAAATAATCGTTATTTATTAGTGTGTGCATAAAGGGAAAACAATCTAGATCCGGATAAAAGCAAACAGGCAATAAAACGGTGGCGCACGATTTAAATGTGAGCGCCGCCGCCGCCGCCGCCGCCGGACGATAAATCAAGCGTGAAATAAAAGTCGGCGCCCTTATCGGACGTGTATCATGTAAATGCGGGGAATTAAGTGCGGAGGCAGAAGTCGCGGGGGCTGAAAATGTGCTAGCACGAATCCAATTATGTCCTTTAGTGAGCGACACCGTTTTCGCAGCGATCTCCCCCTTTTACTAGTTTAAAGGGCGCAAGGGCGGACGTGTGGAGGGTATGGGGTGGGCAGAGGAGATATGCCGCGATTATTATCTCACGTAATTCCGTAATTGCGACCTGGGTGTAGGTTACGGGGTTCCCTAATCACCGCCGTCTGTCAGTTAATGGCGTACAAGTGTCGACGGGTCGTTCCAGAATTTCCTGAATTTGGTACGGAAATGTTTGAAGATGAATATTTTCTTTTTATCTATTGTATTATTAATAATAATTATATTTAAATAAATATATTAGAAAGAAAATATTAAAAAGATGCCGATGATAAATAATCAGTTAATCCAGTTAATCTTAATCTAAGCTTGATTTGAATCAACGTTGTTGAAAAAGTTTCGCTTTATAAACCTACTTATTAGGAATACAATATGGTAGTTTTATTCATTTGTTATATTTGGTATGGAATCTACGGCTTTGTTTTCACAAAAGGTCAATTAATCATTAACTAAATTTGCTTTGGACCAACGCTGTTATTTTCCCATTGATGTTGAAATAGTTCTTGATTTTGTAAAGTTCACAAGCAAAAATTGGTGAATTTTCAAAAACTAAAGTAAATTCTAACAAATGATGTTTTGTTAACCTAATCCAGTCATTACAGCTTATAACTTTGCGTTAACTATTGAGTATCAATTGTTTTTAATGAAATTATCAATAAGTTGGCCATCTGGATTTTCTAAAGTTCATAACTCAAGCAAAAATTGGTGAATTTTTAAAAACTAAAGTTAATTCTAATGAATTATCTTTTTGTAATCTAATCCAACCATTGCAGTATTTTATTTTTGCGTTATCTATTGATTTCAAGTGTTTTTTTTTAATTAATTTGTCAGCAAATTAAACATAAGAATTTTCTGAAAATGATGGTAGCGACCGTTACTATGTGGTAGTTCATTTTAAAAAAGGTTAAATGAAAATAATTTTCAAGTTTTTATACCACTATTTATTGTATAATATACACAAACAAAGTTTACAATATATTATCAATTTTGACACAACTATAGTTTCGACCTTTGCAGGTCATTATCGAGTTTTGAATGAAGAAGAATACAGGGTGTTAACAATTTATAGGTGAGGTATGAATTTTTAATGAACCTAATTAGGACTGAGATTTATTACATTACAATTTTGAAACTAATCCTTGCGAAGGTGATTTTTTTACAATTTTTCTAATCACCGAAAGCAATTTGATTTTAATAAATTTAAAAATACGAAAACATTTCGTGAAATTTATTATTTAATTTACTACAACGAACTAAAGGATTTTAATACATTTTACAATTTGATTTTACAAAATTTGAGTTTCGAATGTCGCCATTTTGTTTCCAGGCATGATACTTCAATTTTTTAACTGTAATATCAAAAATGGGTTAATTGAGGATGGATTTTGAAATTTTGCAACTACTCCTTGTGGAGGTGGATTTTTTACAATTTTTCTAATCACCGAAATCAATTTGATTTTTCAATACTTGAGTTTCGAGCGTTGCCATTTTGTTTTCAGCCCAGATACCACAATTGTTTAAATGTAATATCAAAAATGGGTTAATTTAGGATGGATTTTGTAATTTTGAAACTAATCCTTGTGAAGATGGATTTTTTACAATTTTTCAAATCACCGAAATCAATTTCATTTTACAAAATTTGAGTTTCGAGCGTCACCATTTTGTTTACAGCTATAATACTTTAATTGTTTAACTGTAATATCAAAAATGGGTTAATTGAGGATGGATTTTGAAATTTTGAAACGAATCCTTGTGAAGGTGGATTTTTTACAATTTTTCAAATCACCGAAAGCAATTCGAATTTCCAAAACTTGAGTTTCGAGCGTCGTTATTTTGTTTACAGCTATGATACTTCAATTGTTTGTCTGCAATATTAAAAATAGGTTAATTGACGATGGATTTTGAAATTTTGAAACTAATCCTAGTGAAGGTGGATTTTTTACAATTCTTCAAATCACTGAAAGCAATTCGATTTTCTACAATTTGAGTTTCGAACGTCGCCATTTTGTTTACAGCCATGCTACTTTAGTTGTTTACGTGTAATATCAAAAAAAGGTTAATTGAGAAAGGATTTTGAAATTTTAAAACTAATCCTTGTGGAGGTGGATTTTTTACAATTATTCTAATCACCGAAAGCAATTCGAATTTACAAAATTTGAGTTTCAAGCGTCGCCATTTTGTTTCCAGCCATGATACTTCAGTTGTTGAAATGTAATATTAAAAATGGCATAATTGAGGATGGATTTTCAAATTTTTAAACTAATCCTTGTGAAGGTGGATTTTATACAATTTTTCGAATCACCGAAAGCAATTCGAATTTCCAAAATTTGAGTTTAAAGCGTTGCGATTTTGTTTACAGCTATAATACTTTAATTGTTTAACTGTAATATCAAAAATGGGTTAATTGAGGATAGATTTTCAAATTTTGAAACGAATCCTTGTGAAGGTGGATTTTTTACAATTTTTCAAATCACCGAAAGCATTTCGAATTTCCAAAATTTGAGTTTCGAGCGTAGCCACTTTGAGTACAGTTATGATACTTCAATTGTTTGAGTGCAATATCAAAAATGGGTTAATTGAGGACGGATTTTGAAATTTTGAAACTAATCCTAGTAAAAGTGGATTTTTTACAATTTTTCTAATCTCCGAAAACAATTAGAATATTCAAAATTTGAGTTTCTAACGTCGCCATTTTGTTTACAGTCATGATACTTCAATTGTTTAAGTGTGATATCAAAAATGGGTTAATTGAGGATCGATTTTGAAATTTTGAATCTAATCCTTGTAAAGATGGATTTTTTACAATTTTTCGAATCACCGAAATCATTTTGATTTTTCACAATTTGAGTTTCGAGCGTCGCCATTTTGTTTTCAGCCAAGATACTTCAATTGTTTAACTGTAATATCAAAAATGTGTTAATTAAGGATGGGTTTTGAAATTTTGTAACTAATTCTTGTTCAGGTGGATTTTCTTACAATTTTTCGAATCACCGAAATCAATTTCATTTTCCAAAATTTGAGTTTCGAACATCGGCATTTTGTTTACAGCAATGATACTTCTATTGTTTAAGTGTAATATCAAAAACGGGTTAATTAAGGATACATTTTGAAATTTTGAAACTAATCCTTGTGAAGGTGGATTTTTTACAATTTTTCATATCACCGAAATCAATTTGATTTTCCAAAATTAAAGTTTCGAGCGTCGCCATTTTGTTTACAGCTATCATACTTCAATTGCTTAATTGTAATATCAAAAATTGGTTAATTAAGGATGGATTTTGTAATTTTGAAACTAATCCTTGTGAAGATGGATTTTTTACAATTTTTCGAATCACGAAAAGCAATTTGATTTTACAAAATTTGAATTTCGAGCGTCGCCATTTTGTTTCTAGCCATGATACTTCAATTGTTTAACTGTAATATCAAAAATGGGTTAATTGAGGATAGATTTTGAAATTTTAAAACTAATCCTAGTAAAGGTGGATTTTTTACAATTCTTCAAATCACTGAAAGCAATTCGAATTTCCAAAATTTGAGTTTCGAGCATCGCCATTTTGTTTACAACTATGATACTTCAATTGTTTAACTGTAATATCAAAAATGGGTTAATTGAGGATGGATTTTGAAATTTTGAAAATAATCCTTGTGAAGGTGGATTTTTTACAATTCTTCAAATCACTGAAAGCAATTCGAATTTCCAAAATTTGAGTTTCGAGCGTCGCCATTTTGTTTACAACTATAATAATTCAATTGTTTAACTGTAATATTAAAAATGGGTTAATTGAGGATAGATTTTAAAATTTTGAAACTAATACTTGTGAAGATGGATTTTTTACAATTTTTTGAATAATCGAAATCAATTTGATTTTCCAAAATTTTAGTTTTGAGCGTCGCCATTTTGTTTCCAGGCTAGATATTTCAATTGTTTAAGTGTAATATCAAAAATGGGTTGATTGAGGATGGATTTTGAAATTTTGAAACTAATCCTTATGGAGGTGGATTTTTCACAATTTTTCAAATCACCGAAAGCAATTAGAATTTCCAAAATTTGTGTTTCAAGCGTCGCCATTTTGTTTTTGGCCATGATACTTCAATTGTTTAAGTGTAATATCAAAAATGGGTTAATTAAGGATGGATTTTGAAATTTTAAAACTAATCCTTGTGAAGATGGATTTTTTACAATTTTTCAAATCTCTGAAACAATTGGAATTTCCAAAATTTGAGTTTCCAGCGTCGCCATTTTGTTTACAGCTATTATACTTCAATTGTTTAACTGTAATATGAAAAATGAATTAATTGAGGATGGATTTTGAAATTTTGAAACTAGTCCTAGTGAAGGTGGATTTTTTACAATTTTTCTAATCACTGAAAGCAATTTGATTTTTCAAAATTTGAGTTTAAAGCGTCGCCATTTTGTTTACAGCCTTTATACTTCAATTGTTTAAATATAATATTAAAAATGGGTTAATTTAGCATGGATTTTGTAATTTTAAAACTAATCCCAATGAATGTGGATGTTTTACAATTTTCTTAATCCCGGAAATCAATTTGATTTTCCATAATTTGAGTTTCTAACGTCGCCATTTTGTTTTACAGCCATGATACCTTTATTGTTTAAGTGTAATATCAAAAACGGATTAATCGAGGATGGATTTTGAAATTTTAAGACTAATTCTAGTAAAGATAGGTTTTTTACAATTTTTCTAATCACCGAAATCAATTTGATTTTACAAAATTTGAGTTTCGAGCGTCGCCATTTTGTTTCCAGCTATGATACTTCAATTGTTTAAATGTAATATCAAAAATGGGTTAATTGAGGATGGATTTTAAAATTTTGAAACTAATCCTTGTGAAGGTGGATTTTTTACATTTTTTTAATTACCGAAATCAATTTGATTTTCCACAATTTGAGTTTAGAGTGTCGCCATTTTATTTACAGCTATTATACTTAATTGTTTAATTGTAATATCAAAAATGGGTTAATTGAGGATGGAATTTAAAATTTTGAAACTAATCCGTGTGAAGATGAATTTTTTACAATTTTTCGAATCACCGAAATCAATTTGATTTTACTAAATTTGAGTTTCAAGCGTCGCCATTTTGTTTACAGCAATGATACTTCAATTGTTTAAATGTAATATTAAAAATGGGTTAATTGAGGATGAATTTTGAAATTTTTAAACTAATCCTAGTGAAGGTGTACTTTTCACAATTTTTCAAATCACCGAAAGCAATTAGAATTTCCAAAATTTGAGTTTCGAGCGTCGCCATTTTGTTTACAGCTATGATACTTCAATTGTTTAACTGTAATATCAAAAATGTGTTAATTGAGGATGGGTTTTGAATTTTTGAAACTAATCCTTGTAAAGATACAATTTTTACAGTTTTTCTAATCTCCGAAAACAATTCGAATTTACAAAATTTTAGTTTCGAGCGCCGCCATTTTGTTTAAAGCTAAGATACTTCAATTGTTTAACTGTAATAACAAAAATGGGTTAATTGAGGATAGATTTTGAAATTTTGAAACTAATACTTGTGAAGGTGGATTTTATACAATTTTTCAAATCACCGAAAGCAATTAGAATTTCCAAAATTTGAGTTTATAACGTCGCCATTTTGTTTACAGCCATGATACTTCTATTGTTTAAGTGTAATATCAAAAACGGGTTAATTGAGGATTGATTTCGAAATTTTGAGACTAATCCTGGTAAAGATGGGTTTTTTATAATTTTTCTAATCACCGAAATCAATTTGATTTTACAAAATTTGAGTTTCGAACGTCGCCATTTTGTTTCCAGCCATGATACTTCAATTGTTTAACTGTAATATCAAAAACGGGTTAATTGAGGATTAATTTTAAAATTTTATAAATAATCCTTGTGGAGGTGGATTTTTTACAATTTTTCAAATCACTGAAAGCAATTCGAATTTACAAAATTTGAGTTTCGAGCGTCGCCATTTTGTTTCCAGGCATGATACTTCAATTGTTTAACTGTAATATCAAAAATGGATTAATTGAGGATGGATTTTGAAATTTTGAAACTAATCCTTGTGAAGGTGGATTTTATACAATTTTTCTAATCACCGAAATCAATTTGATTTTCCACAATTTGAGTTTCGAGCGCCGCCATTTTGTTTCTAGCCATGATACCTTAATTATTTAAGTGTAATATCAAATATGGGTTAATTAAAGATGGAGTTTGAAATTTTAAAAGTAATCCTTGTGCAGGTGGATTTTATACAATTTTTCTAATCACCGAAATCAATTTGATTTTACAAAATTTGAGTTTCGAGCGTCGCCATTTTGTTTCCAACTATAATACTTCAATTGTTTAACTGTAATATCAAAAATGGGTTAATTGAGGATGGATTTTGAAATTTTGAAACTAATCCTTGTAAAGATGGATTTTTTACAATTTTTCGAATCACCGAAATCAATTTGATTTTACAAAATTTGAGTTTCGAGCGTCGCTATTTTGTTTCCAGGCATGATACTACAATTGTATAAGTGAAATATCAAAAATGGTTTAATTTAGGATGTATTTTGAAATTCTAAAACTAATCCTTGTGAAAATGGATTTTTTACAATTTTTCAAACCACAAAAAGCAATTCGAATTTCCAAAATTTGAGTTTCGAGCGTCGCCATTTTGTTTACAGCTATGATACTTCAATTGTTTAAGTGTAATATCAAAAACAGGTTAATGGAGGATGGATTTTGAAATTTTGAAACTAATCCTTGTGAAGATGGATTTTTTACAATTTTTCGAATCACGAAAAGCAATTTGATTTTGCACAATTTGAGTTTAGAGCGTCGCCATTTTGTTTCCAGCCATAATATTTCAATTGTTCAAGTGTAATATCAAAAATGGGTTAATTCAGGATGGGTTTTGAAATTTTAAAACCAATCCTTGTGAAGGTGGATTTTTTAAAATTTTTCTAATCACCGAAAGCAATTTGATTTTCCAAAATTTGAGTTTCGAGCGTCGCCATTTTCTTTTCAGCTAAGATACTTCAATTGTTTAAATGTAATATTAAAAATCGGTTAATTTAGGATGGATTTTGTAATTTTAAAACTAATCCTAGTAAGTGTGGATTTTTTACAATTTTTTTTAATCACTGAAATCAATTTGATTCTCCACAATTTGAGTTTCGAACGTCGCCATTTTGTTTCCAGCCATGATACCTTAATTGTTTAACCGTAATATCAAAAATGGGTTAATTGAGGATGGATTTTGAAATTTTAAAACTAATCCTTGTGAAGATGGATTTTTTACAATTTTTCGAATCATCGAAATCAATTTGATTTTGCACAATTTGAGTTTAAAACCATTTTGTTTCCAGTCATGATACTTTAGTTGTTGAAATGTAATATTAAAAATGGCTTAATTGAGGATGGATTTTGAAATTTTTAAACTAATCCTTGTGAAGGTGGATTTTATACAATTTTTCGAATCACCGAAAGCAATTCGAATTTCCAAAATTTTAGTTTAAAGCGTTGCCATTTTGTTTACAGCTATAATACTTCAATTGTTTAACTGTAATATCAAAAATAGGTTACTTGAGGATAGATTTTAAAATTTTAAAACTAATTCTTGTAAAGATGGATTTTTTACAATTTTTCGAATCACCGAAATCAATTTGATTTTCCACAATTTGAGTTTCGAACGTCGCCATTTTGTTTACAGTTATGATACTTCAATTGTTTATGAGTAATATCAAAAATGGGTTAATTGAGGATGGGTTTTGAAATTTTGAAACGAATCCTAGTGAAGGTGGATTTTTTACAATTTTTTAATCACCGAAATCAATTTGATTTTCCACAATTTGAGTTCCGAGCTTCGCCATTTTGTTTACAGCTATGATACTTCAATTGTTTAGCAGTAATATCAAAAATAGGTTAATTAGGAATGTTTTTTGAAATTTTGAAACTAATCCTTGCGAAGATTGATGTTTTACAATTTTTCTAATCACCAAAAGCAATTCGAATTTCCAAAATTTGAGTTTCGAGCATAGCCACTTTGAGTACAGTTATGATACTTCAATTGTTTGAGTGTAATATCAAAAATGGGTTAATTGAGGACGGATTTTGAAATTTTAAAACTAATCCTAGTAAAGGTGGATTTTTTACAATTTTTCAAATCACCGAAAGCAATTCTAATTTCCAAAACTTGAGTTTCGAGCGTTGTTATTTTGTTTACAGCTATGATACTTCAATTGTTTAACTGCAATATCAAAAATGGGTTAATTGAGGATGGATTTTGAAATTTTGAAACTAATCCTAGTGAAGGTGGTTTTTTTACAATTCTTCAAATCACTGAAAGCAATTCGATTTTCCACAATTTGAATTTCGAACGTCGCCATTTTGTTTACAGCCATGATACTTCAATTGTTTAAGTGTAATATCAAAAATAGGTTAATTGAGAATGGATTTTGATATTTTAAAACTAATCCTAGTGAATGTGGATTTTTTACAATTTTTCTAATCACCGAAAGCAATTTGATTTTCCAAAAATTTGAGTTTCGAGCGTCGCCATTTTGTTTACAACTATGATACTTCAATTGTTTAACTGTAATATTAAAAATGGGTTAATTGAGGATGGATTTTGAAATTTTGAAACTAATCCTTGCGAAGATGGATTTTTGACAATTTTTCGAATTACCGAAATCAATTTGATTTTACAAAAGTTGAGTTTCGAGCGTCGCCATTATGTTTAGAGCTATGATACCTTAATTTTTTAATTGTAATATCAAAAATGGGTTAATTGAGGATGGATTTTGAAATTTTGAAACTAATACTTGTGAAAATGTTTTTTTTACAATTTTTCTAATCACTGAAAGCAATTCGAATTTCCAAAATTTGGGTTTCAAGCGTCGCCATTTTGTTTACAGCTATGATACTTCAATTGTTTATGAGTAATATCAAAAATGGGTTAATTGAGGATGGATTTTAAAATTTTGAAACGAATCCTAGTGAAGATGGATTTTTATAATTTTTCTAATCACCGAAATCAATTTGATTTTCCAAAATTTTAGTTTCGAGTGTCGCCATTTTGTTTACAGCTATGATACTTCAATTATTTACCTGTAATATTAAAAATGGGTTAATTGAGGATGGATTTTGAAATTTTGAAACTAATCCTAGTGAAGGTAGATTTTCAACAATTATTCTAATCACCGAAAAGAATTCAAGAAATTTTAAATTACTTTTCTAATTAATGGAAATAATTCCTGGATTAAGCATTCAGTTCACGATTGTCCACCGCGATGTCATCGCCGTAATCGAATTACAGTTTACCGGCCTTAGATGCAATTTGCGCATTCCGCTCCCCTTGTAATGAGGGTCGTACTGCGCCAGTTCAGCAATTTACAAATCACTGATGCAATTATTATAAATTCAAAACTTTCCAACAGTTATGCATGCATCCCCCGCGGGGAACTACTTTTCGTGAAATATTTAATGCGCCCGGCGAGTAAACTGCAAAGTAAAAACAAACATCCGGGAGAGGATTCCGGGCGGGTTTGGTGCTCTTGCGAAAGAGCGAGGGTAGAATCGATGCCACCCATCGAAACATAATAACGAGGTGGAAAATGTGAAACTTTTTTCCTCGCACGTATATATTTATTCCCGGGTTTATTGAAGTTGCTTTCGGATGTAAGTTTAAATTAAAATATATAATTCTACTTGCTGAAGCGAACGCTGGGGGTGTTTAGGGGTGAACGGTGCGAAGCACGTCTGCGGATACATCCAGAAACCACGAGAGTAATCCTGAGCAAGCTGGAATATGTGATGATTAGTAGTAAACCAAAAAAAACTTACATTAATAATATTGTGCGATAGCTATAAATAATAAATTTAGATAGATAGATCAAGAAAGATAGAAGGAAAGAAAGAGAAGGAGAGACAGATCTAGAAAAAGAGAGTGCTAAAAAACAGAAAATTTAGGAAGAGAATAATAGTGAGAAACAGAGGCAAAAAGAGTTTAAAATGAGAAGAAAATTTTATTTATTGTGGGCAGATCTAGAAATGAAATTTCCATTCCATTTATTTAGAATATTCAATTTCAACTTTTGGATTTACACCTTTCTACTGTTGTTTCTTTTTAATTGCTTAAATAACTATGTAATTAACAGAATTTTCCATTTTTTTATTATTTAATATTTTTAATTTCATGGTTAATCACAATTTTTTTTTAATTTTTTGTATCCAAACATAATTAAACTCGCGCTAAACTTTTAATCCGATATCGTAAACATTCTCGAGGCCCTGCGCTATTCCTGTGCGAATTTCGGCGTAACAGCAACTTTCGTCCTCGATTAATAAACAGCGATGAAATTTAACCGAAACAATTAACCCGACAAATGTTAAATGAAGTCGCGCCGAACAAACAAACAAACGAACGCGTCGCGGCGCCCCCCGTTTGGGGACCTGTTACGTCCTTTATAATGCACTTTCTGAACAATTTCCATTACGGCGCCTAAAGATGACGGATGGCCGCCGCGGACCTCCGCCCCCCCAACCACCCCAGCAAAAATGTAAATGGGCCGAGGGCGCGAGCGAGAAAAATTGCAAGGGATGTAATTATGGAGTTAAATGGAGTATCGATCTAGAGGGCGCGGGGTGTGAGGAGCGGGTTTTAAGCGCGGCCGGGAATTTCATAAATAGTTGAGTTGGGCTTTAACGTTAATGTTCGATAAGCGGTCTTTTTGTTTTGATTAGTTGTGGTGGGTTTATTTACTTTTGTACACAATATATTGGTAAATTATCGAAAACAGATTAAAATTTGTTTGAAAACTTTAATTACGAAATGTACAAAATTGTATGTGCTACTAGTTTTATAATGACCAGACTTTAAGAATTGTTTATACTAGACCAAGTCTATAGTCATTTGTCATTTGTCATCTGTCATCTATATTTTCTGTCATTTGTTATTAGACCAAGTCTATAGCTTTTTGCCATCTGTCATCTGTCATCTATATTTTCTGTCATAACAGATTTAAAAACAAATGATAGATCAGATATAACAATTTGTATAACATAGATAGGTAATGACATATGACATATAAATGAAAGTTGATAGATGATGGATGATAACTGAAACAGAAAACATAAAATACACATCATATATAGCAGTTTCTAGATGATATATACCTAATGGCAGATGACTTATAAACATATAATAAATGAATGACAATAGGTTAGATAGAAATGATAGTTGACAGATGACAGATAGCATATGAAAAAAACACAAATCTAAACATACAACAAATGATACTATGTGATAAATTACAGTTGACAGACAAAAAACATAAGATACAAGTCATATATACCAGTTTATAGATGATACATGACTGATGACAGTCGAAATCTATACATAAATAACAATAGGTTACAAATGACAGTTGACATCTACCTTGGCATCTAATCATACAATAAAAGATAATAGATTACAAAAGAAAAAAAAACAGTTAAAATATGACAGATAACAAATTAAACAACACACAGATTATTTATGATAGATTGTAGATGACAAATGACTAATGACAGGTGACATTTAAATAAAAAATAAATAACAATTAACAGATATTGGCTGAGAAAAACATATATGTAACTGATTGTAAATGACATCTAAAAGTAGAATAAATGATTAAATGACAGATGACTGATAATACTAAAAAAAAAAAACAAATGATACATCATATATAACCGATTGTATAAGATAGTTAACTAATGAGAGACGACATCTAAATATATAACAAATGACTTTTTGTTGCAAATGCAAAATGACAGCTGATATAAACACATATATAGCAAATTATAGATGATAGATGACTAATGACAGATGGCATATACAATTAATGGCAATATGTTTTATATGAGAGTTGACAGATGACAAATTGAAATTAGAAAAACAAAAACAACATATCATATAAAACAGATTATATATGGGAGATAAAAAACAATAAATATCATCTAAACATACAATGCACATGATTATTGATGGAGGATAAATTACATATGAAAAAAAATACAAATGATGACAGATCATGTAAATAATAGATGACAAAGTACTAAAAACATTTATAATTTAGTGATAATGAACAATAAAGAATCAAAATATGAAACAATGAAAGGAAAAAAATGGGCCCAGTGCTAGAAGGCAGTAAAAATTGGATTCTGGAAAATGGAATTTATACTACTATTTGCAGATGACATGGTGATAAATGGAGCTTCTTTTATTTCCACATCAAATAGGAAGGAAACAAATTTCAGACTTGCTTCTTGGGAGCGAAAATCTTTAAATCTAGTGTAAATTCATCTCTTAAAAATTGTAACTCGTTTGCAAACGTTTTGAAGTTAGCATGATCTTTATGATTTGCAAGAGTGGGAAAATGGTATGTTTTCCCTGTTCGGAGCTGATTTTCCCAAAGTCTTAATATATTTTGGAATGACTTGACGTGACCATACAGTTCATGAACAAGTTGTTCTCGGGAATTCCAATTTGAATTCCAAGGGCCAGGTTTAGTGATATTTGAAAATTGTGCTGCGTGGATAAAATGAAGTCAGGGGCCGGATCCGGCCCGCGGGCCGTACGTTGCACATGCCTGGATTAGAGGATAGGATAGAGGGAACGCACCCACCTTTTAGGCCAACCATGGAGACAATCAAAAGAGTGAAATGGAGCTCCCAGGAGGAGGTGAAAGCGAGCACATGGGGAAGGCCATGCGGCATCGTCGCGAAGAAACTAGGGTGTGATTAGTACCCGGGAGGTACCTCAGCGATCGTAAAGGCTCTGTTCCCGAGGCAGAGGATGTGTTTCTCTATCCTCTAGGTCCTGGACATCCACACCCCCGGGAGGAAGAGTACTTTGCCGAGAAAAGAAACCAGGAGAAAACACGGACGAAACCCCCAAGGTCACGGTGTTGGACGAGCCTGGCATGCTTACCAGGATTTTTAACCAGGGCTTCCAAGAAAGAGTCGTACCAGCCTTGTTCATAAAAACCTATCCCTAAGAAGAGCAAAAATGAACGGGAACACGGTGAGTATAGTCGGGTCTGTCTACTAGACGCAGAAGGAAAGGTGCTGGAAAAGTTGCTGACGGACTGAGATAGGATTACCATCGAGGAGGACGTACGGATTCAGAAGGGGTAGGTCAACGTAGAACGCGATCCTGCGGGTGAAGTCTTTCGCAAACGAGGCCAACGAGGGAACCTTGCCTTAGCGTTAAATGGGAAAGATACATTCAACGCTATGCCGTGGCTGGTAATAATAGAGACGCTGGTAAACAGGAGGATATCAGAGTACCTGTTCCGTATGGTGAAGAGTTACTTTTCATACATGATTCTGGTGTACATAAAAAGAAGCCAAACCACTTCGATAAGTTTGATAAGGGAAATTCCGCAGTTATCAGTCCTTAGCCCGCTGTTCTGGAATTACAATTATAATTCTTTATTAGTGCATTACACAAGTAAAATATAAATATAAACCTATTACATCATACAGGGTGCGGCAGGGGAACTCGCTGATTTGAATTAGGCACCAATGAGCGAGACTTGGTCAGAAAGACTGTTACTGTGAATGCAATTCGCTACAGAGAAATGATTGAGGCATTTCTTCTCCCAAACATGAAGAAATAGATCTTGGATACGTATGTTTCCAGCAGGACCACGGCACATACAGCGAGAATTTCAATGGAACTTCTGAGGGAACACTTCCACGAGCGCCTAATGTCCTTGAGGGGTGACGTACTGTGGCCGGCGCGCTCCCCCGATTTAGCTTCTTTTTATAGGGTATGGGGATATCTCAAATTCATTGTTTACACAGCAGACCTAACATTAACTGCCAGAAGTTTCCTACAAATATTGGATAAATTAACAAATACAAAGCAGAACAAAATTGATTTCGGATGTAGAAGATGATGCCAGCTTCTTATATGACGGTACAATTTGGGTTTGAGTGGAAGAACGTATTTTAATATGAACTCCGCCCGTGCTTCTTTCGCCCAAAATTTTATGTATGTTTTTTGTAATTTATTTGTTTTGAAATGTATTTTTTTAAGAAAGATGTACAAAGAATTAATAAACATAAACATAAACAGACTCTGCAACACCTGAAGGACAATATTCGCCAAGCCATCGCCAACATTCCCGTCAATATGGTCGAAAGAGTGGAGCGAAACTTTAAAAAGCAGGTGGATCAGTGTATCGCTAATTAGGGCCGCCATTTGTCCGATGTCATTTTTAAAACCACTTGAAACAAAAATTCAGGATGTGTACAATACGATAAAAAAAGAATTAAATCGATATGTGAAATACTTTTTCTTTTATTGACCTTTCAAATCGGCAAGATTCCCTGACGCACCTTGTGTGATTGCAATAAATAATAAAACACGCATCTACATTACTAGACCGTTAATAAATGAAGTAAACGCTCGATGACAGTCCTCAGTGTATCCATAACCATAATGGCTCTAGGTTGAAGTACAAAAATTCGATGCCTGATGACAATCAATCCATACAAAATGCTGTTTTGGTATAGCGAGAAATATGCTGTTAACCTTAACGTTTCTTTTGAAACTATCTTTAAGGGACTACTAATATGGAATATGCTATGACATAGTTTGTTTGTAAGAGCATCCTATGGAATGTCCAAGACAAGTGAGGATCGATGTGCAATCCTAGAAACTTTAATGATTCCCTTTTATTAGCTCCCTTTGAAAGAGTAAGAGTTGCCGTTTTGTTCTCTTTTAACATAAACTGTTACATACGAACCAACAATAGGTCATTTTAAGTGATTCAGTGTTCAACTTTGTTATCACGTTCAAATATTTGTTAATGCGGTGCCATCTTCTTGAGAAGTACGAGGTTGATAGACCGCAGCTATCGGGATGTAGATTATAAAAATAAAGTTTTCGTAGAAGAGAAACACAGTCAAAAGCTTTTGTGAGATCAAGATAACTGGATCTTTAACCTAAGCCCTTCCCAAAACAATCTACCGTTGATTCCACCAAGAATAAAATTACATCTGAGGTTTAGAGCCTCTTTTTAAAACCAAAACGCTCGTTTTGAAGCAGTTTTGAACCTTAAAAGTATTCAAGTGGCTGCATTTCGAAATTTTTTACCAGATACGGGTAGAAGCGATATCGGGCGATAATTGTTTGGATCTTCATATTCATTTAGGTAAGCTAATAAGAGACCCCTCGTGGATGTGGAGCTCTCTAAGCTGCTATACGCAGCATCCGGTATGGGACGACGCCCTCAGAACCAGGAAAAATACGCAGTAGAGTTTCACTATTTCACTGCCTACTATGTGCATTTGTTTAATTCATCAGATGCACAATTCATCATTATTAATTTTAACTTTAAAATCTACATGCACTACATCATTGGAAATAGAATTTAGAGGCGATTATTATAAGTTAAAAAATGGTGATGTGGCCATCATAATACTTTCCCTATATTATTCTAAAAAACTATGAGGTTATTCTTAATTATTTGCACAATTTTGAATTAATTACTTGTTATAAAAATTTCATTTAGCTCCTATAGCTTATTAAACAAAACCTAGATCTATACACTTGCAACAAAGACTACCACTCATATGAAACTCGCACTAAATGTGACATACGTTGCGCTAGATTTCGCTTATGGAAGGCAAAAACAGGCACTAGATATCACAGCATCAAATTTTTTAATAAATTACCGTCTGATGTTCAGCAATTGTCAGAAATAATATACAAAAAATGGTGTAAGAATTATTTAATAGAACACGCTTTCTACTCCTTAAATGAATATTTTACTAATTTTACTATTGCTTTATTTTAATTCGTCTATATCTTTATATAACGTCTATTAGTTTTTAAGGTTTTTTATATTCTATATTTTTATATCTTAAGTAAGTTGTAACATTTGTAGAACGTCACTTTTATTTTAATACCTATTTTATACAATTTAAAAAAAAACTATCTTTTTCATATGTAATGTGTTTTCCGTTTATTTTATTTTATATCGTAATGCATCTCATAGGTAATTCAGGATTTATAAGCTAAATTTTGTATAGAACTAATATCTGTTATTTTTTTAGTAAATCAAATTAATCATGACGTGTGTAAAACTCCTGTTAATGGCACTAATAAAGATTATTATTATTTATTAACAATAAGCACAAAAAAAATCAAAATTTTTAAATTAACAAAAAAAATGTTTCATTAAAACTTTATCTCATTTCATTCTCTTTAACTTTTGTTTGAAAAGTTATATCTTATATTTTTCAAAATTTCTTAAATTTCAAAATTTGTTTGAAAAAATCTATTAAATTTTACAATAATATTATGTTTATTTACGTTTTACAACTTTTAAAACCCTCGCTTAAGTTTTACTGATTGGAGGGTGGGTTAGATGCCACCCACCCACCCTACATATACATATTAACTTTAATTACTGATCGCCTCGCGGTTTGCAATAACTTTAATTACAAAATTCGAATAAAAGATAATTGACAAAGTACAATTTTTGATAAATAGAATGGTTGCGACCGTTACTACGTGGTAATCCATACTTACTTACAATAGTTTGTGGTTAAAACATATTGAATATATTTCTAAACAATTTTTTTTTAAACTTTAGAGCTTCCAATAAAATTTTCACAATTTAGAAAGCGGGTTGAATTAAAACATCTTGAAACCTAGAGAAGAAATTAATGGAAATTTCTTGAATTCTTAAAAAAATTAATCTACCTTTTAGAAAAAAATCCTAAAAATCTAGGGCCTCAAAAAAAGAGAAATTACTAAAAATATACTGAACCTGAAGAAAAGACTAGATTTCTACAAACAATTTTTTTTAAATGTTCTAGAGCCTCCAAAAAAATCGTCGTAATTTAGAAGATAAGAAGATAACCTTGAAATATTGATTAGAAATTTCTGGAAATTTTCTGAACCCTTTGAAAATAAGTCTAGATTTCTAAATGAAAATTTTCTAAAAATTCTAGAGCCTCCTAGAAAGACTAGTTGAAAAATATCTTGAAATCGGGAAGAAAAATTACTGAAAATTCTTTTAAACTTTCTCAAAAATAAGGAAAGATTTCTAGGGGAAATTTTTCTAAAATAATCTAGACCCTCTATGAAAAATTCTGCAATTTAGAACTTTCTAAATAAGTCTATAGCCTCTAGTTAATGTTGAATTTTAGAGAAGCAATTGCTCAAATTTAACTGAATTTTCGAAAAGAAGACGAATAAAAAAAACATTTAGAGCCTGAAAAAAAATTTCAAAAAAAATATAATTTTGGAAGAAGTTATTGGCCATTTTCTAAAATCTCAAACTTTTAGAAAAAAAATCTAGAAAATCCTAATGCCTCATAGAAAATCTTTGCAATTTAAAAGACGTCTTCAAAAAAACTCTTGAACTCTAGAAAATAAATTGCTAGAAACTTCCTGAACCCTCAAGAAAATAATTTAGATTTGTAGAAGAAAATTCTAAAAGAAAATTTTTGCGATTTAGAAGACAACTTGAAAAATTCTTGAAATGTGGAGAAAAAATTCTAGAAATTTCCTGAAAAAAGTCTGGATTTTTAAAAACAAATTTTCTAAAAAAGCCTTCATTTAAATCTTCACAATTTACTGGAAATTTTCTGAATTCTACAAAAAATATACATTTCTAGAAAAAAAAATTAATTCTAAAAACTTCCCAATTTAAAAATCAGCTTGAAAAAAAAACAATCTTGATAATAATAAATAATAATAAAGTATATTTACGGATATCCTTTTTACAAAATTAATACAACACAGTTTTTCCTAAAACTTAAACCTACTTTATAAATAAAAAAACTAAATATTGAAATATTAGTGCAGTTTTAATAATATTAATTGATAGTGAGAAAATTAAATTTTCTTAATGAGCATTTCTGCACTTATGTTT
Source organism: Ontholestes murinus (assembly GCA_963969525.1). Taxonomy (NCBI): domain Eukaryota; kingdom Metazoa; phylum Arthropoda; class Insecta; order Coleoptera; family Staphylinidae; genus Ontholestes; species Ontholestes murinus. The sequence goes on from OZ018391.1 coordinate 74,028,126, forward strand.
TACATTTTACTGTAAAAACTCCAGCTAACAGTTAAAACAACTACTCCCCGTACTAAAGCACCGCCAGGCATTGAATGACATAACTGTTAGCTGTCGTTACATGTCTGAAATACTATTCAGCACGATGTAACAATTTTTGTGGTGTTATCATTTTTTTTTAACCGCTCCTCGAAAAGCGTTATGTAATGACAATCTGCAGACACGTGTTTCGCTGTAACAGCTGTGACAGCTAACAGTTATGTCATTCAATGCCTGGCGGTGCTTTAGTACGGGGAGTAGTTGTTTTAACTGTTAGCTGGAGTTTTTACAGTAAAATGTAAAACATAAGTGCAGAAATGCTCATTAAGAAAATTTAATTTTCTCACTATCAATTAATACTTTATAAATCAATTAATAATAAATTATACTAAATTATTTTCTAATATACATAAATGATGCTCTTAACTTTGGCAACAAAATTACATTGTGAAATGTTGATATCTGGAGAAATGACTGAAAAGAGTCTAGATTTCTAGGAACAGATTTTCTAGAAAAATCTATAGTCTCCAAATCTGAATACTGGAAATTTCTGAACTCTCGAAAAAAGTCTAAGGTTCTGGAAATTATTTCTTAGCCCTGAAGGAAATATTAAAATCTGGAAGAAAAATTATTGAAAACAGAAAATTCTATAAAAATTGAAACGGACTTTCTAAAAAACTCCCGAATAAGACCTTTGCTAAAAATTCTGGAAATATGAAGAAGATTAATGTAAACTTTTAGAATCCTCCAAAAAAGTTGTAGAAATCTACAAGAAAAACTTATGAAATGTTCTAAAATCTTCGATTAAAATTCTTTGGAAAGGAAGATGCAACAAACTGAAAATATGGAGAAGAAACTTCCAGAAGCCTCTAAGTTCTAGAAATTTAGAAAACATTTTCCTAATAATTTGTAAAGTTAAACAAAATCTTGAAAGAACTTTTTGAAAAATATAGAACTCTCGAATCTTTGCTAAAAATTCTGAAAATATCTATTTATTTAATAGATAAGAAAAAGAAATTACTGTATACTTCTAGAATTAACAAATTAAAAAAAAAACTTAAAATGAAATCTTGGAAAGAATTCTAGAAACCTCAATGAAAAAAAGTATGAATCATCTGAGAAATTTATAGAAAAAGTTGAACAAAATATTCTACAAAAACCACAAAGAAATTTCTATAAATAAATATAAATTATGGCATTCTGAAAAATTTTGAAATTCATGAATAAAATCTTTGCTAAACTTGAAAACTCTTTGGAAAGGAAGTTGCATTCAAAACTAAAAGTGTGGAGGAGAAATTTTCTTAAATTTCAAGAATCTTTAATAAAAAATTTTTAAAAAATTCTGAATAATAAAGTTAAATTTTTTTCTCACAAATTAAAAAATTTACAAAAAACATGTCTTAATAAAACTTCTTCAGTTTCTCATTTCCTTTAACTTTTGTTTGAAAAGTTATGTAATATTTTTCAAATTTGGAAAAATATCGAGAAAAATCAAAAGAAACGTCTCGAGTAAACATCCATTTCCGGTGAATGAATTTTTACCAAAAGCTTTTCAGTTCCAGTTTTTAACGATAAAACCTTAAGTTTAAAGTTTCATCTCAATCGGATCATTCGTTTTTGAGATACAGCGCCCACAGACATTTTCATGCACGAAAACAATACTTCCCCTATATATACTATATAGGGAAAGTAAAAATTGTTGAGGTTGATACTATAGATTAACTAGATAAAAAAAGATGCCGATCACAATATAGACTGGGAGAGTTAATTTACAAACTGACCATTTTTACATTTTTAATATTTTTAGAACTTCTCAAATCAATTACTGATAGAAAAGGGAATTCTGATGAACGAAATAAAATTCCTTACTTCACTTATTATAATAATTAATTAAGAAGTGAAGTGAGGAATTTTATTTCGTTCATCTTAATATAGAACACTTCACATTACTCAACCCGAAATTTAGTGAGAAAAGAGAATATTCACGGAATAAATCAAAGTACTGACATAATAATAGATGCTTATTATTTCAGTACTTTGATTTATTCCGTACAAAGCAACGTTTTTTGTAAAAAAAAAGAGCAAAAGTTCATTACAGCGAATCGTTCAGAGAAAGGTCGTGAATCCAATTTACCTTCCTAGGAATGTGCAGGCTTGACGCCCATCTCGGAAGTTTTTTAAATTCATCCCCGGGACGGAGGACGTGCGGCGATAAAACAAAAGGTTCCCGGGATCCGACCCCCGTAAATAAATAAACAACTTTTAAGTCGTCCCGTTTTAATTCGAATCGGATCAGCTTCCACCTTATTGGAATACTTCCGAGACGCCCCCTCCGCCCTTTGATCCGGGCGCACACCACCACCCCCTCCCGGCCGCAGGCAGCCAGGAAACTGTTATTCAAAACGGAAGCACGGATATTGCTTTTGTTAATTGTTCCAACCCTTTATTTGAACTCGAACGCGAGCAAAGACCTTTTATGTGTTTCCACTATTTACTCACCGCCGATGATTGAATGCGGCGGCATTTACTAAAACGATGAGGGGGAAACAAACGTTACCGCGGGGTTCAATAGTAGGACCTGTTGGAAGAAAAATGAACGCGATACCGAAACAAATGCGAACGCTTATGCCGGTGCGAAAGAAAACAGTGTTGAAAGTGTTACGCAATAATAGCTGGCTGTAATCAAGCTAAAAGCACCTGATAAATCGCGAACGTTGAAATATTCCATTCCGAGGCAATTAAGGGTAAAAACCCCCGGCTTTTCCATCAAAACCGCTAAATGTATTCACCTCATTAATGACGACGACAAAAGAGGAAGATGCAGGAAGGAACATTCAATTCGCGAATGGGTCGCGGCTGGGGGTGGGGTGGTAGCGGTGAAAAATCGATAGCCGACAACAATTTCCGTGCATAATGATGTTCAGGTTGTGCGGGGCGGTATGAAGAAAAACAATGCGCCGCGGCCGTGGAAAAGTTTTATTAAAGGGAGGGCCTTCTAATTCAAAGTTGACTGAGAATAATTTACATTTAATTATACGGCATGTTCCGGTTGCAGTCGCCTTCGGGGGGTGGGGGGAAGGCGGTTTCTTATTTAAAAATGAAAAAGCTGGTAATTGATGTACGGCCTGTTTGAAATATAAACAGTAATACGAAAAGTAAATTTGTGATTTAAAACTAGATGGCCATGAATTTAAATATTTTACTTAATCATTAATTAAACACAATAATAACTTTGTTTTGTTGAAACCATTGGTCATCATATAAATAAATAATTGTTATACAAAACAAAGTGATTATTGTGTTTAATTCGTGATTAAATATGTATAACGAAGTAGAAGCCTCCATTGTCAATGAGTTAATTTTACTTAATAATAATTTTTCTTTCAGCAGAGTCTCTTATATTAAATATTGCTTAAAAATCTAGAAATAATTTTAGACTTTAACATATATTTTAAAAATGACTTAATATCAATCTAAATTTTAATTTTATGAAAGATCCAATGAAGAGTTTTTGGTTTAAAAACCTCCCGGGCTAAATCTTGTTTTAAAATCAACACATTGACAAATTATAGTAAGTAAAAATAAACATCATGCTTTTTTTCAAAATGGCTTGATATATCTGAATTTAATTCTCTTGAAGATTTACAGAAGATTTTGGGGAATAAGCCTTTCGTATTAAATCGTATTTTAAAATCACCAACTTTTGGTTTTATTGAAGATATAAGTAAGAGAGCCTTAGTTTTCAATTCTTTATATATTTTCAAAAAGTGGTCAAAAATAAATTGATTGTTGCGAAATCCGATCAAATGCTTTGGAAACATCAACTTGACAATTGCTCTCAGAGCCCTTTAGAATATAATCTTGATATATAAGTAAATTTGATACAGTAAACTTTTCCAAACAAAAGCCGTGTTGTTTACTAAAAATAATATGTTTACAAGAAAACAGCAGCTACTCTGCAATAATTTTTTCAAACTTATAAAAACCAAGTTATTTCAACTAAAACAGCAGTTCACATTTATAAATCTATATCATATTCAACCAAAACCGTCCTTCCACTGTCTAACACCTTAACGTCGCCGAAAGGTCAGCCCTACGAACCCTTACCAAACTTAGACACCCAATTAATCCGCTCTATAACCTCTCAAATGATCTCTTTTATAAATACACTCAGGTAACTCTCCCAACATAAGTCTTAAATTTGCCAACATACTTTTTAATGTATTCCTTCTTAATAAATTTTGCAATCCCCGAAATCTCAGTATTCCACCTAAATGTAAACACCCTTCAGTCACCCTAAATCAATTAATTAATTCGAATTATCCAGACAGTTAAGCTAGCAAGCAAGATAACTTATTCTTTTTACAGATTACTTAGAGTCAAAACATGGCAGAAAGACCGATTATCGATAGCCCAAACGGACAGACTAACACATTATATACCATTTGTAAATGTTTTTAATTGCATATATATTTAAATATTAAGGGTTGTTTATAGAAAGGCACTTGGTTGGTTTCACAATTTTTACGATTTATTCCGACTAGTTTCGATTTTTACATCATTATCTAGGACCATTCCTAGATTCCTCAGTATGTGAAAAAATATTTTTTTTCTAAAACACATATAAAAACATCCAATGACAAAACAAAAAATCATAAAAATTGTAGAAATAAAAAGCAAAACTTCGGTTCAAACCAGAATTTGAGAAAACACAAAATCAATTATTGTGTAAAAACATTTTTAAAATTATCATATAATAGTCAGAAGCAAAAAAAAAACATTTAAATTAAGAAAAAACAAAAACTTGCATGGAAATAAAAATAAATAAAGAATTAAATCTAAAAATTGACGTCAAAAAGAATTAATTTTACAAATCATAAACCTTTCTAAAAATAAACATTTGAACTTTAAGAATTAAAAAAAAACTTAATCAAAAACAAAAACAAAAAATCAGGAGAAAAATATTAATATGAATTTCAAAAATACAAAAACTGATAGGTTTTTTAAATTAAAAATTCGTTTAAAAACTAAATCTTACAAAATTCAAATTCAATTTTCGTTTTAAAACGTCCATTTTGAAAATTTGTCAGCAACAAAAAAAAATTAAATTAAAAAAACCTGTCTAAAAATAATAGGAAACTAACAAAAATTTAAAAAAACACTACAGAAATCTTAATATGTTAAAATATAAGAAAAAAATCTAAAACTCGTTTGTCAATAATAAAAATATAACACTGAAAACATCTAGTAAATTTTATCTATCAGCAAAAAAAACAGTCAAACTAGAAAAATCAAAACCTATCTTAAAACGTTAATAATGCTTAGAAAAAAAGGAAATTACCTAAAGTACATATATTAAAAAAAAAAATTTAAAAACAAAATTTAAATAAAGGGGATCTTAAAAAGGAAAATAAAAAATGATTTTCAAAGATTGATGTCATAAAAATGTAATTTTAATTTAACTTTTCAAAAATAAAATTTGAATAAAAAAAACTCGTCCAAAAATCAGGAATAAAATTTATAAAAATCATAAATTTGGTAAAAAACAGAATCTTAACAAATTTAACGACACGAAAAGTCATCTATCATCTCCCATCTATTTTATTGTATTTTTTATTCAAAAAAAAACTAATAAATTTTGTCTATCAGAAAAAAATAATAATTAGAGAAATTTAAAAAATTGGCCTTAAAATCTTAAAAAACATAGAAGTCAAAAAAAGAAAATTCAAAAATACCTAAACTACTAATATTAAAAAAAAGCGTTTTAAAAACAAAAAATTTAAATAACGCGGATCTTAAAAAGGAAAATAAATAAAGATTTTTGAAGATTGATATCATAAAAATGTAATTTTAATGTTAAAAAAAAAAACATTGGAATTCAATTTAAAAAAAAAAACAGGGCAAAAATAACGTAAACGAAAAATTTATAAGAATTATAAATTTGGTAAAAAACAGAATCTTAGAAAACACAAATTGGACGCAACGAAAGACATCTATCATCTATCATCTGTCATCTGTCATCTGTCATCTGTCATCTGTCATCTGTCATCTGTCATCTGTCATCTGTCATCTGTCATCTGTCATCTGTCATCTGTCATCTGTCATCTGTCATCTGTCATCTGTCATCTGTCATCTGTCATCTGTCATCTGTCATCTGTCATCTGTCATCTGTCATCTGTCATCTGTCATCTGTCATCTGTCATCTGTCATCTGTCATCTGTCATCTGTCATCTGTCATCTGTCATCTGTCATCTGTCATCTGTCATCTGTCATCTGTCATCTGTCATCTGTCATCTGTCATCTGTCATCTGTCATCTGTCATCTGTCATCTGTCATCTGTCATCTGTCATCTGTCATCTGTCATCTGTCATCTGTCATCTGTCATCTGTCATCTGTCATCTGTCATCTGTCATCTGTCATCTGTCATCTGTCATCTGTCATCTGTCATCTGTCATCTGTCATCTGTCATCTGTCATCTGTCATCTGTCATCTGTCATCTGTCATCTGTCATCTGTCATCTGTCATCTGTCATCTGTCATCTGTCATCTGTCATCTGTCATCTGTCATCTGTCATCTGTCATCTGTCATCTGTCATCTGTCATCTGTCATCTGTCATCTGTCATCTGTCATCTGTCATCTGTCATCTGTCATCTGTCATCTGTCATCTGTCATCTGTCATCTGTCATCTGTCATCTGTCATCTGTCATCTGTCATCTGTCATCTGTCATCTGTCATCTGTCATCTGTCATCTGTCATCTGTCATCTGTCATCTGTCATCTGTCATCTGTCATCTGTCATCTGTCATCTGTCATCTGTCATCTGTCATCTGTCATCTGTCATCTGTCATCTGTCATCTGTCATCTGTCATCTGTCATCTGTCATCTGTCATCTGTCATCTGTCATCTGTCATCTGTCATCTGTCATCTGTCATCTGTCATCTGTCATCTGTCATCTGTCATCTGTCATCTGTCATCTGTCATCTGTCATCTGTCATCTGTCATCTGTCATCTGTCATCTGTCATCTGTCATCTGTCATCTATCTATCATCCATCATCTATCATAAAGTGGAATTTTCATACACCATACACCACTTATCAACTTCTATTAATTACCTCTCGTCTGAGTGATCACCTAAAATCATCATTTGTTTCTCTACTGATTATATGTCATCTTTCATTCAAAATTCATTTATATACCTTTCGTCGTCTATTATTTATTATCAGATGTCAACCAAATCTATCTATTTATTAAATTCTATTGCAATTGACGTAGATGGCATGACAATTATCTACATGTCATATGTGATCTGCGAACCAATTTTATCTATATATACCAGGTGTTCGATAAAAAACGCCTAACGCCATAACATTGTTATTTATTAACCGGTTTGAATCAACTAAAATACAAATTTAATGGCCGTTTAAATACCATGAAATGGCTTTAATTATATATTTTTTTCAAAATTAGCTTCTTGGACAAATGACAGCCATTTTTAAATTTTTAAATGGCTGCATATACTTTTCTTATTTTTTTTTATACTAGACATTATTTTTCTGAATCCAATGATGGGTAAGATGTTGATTTTAATTTAATATTTATGTCAGAAAAAAAAATATGATAAATCTTATTAATATGATATTTTCGTATAAATTTAGTGGGCCTTGAAAACAAATCGAAACAAACAAACCACATTTGATGTAAGACACAGACTAATAACAAATGGTTGACATTACGTTACAACAAGTGATATTTCTTTGTTCCAATTTTTTTCAGGGCGCACTAAATTTAGGCGAAAATATCATATTAATAAGATTTATCATTAGTTTTTTTAAAGTAAAAAAATATATGTAGCCATTTAAAAATGTAAATTTGACTGTCAGTTGTCAATGAAGTTAATTTTTTTTTAAATATATAATTAATGTTATTTCATAGTATTTTAACTGTCATTCAATTTATTCATTTATTCATTTAAGCTTTATCGGTCATGATTATATAAAATACAAATAAACTGAAATATAATTTGTTTTTTAGTTGATTCAAATCGGTTAATAAATAACAAAGTTATGGCGTTGGGCATTTTTTATCGAACACCAGATATATATATTTAAGTTTTAACTATAATACTGCCTACTTTTTATATAAAAATAAATGTGAAAAATCTGTAAAAATCAATTTACAAAATTTTCTTGTTTCTTGAGAATATTAAAATGGAAATTTTTGGTTTTTAAATTCTTTTTGCTGTTTATACAAAAAACTTGGCAATCGCAAATAATTTATGTGAGAAGTAATTGTAAAAACTAAAGAAATGAGTAATTTACAATGAATATTTTTTATGAATTTTTTGATTTTTAAGAGAAAAAAAACTAAACAATTTTATATTTTTCTATACTGATATTTTTAAATAGTAGAAATTCTTTTAAATCTTTAAATCTCAGTTATTATCAGATAGAAAAAAAAACTGTAAACGACAAAGTTGTAGATAAGTTTACGCAGATTAACAAAATATTTTTCACCATTATTTTCGGGGATACGTCGCAAACGTTTATAAGAATTTTACGAAAATTTCTTCCAAATCGAATTTTCTTCTAAAATCCCTAATTATTTAAAGCTCTTATTATTATTATTATTCTTAATAGAATTTGCTTCCAAGGAAATTATAAGAATTTTCTTCTCTGGTATTTTCTCTTTCAGATTATTTAATTTTCCATTTTTCTCGTTTTATCATGTTAGAATTTTTTCAGCAACAATCTTCTCCAAATCACCTAAGTTTTTGCCAGTTTCAGATTTCTAGATTTTTCTAACATATTTTATGAATTAAAAAAATTAACATTCTTTAAAAATTTTATAAAATATAACTATTATTTTATAAGTTTTCAGGTTTTAAAATTTTATTTTTAGTATTTGCTCTTGTAGTTTTCTAGAGTTTTTCACTTAATTTATTTTATTGAAAATTCACAGTTACAAATTGTTAGAATTTTATTTTATAGGATACTTCAGACATTTCTTTTAAATTTTGAAACAATTCGTAGAAAGGTTAAAAATGTAGCTATTTTATTTATTTATCTTTTTATTGTTTATAATTTTTCAAATTTTATCGGAATTACTCAGCAATTTCTCTTTCAAATTACTAAAATTTTTATCAAGGATTTAAGAATTTTCTTAAATCGTTTTCATATTACAAAAATTTTCCTATAAATTTGAATTAATTCTTGGATCTTAAAGGCATTCACTTCATGATACATTTCGATATTAAGAATAAAGAAAACACTTTAATTCTTGAATTTTGGAGGCGTTTACTTCGTGGTACATTTTAGATTATTAAATAAAGAAAACACTTAACTTTTTTATACCATTTATATATTTTTAAATTTGGTTATGTAAGTTATTGATCTTAAATTTTTACTTCTACACTGATTTTATTTAATTTTATTATATAGTTTATTAGTGTACCTGTTTATTTTATTCCATTTTATATATTTATACTATTTATCTAATTTTATCTTCATAATATTTTAATTTTATTTACTATATATTTTATTCATATTTTCGTTTTTTGTGTTAATTTTATTCAGCATCTTTTAACTTGTATCTTTTATTCAAATTTTATACTTTATTTTATATTTCGTTGTATCTTAGTAAATTGTCAGAGTTAAATTTGCGCCTGTCTGCTAATATTGAATATTAGCGCATTGAATGTTAATATACTTGTAACAAACCCAATTATTTTTGACATGTGTAAACATTTTATGTATCAGCATGCAATAAATATTATTATTATAATATATATATATATACAGGGTGTCCCGTTAATGCGGGGAAATGGCTGGACCATAGATTCCTGAGGTCAAAATATGACGATTTAACGCAACTTATCTATATCCAAAAATTTACGGTTAAGCCGGAATTTGGCTTCAAAGTTTCAAAATTTTTTATTTCTTTTGTTTATAACAATTGAACGCTTTATTTGATTTGAATGAAATTTACTTTTAATAACTACCATAATATAATACATCGTTTCAGTTATTATGACTATTATTGGTTAACAAGAAGTATAAGAAACAGTAGTACCACCACTTAAAAACTAAAATATTTTTTTATTGGTGGATCTAATAAAAACTAAAAAAAATACTACTTGAAAGATCATTTAATTTAAAAACTTTTTTATCTCTTAATAATATCTGATATCTTTTACGGTTTTCCCACAAAAAAATAAAATATATATTTTTTATCTAGTAAAAACAAAATCAAGTTTTTCATCGAATCGAAAAAAAAAATGGTTTTTGTGGCCGCCTTTGTTTAAAAAATGTAAATTATGTATAATAGTAATTATTTAGTGTCTTTTAACAATTAATTTTGAACTTTATTATAGTTCATAAGTATTCATATTTGGAAAAAACAGATATCTTGTTTGTATTAGGATTTTGCAAAGAAAATTGTTTGAAAAGTGTTAGATGTTGTTTTAATTTATTTTATTAATTGATATTATTTAATTTTTATTCAATAGAGTAAGTTTATTTACTTATTAATGAGTGCATAATGAGTATACTATATTCATATTTTATTTTTTTGTGCAAAAACCGTACAAGATATCAAAAACTAGTAAGAGTCAAAAAAGTTTTTAAATCTAATGCCCTTTCAAGTAGATTTTTTTGGATTTTATTGGATGCACCAATAAAAAAATATTTTAGTTTTCAAATGATGGTACTACTGTTTTTTATACTTCCTGTCAATCACTAATGCCAACAATAACTGAAATGATGTATAATATTATGGTACTTATTAATAATAAGTTTCATTCAAATCAAATAAAGCGTTCAATTGTTATAAACAAAAGAAATAAAAAAAATTGAAACTTTGAAGCCAAATTCCGGCTTAACCGTAAATTTTTGGATATAGATAAGTTGCGTTTAATCGTCATATTTTGACCCCAGGAATCTATGGTCTAGCCATTTCCCCGCATTAACGGGACACCCTGTATATATATACCACAAATAAAAGTGGTATAAAAAAGTTAAGTGTTTTCTTTATTTAATAAAACACTTTTACTTTTTTAATAATAAATTTTAAAGTGGTATAAAAAGTAAAAGTGTTTTCTTTATTCTTAATAAATTTAAACTATTTTATTTTATAGAAAATTTGAAGCAAATTTTCGTTTAAATTGTTATAATTTTTTTTTTGTAGAGATCTAGAACATTCTAACAATTTCCAAAACTCTATGATAATAAGCCAAAATGTCCTTCAACGGTTTTAGAAATCTCTAGCATGTTTTCAATTTGTCAGCATTTTTTGATATGATAGTCATCAAATTTTATATTTTTTAAAAGTCCTTTACATTTCTTGTATTTTCCATCATGTTTCCTTACATTTTTTATATCTTATCAGAATCATTAAACAGTTTCTCTTACTGCTTGAAATATTTTTAACTTGATTAACATTTTCGCTTCCATACGTCTAAAAGTTTCCAGATTGTTTTGTTGTTTTCCTTGAGGAACTTTTAAATTTTCTTACTTTAAACTATAGAATTTTATAAGAATTTTATTTATGTTTAAGCGGTTCAAGAATTATCCAAAAAATTCTTCTAAATTTTTTAGAGTATTCCAATATTTTGGATTTAATAATGTTATCAAAATTTTCCATCAAACCTTGTTTTATTGTTTTTATTGAATTTTTCTTCCAAAATTCTAGAATTCTAGAAGTAGTGTTGTTGGTTATCGACTACATGGTTATTTTTTAACATTTCTTGCTTTATCAGAATTTTCTAGAGATTTTTTATCGATACTGCCAAATGTGTTGCGAAAAATATAGGATTCTAGCAATTTAAACGAGAAATTTGAAGGCTCTAATAATTTCTTGTATTATCTGGTCAACATTTTCGAACAGCTTCTCTTCCAGTCGAGGTTGAAGAGTTATAAATTTGTTTAACAATTTCTTATTTAAATTTCTAAAAAAAAATGTTGTGTATTTTCATAACATTATTATTTTATCTTATCGAATTTTTCAAATAATCTTTCTTAGATTTTTCCAGATTTCTAGAATTTCCCTTCTGTTTCTTCCATTTTTTTCTCAAAACATGATAATAATATAATAAAACACGCCGGTGGTGGCGCATCGGTTACGGCCCCGAACTGACGTGCAGCAACGTTGATTCGGGTCAGTAGTCGGATGGGTGACCGGTACCATTCACCATTGGGATACAATTAATGGTGCTTTAGAGTGACGGGGGCGATCCTTTAAAGTAACAAGCTCATTTACACACACACAAATACACAAATGACACATGGCGGAAGGACCACGTGGTCGATAGCCTAACACTACTACTACTACTACTAATATAATAAAAGAAATAATTATAATTACAGCTTAGTCTAACTAACAACTAAAACAATCGTTAAAAATATAAAATTAAATAAAAGATAATTTAAAAGCGTTTCTCAAAAACATCCTAAATAAATTCTTTAAGAAAACAATTACATTTTGTGGTAAAAAAAACGTAAAACGTATTCAATATTTCATTTTTATTTTATTTAGTCACGTAATAACGGTCACAGCCATCACGATTATTACTTTTGTTTTTATTTTGGTGCTTTTAGTATGTATATTTTTGAGAAATTTCCTATTATGAACTTTGATTTTCAACTTGTTATATAATGCAGATAACTTCTTAATAATGGATTATTATTTAGGTGAATCTAACCATGTTACAATTATAATTTATTTATGTTTACTTGATGAAATTAATAAAATACGTTTCTTAAATTATTTCTTCGTTTGTTTGGTGAATTAATTAAAATAATAATCTGGCGTCATCAGTAGAACGCGAGCAGCCGCCGGCACGAACAGATAATCGCGCTAATGATCGTACCGCGAAGAGACCACCTTTCAGGTGCACCCTTCACACACACAGACACGCACACACACACACGCCGGCAACAGCGGCGGCAGCCGGTGTGCCCGAGAGAATCAACATCTTCAGCACACCTGTCCAGGTGCGGCGCCTGCGCCGGTGCCCTCGCGCCTCCTTTATAAAACTCCGGAGCGCGCTCCGGCCCTCAGTCGCAACTTGTCCATCCGTCACAGAAAATGCGTGCCGTACGGGACTGTGCTGTTTTAGTGCTGGTGCTCGTGTTCGTCGTCGTGCCGATGGTGTACGGTGGTGGCATTAGTAGTAGTAGTAGTGGTGGTGCCGTCGTCCAGGCCGAAGAAGAGTACGACCTCAGGGAACAGATGCGCCTCCTCAGCAAACAGGTGACCGCGCTGCTGGAGCGGCGCAAGGAGGACCTGCAGAGCATGGAGGAGCACATGCGGCGGCGGCTCGTCAAGAGCCAGGAACTTGTTGATGTACGCGAGGAGGTCCGCAGCCTAAGGTAGGGGAGCTTATCGAAAATTAACATCGCCGGCACGCACCTAATAAAAGTTAGAGCGCGGCGCCTCCACCATTTATCACCAAGAATTTTACGATAAAAAAATTTATTTTAAAACTTCTTTTCCAAATAATTTAATTAAATACAATAAAATTATATAAAGATTATAATAATTGTTAATGTTAATGAAATAATTTTTTAATACGATTTTACTCATTATGTTAATGTATTTAACAAATCAAGCGTTTCTAAATTAAAAAATCATTGGTGAATTTTATAAAACTGTGGAAGATATATAAGCTTTTTGTAAGTGTTAACTTAATTCATTGAAATACGTGCAAAACTGTTAAAGTCATTGGTTACTAGATGTTAAGGTTATGTAATTTTTAATTCGGTTTATCTCGTCGTCGTTAATGTACATAATGTACTTAACAAAAAACAATTTAAAATTAGAAATTCTCCACGAAATTTTATAAAAAAAAATATCGATGGAAAAGCGATTGTAAGGGAAATGTTGTTCAGTTTTACTAAAATATTATAAAAGTCAAAGATAACTAGATTATTATACATCTAGTATACTAATAATTTTAAAATCTAGTATACTTTTATATTGTTTTAGTAAAACTGAAGGATAACGTGAAAGCTGACTATCTCAATTCGCTTTTTATCGTTTATTGTAATGATTGCAAAGAAACTGCAGGAATTAAAGTTTACAATAATTTTAAACTAAATAATAAAAGGGTAAATTAAAGATTGATTTACAGGTGCAGTATTATGAATATAAAAGTAATAATTACAATTAATTATTTTGAGCGTTTCTGCACCGTAATTTTACATTATTACAATGTAAAAACTACATATGTATATTAAAATAATAAAACATTAATCAATTACTCGAATTAATATTACTTTTTTAATTATAATAAAAGAAACGTATTAAATAATTGAGTACGGACGAAATTAACATTAAATCAATTAAAAATGTATTATACAAACAAAAGTTAAAGCTTTAGATTATTATTTCAGCATGTATTACAAACTGAAAGTTTCTCGCGTTAATATATTAAACAGAAACGCTCTGTTTTTATTAGAAACATAGTTGGCTATGAAATAGTGAAGTTAGTACTTATTTTCTTGAAGTTCTTCCATTCTAGACTAGTTTAAACCTTAGAAAAGGGTAATGTAGCATACATAAAAATGTTACAAATTGAAAACTAAACTAAGCTTGAAATTAAAAGAATAAATAAACATACACGTTACATAATCAAATCAGTTTTTGATTTGAATGAGTTTGTTGGAAATGTTTTAACTAATTAAAACTGCAAATTATGTGATGGATATTTTTAAATAATGAAAAACTCGATTTTAATGAATGTTTTAAATATATATGTAGGGTGGGTGGGTGGCCACTATCACACCCTTCAATTATTTAAACATAAATCAAAATTTCTTGTATTGCAAGCATAATTTTAATTTTATGTTTTAGCGCAAAAAATTTAATAAAAATCGTTCGTTAATGACGCAGGAATTGGAGGGTGGGATAGAGGCCACCCACCCACCCAACATATACAATGTAATTTCAGTTAAAAATAGTGTTTTTAGTTTTCAGAAAAAAATATAATCTAAGAGAGAATCGTTTTGTAAGAAAACAAAAATCAAATGAGACATGATTTATAATTAATCAAAAAGAAATATATTAATATAAGTTTTTAAATCAAAATTACTCTCACTTTATTGAAGTAGAAAAATACAAAGCACATAAACTTGTGTAGTTAATTTAATCTATTTAATTTTAATCATTTTGTTAAGAAATGTTTTAACTATTAAAAAATGTTGTGATGAATATTTTTAATGATTATAAACAGAATTTTGATGAAAGTTCAAAATATATATGTAGGGTGGGCGGGTGGCCACTATCCTACCCTTCAATTAATTAAACATAAACCAAAGTTTATTATATTGCAAGCGGATATTTTTAAGGGTCATAATTTTAGTTTTTGTTTTCGTCAGCGCAAAAAATTTAATTAAAATCTTTCGTTAATGACGCAGGAATTGGAGGGTGGGATAGAGGCCACCCACCCACCCTACATATACAATGAAAATTCAGTTAAAAATAGTGTTTTTAGTTTCCAGAAAAAATATAATCAAAGAAGAAATTGTTTTATATGAAAACAAAATTTTATTTTTTTAAATAATAAATTCACAACCATTTTTATGATAAATAAAAAATATTTTTGTTTGTAATCAAGCTTAGTTTAAAGTAATTAATAATTCTAACGCAATCGTGATGAAAATTTGTTAGGAAATTTTAAATAATAATTTTTGTAATTAATCAAAAAATAAAATACTTAACATTTTCAATCAGCATTATTTCCACAGTTTTAAGTTAAAAAACACAGAACATAAACACTAAATACTTAAACTAATCTCTTTTTGTTCTAATTATTTTGTTGGAAAAGTATTAAATATTGAAAAATGCGAATTTGTGATTGATATTTTAAAATAATGAAAAACTCGATTTTAGTGAATAAATATATATGTAGGGTTGGTGGGTGGCCACTATCCCACCCTAAAATTTCTTAAACATAAACCAAACTTAATTGTATTGTAAACAGATATTTTTAAGGGTCATAATTTTAGTTTTTTTATTTTAATCAGCGCAAAAAATATAATAAATATCTTTCGTTAATGACGCAGAAATTGGAGAGTAGGATAAAGGCCACCCACCCACCCTACATATACAATGAAAATTCAGTTAAAAATAGTGTTTTTAGTTTCCAGAAAAAATATAATCAAAGAAGGAATCGTTTTGCAAGGAAACAAAAATCTAGTGAGACGTGATTTATAATTAATCAAAAAGAAATATATTAATATAGGTTTTTAAATCAAAATTACTCTCACTTTATTGAAGTAGAAAAATACAAAGCACATAAACTTGCGTAGTTAATTTAATCTATTTAATTTTAATCATTTTGTTAAGAAAAGTCATAACTAATAAAAAATGTGATGAATATTTTTAAATGATTATAAACAGAGTTTTGTTGAATGTTGAAAATATATATGTAGGGTGGGTGGGTGGCCACTAACCCACCCTTCAATTATTTAAACATAAACCAAAAATGTATTGTATTGCAAGCAGATATTCTTAAAGGTTATAATTTTAGTTTTTTGTTTATTCAGCGCAAGAAATTTAATAAAAATCTTTCGTTAATGACGCAGAAATTGAAGGGTGTGTTAGAGGCCACCCACCCACCCTACATATACAATTAAAATTTAGATCAAAATAGTGTTTTAATTGTCCAAAAAATTATAATCACAAAATAATTTATTTTGTAGGAAAATTAAAATTAAATTCTAATTTTTTTAAATTAATAAATTCACCACGATTTTTGCATAAAAAATATTTTTGTTTGTAATCAAGCTTAGTTTAAAGTAATTAATAATTCTAACGCAATCGTGATGAAAATTTGTTTAGAACTTTTAAGTAATAATTTTTGTAATTAATCAAAAAAATAAATTATTTAACATTTTTCCGTTGACATTATTTCCACAGTTTTGAGGTATAAAATACATAACATGAACACTAAGTAATTAAAGTAATCTCTTTTGATTTTAATCATTTTGTTGGAAAAGTTTAAAAAATTGAAAAATGCGAATATGTGATTGATGTTTTAAAATGATGAAAAACTCGATTTTAATGATAGTTTTAAATATATATGTAGGGTGGGTGGGTGACCACTATCCCACCCTTCAATTATTTACACAGAAACCAAAATTTATTGTATTACAAGCGGATATTCTTAAGGGTTATAATTTTAGTTTTTTGTTTATTCAGCGCAAAAAATTTAATAAAAATCTTTCGTTAATGACGCAGAAATTGGAGGGTCGGTTAGAGGCCGCCCACCCACCTTACATATACAATGAATATTCAGTTAAAATGAGTGTTTTTAATTTCCAGAAAAATTATAATCAAAGAAGGAATTGTTTTGCAAGGAAACAAAAATCAAGTGAGACATTATTTAAAATTAATCAAAAAGAAATATATTAAAGTTTTTAAATTAAAATTACTTCCGCTTCATTGAAGTAAAAGAATCATAACATACAAACTTGTGTCGCTAATTTAATCTATTTGATTTTACTAATTTTGTTAAGAAAAGTTTTAACTATTAAAAAATGTTGTGATGAATATTTTTAAATGATTATAAACAGAGTTTTGATGAATGTTGCAAATGTATATGTAGGGTGGGTGGGTGGCCACTATCCCACCCTTCAATTATTTAAATATAAACCAAAATTTATTGTATTACAAGCGGATATTCTTAAGGGTTACAATTTTAGTTTTTTGTTTATTCAGCGCAAGAAATTTAATTAAAATCTTTCGTTAATGACGCAGAAATTGGAGGGTGGGTTAGAGGCCGCCCACCCACCCTAATATACAATTAAAATACAATTAAAAATAGGGGTTTTAATTTCCAGAAAAATATAAACAAAGAAAAAATCAAGTGAGACATTATTTAAAATTAATCAAAGAGAAATACATTAAAGTTTTAAAATTAAAATTACTTCCAGTTCATTGAAGTAAAAGAATCACAACATACAAACTTGTGTAGTTAATTTAATCTATTTGATTTTAAATATTTTGTTAAGAAAATTTTGATATATTGACAAATGTTGTGATGAATATTTTTAAATGATTATAAACAGAGTTTTGATGAAAGTTGCAAATATATATGTAGGGTGGGTGGGTGGCCACTATTCCACCCTCCAATTTTAAAAACATAAACCAAAGCTTATTGTATTGTAAATATATTTTCGCAAGTGTCCTCATCTTTATTTTTTTAAGTCCGCACAAGAAATTTAATAAAGACCTTTGATTAATGGCGCAGGAATTGTAGGGTGGGTTAAAGGCCGCCCACCCACCCTACATACACAATTTTAATCCAATTCAAAACAGTTTTACTGTATTAACATACAACAACGAAACTGTTTAGTTATGTAATTAAAATTCCCCATCGTATTTCAAAAGCACATTTTTGTTACATTGTAATTAAACCTTGTTTACGCATTAAAATAAACAAACATAATTTCGATTTACTATTTAAAGATCAAAGACCCACGTTTCCTTTGCCCGCCCGCTTAATTCAATCAATTAATCGAAGCGATGATAAATTAAATTCGGGTAATAAAAATTGATTTCGTTGCGAGCAGAATAATACGCGAACAAACATGGAAAATTTTCATTAATTAAAAGTACAATTTCACGAGTTGTTATTGTATATATTTATAGAGAAAAAAAAGTACGTATTTTTCGGGCGAAAGCCAACGATTATTAATAATTTTTGTTTTATATTCCCAGCGCGGAGTAATTTACAATGGGAATTTGTGTGTAAATTTTATCAAATGCGAACGTGTTAAATTAATAAACACGATGAATACTATTTTTTACGGTTTTATAAACATCATTTGAATGTTTGATTTATAATTTAGAAATGAATAAAACTAATGAAGAAAACAAATAATTGAAGATTCAATTATTTTTGCAATTGATTAATTATGATTAATCACTTCATGTAAATTCAAAAACCGTACAGTTATATTAAAGATGTAAATAATTAATTGTTAAGACTTTTTGAAGATTAACTAGTTTAAGAATGACAAGCTTAAATGTGTCCACTAACTATAACTACTAATTAACTATAGTAAAAACAAGGAGAAATTATTAATAAAGTATCCCAGACTTGATTAATAATTTCTATATTTTTTTTGATTGATTGTTTTATTGGCCTCTGATAGAAAATAAATCAATTTAATATATAATTAAATTAAATAATAATAAATTTAATAATTTATTATTATTATTATTATTCAAGTTGAATAATTTAACTTGGAAAAAATGTAAACGTTTCGCACTAATATTTATAATTCTCGGTGGAATACGCGCGTATAACTTTGTATGAAAATCTCCATAAATTAAACTGAAAACATAGGGGATAACAGATGCCACTCTGAAATAATCCCTCGCACATATTACGATTCAAATTTTCCAGGTATTAACTGAAACGATTCGTTTCAATAGAAAATGTTTGGAATATTAAGCGTAAACATGCTCAATAATTAATATACAATTACACATAATTTGAATATATTTATAGATTTATTTTCTACGTTAAGAAAAAACCATGTAAAGCTTTTTATACAAGCAATTTGTGAATATTAAAGTAAGCACATTAATTACCCTATAATTTATAAATTTAAAAAAATATTACTCAGAACAAATCATGGATTTTTTGTTATAATTTACACTATATAAATAAATGATGTTGGAATATTAAAGTAAACATATTAATTACTATATAATTTGAATATATTATAATGACGTTAGTTAACAAATTATGATTTTGTTTACACTGTAAATAATTATGTAATAAAATTAAATGCATTACTAATTCGTAGTATTTATAGCACCCATTATTCACAAGATAATAAGCACGTGACAAAAGAAATTTAATAGATTTATTGTGCGTCCCTGACACGGGACCAACAAGCCACCCATAAACCAGACTTACAGGGTTGTGCCTAAAATTTATTGACTTATACCCCAACCTAAGCCACTTATAAAATGATTCATAACGGTGATATTAACAAAAATATTTTACATCATGCGTAGAAAACTAATACTAAATCTACAATAATAATCACTGTCCAATAAAGAAAAAGAGAAGCAGCATAATAATTGTAATATCGGATTATTGTAATACTACCTTCAATAAAGATTCACTATGTTTTAACAACAAATAATTATTTGTAGTTGAAACATAATGAATTTTTCAATTCAGTGTAAGTATGTATGGATTACCACCTAGTAACGGTCGCAACCATTCTATTTATTCCATAAAGATGTTTATCTCTCTTTCTACAACAATAATTCTTATTCAGAAATTTATTTTATAATCTTATTGATGAATAAATATAAATTAAATAATACTAACTATATTTTTTTCTTCGATTAGAATAATTAAAGCTATCTATAGAGCGTGTAAATAAATCAAACGTATTTTTTTTTTGGGGTTTTAATAAATTCACGGATTTAACTTTGCGTAAAAATTTCCATAAATTGCACACGGGATGGCGGGGGATGATGCCACTCGGAAACAATCCCTTGTATATTGCGACCGTTTAAATTTTCCGGGTGAATAACTGAAATATGTCGTGTTATTATTAAAACCGCACTCGCTGGCAAATCTTCATATCCTCCACATTTAATAATGGCAAATGCAATTTTAAAAATGTTGAAAATACCTCAAAAATCTGTTTAATTTAAAAACTATTATTGGCTTTTAATAAAGTAATGAATTATATACATAATAGTTAAATTGCGTGGATTTTATCTAAAGTTTTCTGAACTGTTCTGAGTTCAGCATGTGTTCTTCCCCTCATACCCCTTCTTATACTTCAGATGATGGAAAGGTTGTTTACAATGAAGAAAAAAATTGGGAAATCAACAAAGTGCCTCATTGTAAACAATCCTTAATATTTCATATTTTATTTCATCTCAATTTTGCAGAAATTTTACTCCCAATTTTCTAAAATTTTCCAACAAGTCGGTAATTTTTCTTGTCTTGTTTTATTTGATTTGAATTTGATCTAGATATTTATCTATCAATTTATCAATTTTTAGTTAATTGGAGATTTCTAAAAACATTTCTTCGATCGATGTTTATTCTTGGGTTTTGTAAAGATTATAATCAATATAATTAGCACTGTTGTAAGACACAGTATGAAGAAAGGATACAAAAGTGTTATTTATATTCTTCCATCTTGAATAATTATAGCAAATAGTTCTTACAAATTTAAACTATTTCATGTATTCAATACTTTTTGCGCTACTTTCTGAATGGAATGAAATTTTCAAATTGGGTAAATTAAAGAACTTGTTATGTTCCAGAATTTTATTTTCAGTTACCTGACACGTGTTTCGATCTTTTACGAGTGTTGCTTCACTATTTCATGTTTTTTTTAATTATCAAATTTTCTAGAAAGTTTTCATTGGGATTTGCAGTTTTTGCTAGTCTCAATTTCAATTAAATTAAACTCTTTCTTCTCCCAGATTTCTACAATTCAGCAGCAACGTTCTTCCATTTTTCGAGTATTTCTGTATGATGAATTAAATACTCACTTAACCTGTGCTGAAACATTTTTATGTTAATTGTGGAACAACTCCAAGTGTTTAATTAACCTCTAATGGAGTATTTCTAATTCTTATTTAATTACAATGGATATGCTCAATTTGATATATGCTTTTAAAAACTTTTAGAATTTATTCTGAAGATTTCTAAAAGTTTCCACTGCTTATTATTTTATTTATTCATATTTTCTTAACGCCGGTGTTTAATTTGATCTATTTACTTAAAAACTATCCCTTTAGGTTTCTAGATTTCTCTAACCTCCCTTCGTCACAGTTTTCTAATGGAATTAATTGATTTCTAGATTCCTAGATTTTTTTAATATTCCTTTTTTTATTTTATCAGATTTTTAGGTTTCAGAAATTTTACTCTCCATTTGTTTTAGCAATTGCAATTTCATTATATGAGAATTTTTCATTACTTGTTTCATATGATTAGATTTTTTCCTAAAAATTTTTCTCAGAAGTTCAGTTTCAGTTTATTGAAAATTTCTTAAATGATCTCAACGATAATTTTCCTAGAAAAATTTAAAAGAAAGTTTAAATTTAATTTTGTATAAACTCTATTTAGAAGTTTCCCTAGAATTTTTGAATTTTTCATTTTTTGTTTTTGTAAAAACTTTAAAAATCTTAGTATTTTCATATTTTATTTGATGAAAGGTATTTTTTATATTCGAGCCGCATATTATTAGAATTTTAAAATAAATTCAAAACTTTTATTAGGGTTTCAACTAATTTCGAGTTACAACTAAAAGACAATTTTTACTTCGTTTATCTAACAAAAATATTCAGTAAAAATTGTGTTCAATTTGTATTAATGGTGTACAAGTAGAAGCCTCCATCCTAAACGAGTTTTCTGGATTTCTTTTTTAATACCTTATTTCATTTTAATTTTTCAGAAAATCTCTCCTAGATTTCTAGAATTCTATAGATATTTTCTTCAATTCTTCGAGTATTTTTAATTTTAAAGTTTTATAATAATATTAATTGCTTTTCTAGATTCCTATAATTATTTAATATCTCTTTTACAAATGAAAACAATTTTAACTTTGTTTTCTAAAATTGTAGTATCGTTTAAGAAAGTTTTTTATTTTAGGTTTCCAGAATTTTCCACAATAACTTCTTTTTTGTAAAGAAAGAAAGTAAAACTTTCGAGAAATGTTTGAAGGGTGGGTTAGATCAAAATTATATATTAAATATTCACCCAAAATCTTTCGTAAAAATTTACTGTTTGAAGGGTGGGTTAGATCATGAATATATATTAAATCTTTTCGTTTTTAGGAGAATATTTTATATCACAAAAATAAATTCGTAATTTTTTGTATTCATTAAAATCCTTATATATTTTACTAGTTGGATGGTGGCAAGGATGGCACCCACCCACCATACATATATAATTGTACTTATGTTACTCTAACTCTTTAGATTTCCTGAAATATTTAACAGAATTTAAATTGATGTAAAAAATATAAATAAAAATACTTCACCCTAAATGTTTCTATGTATATGTAGGGTGGGTGGGTGTCCACTATCTCACCCTCCAATTATTTAAACACAAGCGACGATTTCTAATAAAAATGTGTACTTATAAATTCCTCTGTCGTAAATAATATTTTTTTTTCGTCAATTCTTTATTAAAATTTACGTCTATATTTTACTGACCATGGGAAGGATGTAAAGGCACCCACCCGCCCTAGATGTATATTTTCACTTATCATATTGTTGCTATTTTTGGTTTTTTGAAATATTCAGCAGAATTTGTGTTGGTGTAAAAAATAAATCAAAATAGTTTTTAGCTTAAATTTTTCTGCATAATGTAGGGTGGGTGGGTGGCCACTATCCCACCCTTTAATTATATAAATACAAACGACGATTTTGTAATTAAAACGTATGCTTAATAACTCCTTTGTCATAAATAATGTACTTTTTTTCGTATTTTATTTTTCATTTATTAAAATTTACGTCACCTTTTACTATTCGAGGAATATATTTGAGGACACCCACCCACCCTATATTTATATTTTTACTTATCATTTTGTCACTGTTTGGATTTCTTGAAATATTCAGCAGAATTTGCGTTGATGTAAAAAATACGAATCAATATAGTTTTAGCTTAATTTTTTCTGTGTATATGTACGGTGGGTGGGTGTCCACTATCACACCCTTAAATTATCTTGATTACAAACGAAGATTTTTAATTGAAATCTATGCTTATTAATTCCTTTGTCATAATAAACTTTATTTCGTAACTTTTTAAAATTTATTTAAATTTACGTCTATCATTTACTATACGAGGGAAAGATGTAAGGGCACCCACCCACCCTACATGTATATTTTTACTTATCATAGTGTCACTGTTTGGATTCCTTGAAATATTCAGCTGAATTTTTGTTGATGTAAAAAATATAAATCAAAATAATCTCTAGCTTAAATTTCTCTGTGTATTTGTAGGGTGGGTGGGTGGCCACTATCCCACCCTCTAATTATCTGATTACAAACGACGATTTTTAATTAAAATGTATGCTCAATAACTTCTTTGTCATAAGTAATGTAAATTTTTTCGTAATTTGTTTTGTTTATTACAATTTAAGTATATCATTTACTATTCAAGGGAAGGATGTAAAGGCACCCACCCACCCTATATGTATATTTTTAGTTATCATATTGTCACCGTTTGGATTTCTTGAAATATTCAGCAGAATTTGTGTTGATGTAAAAAATATAAATCAAAACAGTCTTCAGCTTGAATTTATCTGTGTATATGTATGGTGGGTGGGTGGCCACTATCCCACCCTCCAATTATTTAAATACAAACGACAAATTTTAATAAAAATAAATGCTTACAAATTCTTCTGCCATAAATATTGTACATTTTTTTCCTACTTTTTTATCTATAGAAATTTACGTCTACTTTTATTGGTTGAGGAATGCATTTAAGGGCACCCACCCATCCTATATGTATATTTTCACTTATGATATTATCACTGTTTGGAATTCGTGAAATATTCAGATGAATTTGTGTTGATGTAAAAAGTATAAATCGAAATAATGTTTAGTTTAAAATTCTTCTGTGTATGTGTAGGGTAGGTGGGTGTCCACTATTCCACCCTCCAATTTTTTAAATATAAACGACGATTTTAAGAGAAACTTAAGCAAGAAGAAAATGTTAATATTATAAAACTATATAATTTTTTTCTTCGTAATTTTTCCATTTGTTAAAATTTGCTTACATGTTTTACTAGTTGGAGAATGAAATAGAGGTCACCCACCCACCCTACATATATAATTGCACTTATTTTACTACGAATCCTTGAGTTTCTTAAAATATTCAACAAAATTTGAGTTGATATAAAAATATTAGAAACAGTCTCCAGATTCAATTTTTTGGGCTATATGTAGGGTGGATGGGTGGCCACTATCCCACCCTTCAATTATCTGATTACAGACGACGATTTTTAAATAAAATGTGTGTTTATTAATTCCTTTGTCATAAGTAATGTACTTTTTTTCGTATTTTTTTAATTTAATAAAATTTACGTCAATCTTTTACTATTCGAGGGAAATATTTAAGGGCACCCACCCACCCTACATTTATATGTTCACTTATCATATTGTCACTGTTTGTATTTCTTGAAATATTCAACAGAATTTGAGCTGATGCAAAAAATATAAATCCAAACAATCTTTAGATTAAAATTTTCTGCGTATATGTAGGGTGGGTAGGGGGCCACTATCCCACCCTCCAATTATTTAAATACAAACGACAATTTTTAATAAAAATGTGTTGTTACGAATTCTTCTGTCGTAAATAATGTAGTACATTTTTTTTGCAATTTCTTTTTATTTATTAAACTTTACTTCTATATTTTACTGGTCTAAGAATAGTTAAAATTTTTCTGTGTATATGTAGAGTGGGTGGATGGCCACTATCCCACCCTCCAATGATCTGAATATAAAAGATGATTTTTAATTCAAAGGTATGCTTAATAACTTCTTTGTCATACATTTTTTTTCGTATTTTGTAAATTTACGTCTATATTTTACTATTTGAGGGAAATATTTAAGAGCACCCACCCACCCTACATGAATATGTTCACTTATCGTATTGTCAGTGTTTGGATTTCTTAAAATAATCAGCACAATTTGAGTTGATGTAAAAAAATATAAGTAAAAACAGTTTACAGCTTAAATTTTTCTGCGTATATGTAGGGTGGGTGGGGGGCCACTATTCCACCCTCCAATTTTTTAAATATAAACGACGATTTTAGTAGAAACTTAAGCAAGAAGAAAATGTTAATGTTATAAAACTATATAATTTTTTTCTTCGTAATTTTTCCATTTGTTAAAATTTGCTTGCATGTTTTACTAGTTGGAGAATGGAATAGAGGACATCCACCCACCCTACATATATAAATGCACTTATTTTACTACGAAACCGTGAGTTTCTTAAAATATTTAGAACAATTTGGGTTGATATAAAAAATATTATTAAAAACAATCTCCAGATTAAATTTTTATGTGTATATGTAGGGTGGGTGGGTGTCCACCATCCCACCATTCAATTATCTGATCACAAACGACGATTTTTAATTAAAATGTATGCTTAATAACTCTTTTGACATAAATAATGTACTTTTACTTTTGTAATTTTTGTTATTTATTAAAATATGCGTCATCTTTTACTATTCGAGGTAAGGATGTCAAGGCACCCACCCACCCTAGATGTATATTTTCACTTACCATATTTTCTTGAAAATTTCAGCAGAATTTGTGTTAATGTAAAAAAAATTAAGTTTCAGCTTAAATTTTTCCGTGTATATGTATGGTGGGTGGGTGGCCACTATCACACCCTCCAATAATTAAAATCTAAACAACTATTCTTGATAGAAATTTACGCACAAGAGGATGACAATATTATATAATGTACATATTTCCTTTCGTGTTTTCTTATTATTTATTAAAATTAATTCACATGTTTTAACTAGTTGGAGGGTGGTATAGAGGACACCCATTTATCCTACACATTTAATTCCACTTATGATACTATGACTTTCGTGATTTTTTGAAATATTCAGGTGTTATTGAGTTAATGTAAAATATAAATGAAAATAGTATTCTGATTAAATTTTTAAATTTATATGTAGGGTGGGTGGGTGTCCACTATCACACCCTCCAATTATTAAAA
The DNA here is from genome assembly GCA_963969525.1 of Ontholestes murinus. Lineage (NCBI taxonomy): Eukaryota > Metazoa > Arthropoda > Insecta > Coleoptera > Staphylinidae > Ontholestes > Ontholestes murinus. The sequence continues at coordinate 74,054,872 of OZ018391.1, forward strand.
TCTAAACAACTATTCTTGATAGAAATTTATGCACAAGAGAATGCCTAGGTTATAAAATGTGCATTTTACTTTTCGTTTTTTCTTGTTATTTATAAAAATTCATTGACATGTTTTAAATAGTTGGAGGGTGGCATAGAGGACACCCATTTATTCTAGACATGTAATTTCACTTATGATACTATGACTTTCGTAATTTTCTGATATATTCAGCTGTTATTGAGTAAAAATTAAAATCAAAACAGTATTCTGATTAAAATTTTAGGTGTATATGTAGGGTGGGTGGGTGGCCACTATAACACCCTTCAATTGTTACAATCTAAACAATGATTTTTAATAGAAATTTATGCACAAGAGGATGCCCTTGTTACATAACGTACTTTTTTGCTTGTATTTATAAAATTTCTCTCACATGCTTCAGTAATTGGAGGGTGGCATAGAGGACACCCTTTTTTCCTAAATATTTAATTCTACTTATGATACTTATCGTAATTTTCTGAAATATTCAACAGTTATTGAGTTAATGTAAAAATTTGAATCAAAATAGTTTTAGCTTAAATTTTTCTGCGTATATGTAGGGTGGGTGGGTGGCCACTATCCCACCCTCCAATTATTTAAATAAAAACAACGATTTTTAATAAAAATACATATATTAACACATCAAACAACTCAATGTCACCCTTTGATACACCATATCAAGTTTCATCGCAAGTTATTTTATTAGATGCATATTTCCACCAACATCAAACCGGCGCACAGTGTGGGATTTTACAAATCTAGCTGGAAAAAAATGTAAATTATAATAAAACATCTTTTTGAATTGTATTAGTTAATTTAGGACGTAAAATAAGTTTGTAAAATATAATCCACGCATATTTCTACAGAAATCTATATACATTTTTACATACTTTTTTTTTATTTTGTCGTAGGATGGATATATTTTTAGCTGCTTATCTAATGTCGATTTTCTAATAATTTCATATTTTTTGTACGTTAATTATGTTGTACTTATCAATGCCAATGCTTCTTCTGCAGAATACTGAGGTGTTTGTTGGCCTGTGGTATGAAAAGCTTTCTTCCCTTTAGTTCGTCTTTTTGGACTTGAAAGCAATTGCTGCAACATAGAAGGAGCAGTTCTTTTGCCAGATTTCCTAAACTTAACTTTGAACTAAAGTCTTTTTTCGGAAGCCCACTTTTTTGCACTCTAGATTCTACTTGTACTGGGTGCATCCAAATTAATTATTGTAACAGTAGTATTTAATCAATTATTGAACTTGTTTAAAAACATATTTTTATTGCGATGATACGCCTTCTATCTTTGGTTGAATCTGATCGTGAAAGAATGAACAGTCCGGTTTAATTCGTCTTACGTTATTTTAAAACAATGATGTATATTAAATTTACTTTTAAGGTAATCCACAAGTCATTTTCAGTCGCAGAAGAAATTGATCGTGGGTTATTATCGTCACTTTTTAACACTTGGATATCTTTGAAATACGCAATTTATCGCACTTAAAATTTTATTGTATATATTCTAGATGGATCTATAATTATAAAAAATATAAAATCATGGCGTACAAAGGTGTACAAAAATTTTGGCAGTCTAATGAAATCACCACTTCTAAGTAATTTCTGATTTTTTTATTGAATATTCTTTGCTAAAATTTTATTAAAAATACATAATTGAGGAATCTTTCTTAGGGTACAATATAAACTACATACCTTGATGTAAATTATCCATGGCAAAAATGTTGTCACAAATAAATACTTTATATAATACGACCTTCACAATTTACGCGTAAGGAATGACTGCGAAGCGGTTTTGAAGTGACAAATATTTAACCTCTTTTGTCGAACGATTGACAATAAAGCCGGGCATCTACAGATTTTATATTTTGCTAATGGCATATTTAGTACCTCAGCTAAGCATTTAGTGGGTTATAAATAAATATTTTGTATGTTGTTTTTAGCACTTTTTTCCTCCTGGATTCGCAAAATCCCACACTGTGCGGCGGTGCAAGTTTGATGTTGGCGGAACTGGCACACACATCACTTGGGATATCTCGTGCGCGGAAGTTGAAAGTGTTGATGTACAATTGTATACACGACGGCGAGACATGTAAAATATTCCCCTCGAGTAGAAATAGTTACACGTCTGAATCACAATTATTAAAGTTACTATCAAATAAATTTAATCAAAATTTAATTAGTAAGTGCCTATTATGGTTAACCATTTTCTTTATATTTATTAAAATTTACGTCTATATTTTACTGATCAAGGGATGGGTTTGAGGCCATCCACCCACCCTACAACCAGTCGGTCGCAACCATCATTATTTTTTAAGCAAAAGGAATAAAAATATTACTATTGTTTATAAGTATTATTCTATGTGTTAACAAAAATGGTCTAAATATTTATATACATGAATTTTAATAGACTGAGTTCACGTATGATGATCTTCCACTTTCGCCCAGAGTCTTATGAATTTATCCATGACAAACATGATGCATATTTTATTTGATTTTGCCATATATTTTAGTGTATGAAATTGTGGTTTCTATCATACCGACAGCCAATAATTATATATTATTTTTAAATTTCAGAATGGATATTGAGGAATTACGAACTGGTCACAGAGTCCACCATCCGCAAACCCACACCAATCAAGAGATGAACGATCATAAGACCGTCAAGTGGCTCTCGAACGCCGTGTCCGAGGTGCGTCTCGAACTCGGCGAGCTGCAGTCCACCCTCAACTCGACCTCCTTCCTCCAAAACCGCGAGGAAGTCGACGGCGAGATGCGTCTGCTGCGGACGGACGTCTCCAATCTCAACAAAGAGCTGGAGACCGCCAGGAACAGGAACGCCAAGTACGAGGCCGAAGTGCTCGAGATCCGCGAGGAACTCAATTCCCTCAAGGAGCACTCGAGAGCAACAGCTGTTCTCTGCGGCAAGACAAAGAACCAGGTAATTTATTCGCTAATTAAACGCCGGACGGGTTTCGATGCTCGAAACGGTTTAGGAAAAATAAGGGGTGCATTAATTGCGCGAATTAATTAAATTAAAAAAGGGCGCACCTTTTTTTTGCTCTCCTTCTTCTTCCGCGGATATTAAAGCGGCCGAACAGATTTAAAAACGGAGTTAATCAAAAGAAAAGGGACGATAAAGAGAGCCCCCCCTCTCGAGTGGCTCGAGTGTTTCCTTCAGAAAATTCCTGGGACAATGGAATGCCGGAATGACTTCCTCTCGGTTTTATGCTCCTGTTTTAATTATTCAGAAGAGGCGGTTTTAATAAATAATTACTGTTTCATTCTGCTTAACCAGTTCTCGTCCGTTATTATTTCTTTCCCTTTACACGGACAGCTGTGAATGTCAGTAATGTAATTATGGGGATGTAATTGTACGGATGTTTCAATCTAAAATGTTAACCAACAAAAAAAATATGGATAATGGTAATAAAAAGTTGAAATGGATTTTCAAAAAATAAGTACCTTAACAATCAACACGATGATAAACATAAAAATAAATTTTCTGTAGACACGTGTTTTGATCACTAAGATCTCGTGAGTGCAGCTTGATTTAATTTTCTATTTTATTATAATTAAATATTTGTAATAATCATTTAATCAAGGTTAAATAGTATATAAAATTATTAAATAAACTATAATAACATTCTTTTTCTATAATTATTACTATGATCAAACAATGTAATCAATAGCAATTACATTAATGTAATTAATTGAAGGTATAAAAATTTGTATTTTATATTTTTATTGTCGAATTTAATAAACAAACATTTTGAAACAATTTCAGCTTATTTCATTAATTTGCAGCGAGTTTCAGTGCACAAAAATTATTAAAGTAAACAATTAAGCCCAGCCATAGCATTTAATCCAGTTTTATGATACGCAACGTTTGTATCTATATACATACAATATTTTTTATAGCACTGAATGAAATTAAACATTAAATTAATTGAAATATCAAATGTCACAAATCCCTCTTGTACGAAGAGAAGGATCGACATCGGGTCAGGACCGGAGGGATCGTGGGAAAGCGCGGGGTGTGATTTTCGTTTTTTTTTCTTGTGTTTGTGTGTGTCTTCGTTTCGTTCGTCTTTATATTTTCATGCCGCCACTTTTGGGGCCCCTCGTGTGACCCCTCGCGAGCTTTCCCATGGGCCGGAGGTGAGCGCGAGCGACGCGTTCCTGTGAGAAAGAGGAATAAATTGGGCCCCTGACGAACTCTTCTCTTGTTTGTTCCTTTCTGTCTGCTCGAGTGTGTTTGTGTGTGTGTTTACGAGTGTGTCTGGGCACGATTTCATCTTGTGTTCCGTGTGAACCACCCAATTTTATCGCGACGCACGTAAATCATACACAGTGGGAAAAAAATTCACACGGATACAAGTAATCAAAAAATTAACATGAAAGAAATGATAAAAAAAAATAGCAAATTCCTCGTATTTATTCAACTGTAAATGCAATAGACCCTAGAACTAATCCTTGAGGAACACCACGCTAGATGGCATCTAAACCACCATTCAGTAAAATATGTACAAAGATGCTAGATGGCATCTAAACCACCCTCCAATCAGTAAAATATGTACAAAGATTCTTCGATAAAAAATGTGTGCATAAATAATTGAAAACGAATTGTAATTATGGAGTTTTTATTTATTGAATTAATAATTAAAACCCTTGAGTATGTTTTAGTGATTGGAGGGTGGGATAGTGGCCACCCACCCACCCTACATATACTTGGAAACATTATTACCCACTCTCTTGCCGTTTCAAATAATTTAATTGCAGAATTATTTGCGTGGAAAAAAAATTAATTGATTAAATTTAACATAAGTTTCAATATAAATTTATCGTTTACTTTAAGTAATATTAAGGTTAAATACAATCCACTAAAGAATTTTTATTAAATTTTTACTCTAATCTAAAATTTTGTATACTTATTTTTTAACAAAGAATTTTATTTTTTAATTCCCCGCAAACTTAACAACTATCAATGATTGAAATTTAAATGTATATGTAGGGTGGGTGGGTGTCCTCTATCCCACCCTCCAACCAGTAAAACACACTCGAGTGTTTTATTTATTAATTTAATTTATTAAAATCAATCGTATTAAATTTAATCGAGGTGAATTATTATCAAGATTTTACAGATAAACTTTTGCGCATGTTTTACTCATTGAAGGGTGGTATTGTGGCCACCCACCCACCCTACATATACATGAAAACTATAATTCGTACCGCCTTGTTGTTTGCAGATAAATTTACTGCAGAATTTATAGTGTAGATAAAAATAACAAACATAAATAAAACTTATAATCGTAAAACAATATTTTACTCCATTTTATTGTAATTTAATAAATTTTATAAACCATAAAATAGTTAGTAATAAGATTTATATGTATATAAAAGGGTGATGGCTTTTAACCCACCCTCCAATCAGTAAAATATGTACAAAGATTCTTTGATGAAAAATGTGTGCATAAATAATTGAAAACGAATTGTAATTATTGAGTTTTTATTTATTGAATTAATAATTAAAACCCTTGAGTATGTTTTAGTGATTGGAGGGTGGGATAGTGGCCACCCACCCACCCTACATATACTTGGAAACATTATTACCCACTCTCTTGCCGTTTCAAATAATTTAATTGCAGAATTATTTGCGTGGAAAAAAAATTAATTGATTAAATTTAACACAAGTTTCAATATAAATTTAACGTTTACTTTAAGTAATATTAAGGTTAAATACATTCCACTAAAGAATTTTAATTATATTTTTACTCTAAACTAAAATTTTGTAAACTTATTTTTTAACAAAGAATTTTATTTTTTAATTCTCCGCAAACTTAACAACTATCGATGATTGAAGTTTAAATATATATGTAGGGTGGGTGGGTGGCCTCTATCCCACCCCCCAACCAGTAAAACATACTCGAGGGTTTTATTTATTAATTTATTTTATTAAAATCAATCGTATTAAATTTAATCGAGGTGAATTATTATCAAGATTTTACAGATAAACTTTGCGCATGTTTTACTCATTGAAGGGTGGTATAGTGGCCACCCACCCACCCTACATATACATGAAAACTATAATTCGTACCGCCTTGTTGTTTGCAGATAAATTTACTGCAGAATTTATAGTGTAGATAAAAATAACAAACATAAATAAAACTTATAATCGTAAAACAATATTTTACTCCATTTTATTGTAATTTAATAAATTTTATAAACCATCAAATAGTTAGTAATAAGATTTATATGTATATAAAAGGGTGATGGCATCTAACCCACCCTCCAATCAGTAAAATATGTACAAACATTATTTGATGAAAAATGTGTGCATAAATAATTGAAAACGAATTGTAATTATGGACTGTCTATTTATTGAAATAATAATTAAAACCCTTGAGTGTGTTTTAGTGATTGGAGGGTGGGACAGTGGCCACCCACCCACCCTACATATGCTTGGAAACATTATTACCAACTCTCTTGCCGTTTCAAATAATTTAATTGCAGAATTATTTGCGTGGACAAAAAAATTAATTAATTAAATTTGACATAAGTTTTAATATAAATTTAACGTGAACTTTAATTTATATTAAGATTAAATACAAACCCCTAAAGTATTTTAATTACATTTTTACTCTAAACTAAAATTTTGTAAACTTATTTTTTAACAAAGAATTTTATTGTTTAATTCTCCGCAAACTTAACAACTATTAATGATTGTAGTTTAAATGTATATGTAGGGTGGGTGGGTGGTCTCTATCCCACCCTCTAACCAGTAAAACATACTCGAGGGTTTTATTTATAAATTTATTTTATTAAAATCAATCGTATTAAATTTAATCGAGGTGAATTATTATCAAGATTTTACAGATAAACTTTTGCGCATGTTTTACTCATTGAAGGGTGGTATAGTGGCCACCCACCCACCCTACATATACATGAAAATTATAATTCGTACCGCCTTGTTGTTTGCAGGTAAATTTACTGCAGATTTTATAGTGTAGATAAAAATAACAAAAATAAATAAAACTTATAATTCTAAAACAATATTTTATTGAATTTTATCGCAATTTAATAAATTTTATAAACCACAAAACAGTTAGGAATAAGGTTTATATGTATATAAAAGGGTGATGGCTTCTAACCCACCCTCCAATCAGTAAAATATGTACAAACATTCTTTGATGAAAAATGTGTGCATAAATAATTGAAAACGAATTGAAATTATGGAGTTTTTATTTATTGAATTAATAATTAAAACCCTTGAGTATGTTTTAGTGATTAGAGGGTGGGATAGTGGCCACCCACCCACCCTACATATACTTGGAAACATTATTACCAACTCTCTTGCCGTTTCAAATAATTTAATTGCAGAATTATTTGCGTGGAAAAAAAAATTAATTGATTAAATTTGACATAATTTCAATATAAATTTAACGTTTACTTTAAGTAATATTAAGGTTAAATACAATCTACTAAAGAATTTTAATTAAATTTTTACGCTAATCTAAAATTATGTAAACTTATTTTTTAACAAAGAATTTTATTTTGTAATTAACCGCAAACTTAACAACCATCAATGATTGAAATTTAAATATATATGTAGGGTGGGTGGGTGGCCTCTATCCCACCCTCCAACCAGTATAACATACTCGAGGGTTTTATTTATTAATTTATTTCATTAAAATCAATCGTATTAAATTTAATCGAGGTGAATTATTATCAAGATTTTACAGATAAACTTTGCGCATGTTTTACTCATTGAAGGGTGTTATGGTGGCCACCCACCCACCCTACATATACATGAAAACTATAATTCGTACCGCCTTGTTGTTTGCAGATAAATTTACTGCAGAATTTATAGTGTAGATAAAAATAACAAACATAAATAAAACTTATAATCGTAAAACAATATTTTACTCCATTTTATTGTAATTTAATAAATTTTATAAACCATAAAATAGTTAGTAATAAGATTTATATGTATATAAAAGGGTGATGGCTTCTAACCCACCCTCCAATCAGTAAAATATGTACAAACATTCTTTGATGAAAAATGTGTGCATAAATAATTGAAAACGAATTGTAATTAATGATTTTTTATGTATTGAATTAATAATTAAAACCCTTGAGTATGTTTTAGTGATTGGAGGGTGGGATAGTGGCCACCCACCCACCCTACATATGCTTGGAAACTTTATTACTAACTCTCTTGCCGTTTCAAATAATTTAATTGCAAAATTATTTGCGTGGACAAAAAAAATTAATTGATTTAATTTAACATAAGTTTCAATATAAATTTAACGTTTACTTTAAGTAATATTAAGGTTAAGTACAATCCACTAAAGAATTTTAATTAAATTTTTACTGTAATCTAAAATTTTGTAAACTTATTTTTTAACAAAGAATTTTATTTTGTAATTCCCCGCAAACTTAACAACTATCAGTGATTGTAGTTTAAATATATATGTAGGGTGGGTGGGTGGCCTCTATCCTACCCTCCAACCAGTAAAACATACTCGAGGGTTTTATTTATTAATTTAATTTATTAAAATCAATCGTATTAAATTTAATCGAGGTGAATTATTATCAAGATTTTACAGATAAACTTTGCGCACGTTTTACTCATTGAAGGGTGGTATAGTGGCCGCCCACCCACCCTACATATACATGAAAATTATAATTCGTACCGCCTTGTTGTTTGCAGGTAAATTTACTGCAGATTTTATAGTGTAGATAAAAATAACAAAAAATAAATAAAACTTGTAATCGTAAAACAATATTTTACTCCATTTTATTGTAATTTAATAAATTTTATAAACCATAAAATAGTTAGTAATAAGATTTATATGTATATAAAAGGGTGATGGCATCTAACCCACCCTCCAATCAGTAAAATATGTACAAACATTCTTTGATGAAAAATGTGTGCATAAATAATTGAAAACGAATTGTAATTATTGAGTTTTTATTTATTGAATTAATAATTAAAACCCTTGAGTATGTTTTAGTGATTAGAGGGTGGGATAGTGGCCACCCACCCACCCTACATATGCTTGGAAACTTTATTACCAACTCTCTTGCCGTTTCAAATAATTTAATTGCAAAATTATTTGCGTGGAAAAAAAATTAATAGATTAAGTTTAACATAAGTTTCGATATAAATTTAACGTTTACTTTAAGTAATATTAAGGTTAAATACAATCCACTAAAGAATTTTAATTAAATTTTTACGCTAATCTAAAATTATGTAAACTTATTTTTTAACGAAGAATTTCATTTTGTAATTCCCTGCAAACTTAACAACTATAAATGATTATAGTTTAAATATATATGTAGGGTGGGTGGGTGGCCTCTATCCCACCCTCCAACCAGTAAAACATACTCGCGGGTTTTATTTATTAATTTAATTTATTAAAATCAATTGTATTAAATTTAATCGAGGTGAATTATTATCAAGATTTTACAGATAAACTTCGCGCATGTTTTACTCATTGAAGGGTTGTATAGTGGCCACCCACCCACCCTACATATACTTATAAACTATAATTCGTACAGTCTTGTTGTTTGCAGGTAAATTTACTGCAGATTTTATAGTGTAGATAAAACTAACAAAAATAAATAAAACTTTTAATAGTAAAACAATATTTTACTCCATTTTATTGTAATTTAATAAATTTTATAAACCATAAAATAGTTAGTAATAAGATTTATATGTATATAAAAGGCTGATGGCTTTTAACCCACCCTCCAATCAGTATAATATGTACAAACATTATTTAATGAAAAATGTGTGCATAGATAATTGAAAACGAATTGTAATTATTGAGTTTTTATTTATTGAATTAATAATTAAAACCCTTGAGTATGTTTTAGTGATTGGAGGGTGGGATAGTGGCCACCCACCCACCCTACATATACTTGGAAACATTATTACCAACTCTCTTGCCGTTTCAAATAATTTAATTGCAGAATTATTTGCGTGGAAAAAAAATTAATTGATTAAATTTAACACAAGTTTCAATATAAATTAAACGTTTACTTTAGGTAATATTAAGGTTAAATACAATCCATTAAAGAATTTTCATTTAATTTTTATTCTAATTTAAAATTTAGTAAACTTATTTTTTAACAAAGAATTTTATTTTTTAATGCCCCGCAAACTTAACAACTATCAATGATTGTAGTTTAAATATATATGTAGGATGGGTGGGTGGCCTCTATCCCACCCTCCAACCAGTAAAACACACTCGAGGGTTTTATTTATTAATTTATTTTATTAAAAATCAATCGTATTAAATTTAATCGAGGTGAATTATTATCAAGATTTTACAAATAAACTTTGCGCATGTTTTACTCATTGAAGGGCGGTATAGTGGACACCCACCCACCCTGCATATACATGAAAACTATAATTCGTACCGCCTTGTTGTTTGCAGGTAAATTTATTGCAGATTTTATAGTGTAGATAAAAATAACAAAAATAAATCAAACTTATAATCGTAAAACAATATTTTACTCCATTTTATTGTAATTTAATAAATTTTATAAACCATAAAAGAGTTAGTAATAAGGTTTATATGTATATAAAAGGGTGATGGCTTCTAACTCACCCTCCAATCAGTAAAATATGTACAAAGATTCTTTGATGAAAAATGTGTGCATAAATAATTGAAAACGAATTGTAATTATTGAATTTTTATTTATTGAATTAATAATTAAAACCCTTGAGTATGTTTTAGTGATTGGAGGGTGAAATAGTGGCCACCCACCCACCCTACATATACTTGGAAACATTATTACCAACTCTCTTGCCGTTTCAAATAATTTAATTGCAGAATTATTTGCGTGGACAAAAAAATTAATTGATTTAATTTAACATAAGTTTCAATATAAATTTAACGTTTACTTTAAGTAATATTAAGGTTAAATACAATCCACTAAGGAATTTTAATTAAATTTTTACTATAATCTAAAATTTTGTAAATTTATTTTTTAACAAAGAATTTTATTTTTTAATTCCCCGCAAACTTAACAACTATCAATGATTGTAGTTTAAATATATATGTAGGGTGGGTGGGTGGCCTCTATCCCACCCTTCAACCAGTAAAACATACTCGAGGGTTTTATTTATTAATTTATTTGATTAAAATCAATCGTATTAAATTTAATCGAGGTGAATTATTATCAAGATTTTACAGATAAAGTTTTGCGCATGTTTTACTCATTGAAGGGTGGTATAGTGGCCACCCACCCATCCTACATATACATGAAAACTATAATTCGTACCGCCTTGTTGTTTGCAGGTAAATTTACTGCAGATTTTATAGTGTAGATACAAATAACAAAAATAAATAAAACTAACCCACCCTCCAATCAGTAAAATATGTACAAAGATTATTTGATGAAAAATGTGTGCATAAATAATTGAAAACGAATTGTAATTATGGAGTTTTCATTTATAGAATTAATAATTAAAAGTATCTAATGTTCAATCAAAACATTTATACTATGCTTAATCCATAATTTTCAAAATTTAGTCTGAACAAAGTAAACAACTTATGGATCATCTAATTTTGGAAACTTATAGATTAATCTTCATAAGTTCTTAATTTATAAGTTTGGTGATGGGATATTAAGTGCTCTACTGACACAACAAGGTGTACCCCAAGGATCAACGCTAGAGTCCATTATATTTATAATTAAACAAATTAAAAAAATTCTCTTCATTTTAAACCCTATACATATTTCAGTATTCACTTTTACATTTCTTTACTTATACGTTACTAACACTGATCCTTGAGGAACACCTTGCTGTATCATTAGAACACTTAATATTCCATCATCAAACTTATTAATTAAGAACTTACGTTGATTTATCTATAATTTTGATGATGTAATTGGCCATCAGCTTTCCGTTAATGCGATGCTCTTTTGCTTGGCGCTGGTAGTAAATTAGGACGGGAAACAATGCTCTTTCCGGCGCGTCGTCCGTAAACTTATGTAAATTTCGGCTGGATGCATGCATTCATGACTTTTTCCGCGCGTAAAATTCGATCCTTATCGTCCGGACGGGCTTAAATTAAATTTACATTAAACGAACGGGTACGACCCTGACCCGACGCCGGATCTAAACAAACGGACCGCGCCGTATCTGATCCTCCGGGTCTGTACGAGAAATACACCACTGCAACTCTTCCAAACCTACTAAAAGCAAAAAATAAAAAATAAAAGATATTATCATCCAAAAACATAAGAAGAATTAAATACTATGTTTAATACGAATTACCACCTAGTTAACTGTGACACTTCTTTTTGAAAGTACGAATTTCTGTGTTTCAGGATGACGAGTATATTCGTCAAACTCAGTTAACTGGTTAATAATTAAAATTAATCATTACTAAATCATGATGATGATTACGACCCTTACTACATGGCTTATAAGCATTACTTTTCATATAATTCAAAATCCTTTGCAATTTCTATTATTGTATTACATCATCGGTAAACCCTTTTCGTTTGGTCTTCTCGTTTAAGATGTTAATTCGGCGTTTTGTAATTTTTTTTTTTATCTAAGCGTCGCGAATTAAAAGCGGAGCGCAGCCTCGACCCCAAAGTTAATCATAAGTTTTCCAGGTGGAAATCGATGCGCGGTGGTGGGTGGGAGTCACGAGGGGTGAAAAGTCGTCGCTAGGGGGGGGTGGAGGTGGAGACATGCATTATTAATCCGGCGTCGCGACGCTCCCAGTCGAATTAAAAGTTTCCGGGAGGGGAAAGGGCGCGGCGCGGTCGCGATAAATGACCCGACCGTCTAATTGTGTTATTAATGTCGGCGCACCCCCCCCGGAATCAATGCCGCGGCGGTATCGGCGAGGACATCGCCTAACTTTCTCCGGTGTTAACAATATAAAGATAACAGAAAAAAAAAATGATGGAAATCAATTTAAGTCCATTAAAACTTCTAAACAAAAATAAGTGCAGAACAGGATAACTGAAAAACTAGTATAAATATGTTTATGACCAAATTTATATTCAATAAAATACTCGCTTATGATGTATGGGTTGGAGGGTGGGATAGTGGCCTCCCACCCACCCTACATATACATAGAAACTTTAACTACTGACACTGTTTTAGTTCGCTGAAACCAAAACACGAATTGTGCAGATGTTTAAATGATTTTATAAACACTATTATAGCTTACGTTTCAATGTATATGTAGGGTGGGTGGGTGGCCACTATCACACCCTTAAATTTTAAACTATCAGCGACGCTTTTCTTATTACAAATATTTAAAGAAATTATGTTTACGAACTATATTTAATATAAATCTGTTGATAATCAAATATATATTTAACAAACCTCTCGTTTATGATATATGGATTGGAGAGTGGGATAGAGGCCACCCACCCACCCTACATATACATAGAAATTTTAACTACTAACACTGTTTTAATAGACTAAAACAGACATTGATTGTGTAGATGTTTGAAATGATTTTATAAGCATTGTTGTAGTTTAAGTTTCAATGTAATTGTAGGTGGGTATCCACTATTCCACCCTTCAATTTTAAATTATTAACTACGCTTTTCTTTTAAAATATATTTAATTAATGAACTTTATATGCAAAATTCACTATAAATCTGTTTATTTTGAATAGCACCATTAAATACTATTACTATTATTTAATTTATATTCATCAAAACACTCTTTTATGATGTAGAGGTTGGAGGGTGGGATAGAGGCCATCCACCTACCCTACATAAGTTTTAATACTTTTGCCACTGTTACTGCTTTGGTTCCGTAAAACAATAACAGAGATTTTGTAGATGTTGTTAACAAATTTAAAAGTACTGTTGTAGTTTAAGTTCCAATGTATATGTAGGGTGGGTGGGTGGCCACTATCCCACCCTTCAATTTTAAATTATAAACACCTGTTCCTTTATGTAACATATTTAAAAAAAAACTAAGTTACATGCCAAATCTTATATGAATCTGATTAAATTTAAATTAAATATACAAAGAAAGGAAGTTTACATGTAAAATCCAGAACAAATAAAAAGCTTATGATTAAATTTATATTCACAAAAACACTTCTTTATAATGTATGGGTTGGTGGGTAGATTATGGGCCACCCATCCATCCTAAATAAATTTTGATACTTTCGCAACAGTTGCTGACTTATTATTTACTAAAATAGCAAAAGAGATTTTACAGATATTGTTAATGAATTATAATAACTGTTCTAACTCCAGTTTCATTGTAAATGTAGGGTGGGTGGGTGGCAACTATCTCACCCGTCAATTTTAAATTAATAACGACTCTATACATTAAATTTATTTTAAGTTTACAACTAAAATCTAGTATAAATCTCCTGATAATCAATTCAATAACACTCTTTTATGATATATGAATTGGAGAGTGGGATAGAGGCCACCCACCCACCCTACATATGTTCTAGTACTTTCACCACTGCTTCTCTTTTAGTTTGCTTAAACAATAACAGAGACTATTTATATGTTGTTATCTAACATTTTAAGCACTGTTGTAGTTTATGTTTCTATGTATATGCAGGGTGGGTGGGTGGCCACTATCCCACCCTTCAATTTTAAATTAATAACGACTCTTTTTATTTAATTTTTTCTTTTAATGAAGTTTACAACTAAAATCTTGTATAAATCTTCTGATGATCAAATTTAAATTCATTAACACTCGTTTATGATGTATGGATTAGAGGGTGGGATAGAGGCCACCCACCCGCCCTACATATATTTTGGTACTTTCGTCACTGTTACTGTTTTAGTTCGCAAAAACAGTATTAGAAGTTATGAAGATGTTTTTTTTTATTTTTAACCACTGTTGTAGCTTACGTTTCAATGCATATGTAGGGTGGGTGGGTGGCCACTATCCTACCTTCCAATTTTAAATCAAAAACGTTGTTTTTCCTACAATAAATATTTACAGAAATGTAAATAAAGTTTACGTGAAAAATTCAGTGTAAATCTGCTTATGATGAAATTTATATACACTAAAACACTCATTTATGATGTATAGGTTGGAGGGTGGGATAGAGGCCACCCACCCACCCTACATATGTTTTAATACTTTCGCCACTGTTACTGCTTTAGTTCGTCAAAACATTAACAGAAATTTTGTGGATGTTTTAATAAATTTAAAAGTACTGTTTTAATGTAAGTTTCAATGTATATGTAGGGTGGGTGGCCACTATCCTACCCTTTAAACCAATATATTTGGCCCCTATTTACACTTCAATTTTAAAATATAAACGTCGCTTTTCTTATAAAATTATTATCATAAAATAATGAACTTTACAAACAAAATCCAGTAAAAATCTACTTATGATCAATGATATTCAGCAAAACATTTGTTTATGATGTATAGGTTGGGGGGTGGGATAGAGGCCACCCACCCACCCTACATATGTTTTGGTCATTTCGCCACTGTTACTGTTTCAGTTCGCTAAAACAATACCAGAAATTTTATAGATGTTGTTAATAAATTTAAAAGTAGTGTTGTACTTTAAGTTTTCATGTATATGTAAGGTGGGTGGGTGGCCACTATCCCACCCTTCAATTTTAAATCATTAACAACATTTTCCTATGCAAAATATTTAAAAAAAACGAAGATTAAATACAAAATCCAGTATAAATATGCTTATGATGAAATGGATATTCAACAAAACACTCGTTTATGATATACGGATTGGAGGGTGCGATAGAGACCACCCACCCACCCTACATATACATAGAAACTTGAACTACTGGCACTGTTTTAGTTCGCTAAAACCAAAACATTGATTGTATAGATGTTGTAAATGATTTTATAATCACTGTTGTAGTTTAAGTTTCAATGTATATGTAGGGTGGATGGGTGGCCACTATCCTACTCTCTAATCCAATATATTTTGCCCCTATTTACATTTCAATTTTAAAATATAAACGTCGCTTTTCTTATAAAATTATCATCATAATATAATGAACTTTACAAACAAAATCCAGTTTAAATATACTTATGATCAATGATATTTAACTAAACACGCGTTTATGATGTATATATTGGAGGGTGGAATAGAGGCCACCCACCCACCCTACATATGTTTTTGTAATTTCGCCACTGTTACTGTTTCAGTTCCCTAAAACAATACCAGAGATTTTATAGATGTTGTTAATAAATTTAAAAGTACCTGTTCTAGTTTAAGATTCGGCGTATATGTAGGGTGGGTGGGTGGCCACTATCACACCCTTCAACCATTAATCATTAACAACGATTTTCTTATGCAAAATATTTAAAAAAAAAAACGAATATTAAATACAAAATCCAGTATAAATATGCTTATGATGAAATGGATATTCAACAAAACACTCGTTTATGATATACGGATTGGAGGGTGCGATAGAGGCCACCCACCCACCCTACATATACATAGAAACTTTAACTACTGACACTGTTTTAGTTCGCTAAAACCAAAACATTGATTGTATAGATGTTGTAAATGATTTTATAATCACTGTTGTAGTTTAAGTTTCAATGTATATGTAGGGTGGGTGGGTGGCCACTATCCTACCTTCTAATCCAATATTTTTGGCCCCTATTTACACTTCAATTTTAAAATATAAACGTCGCTTTTCTTATAAAATTATTATCATAATATAATGAACTTTACAAACAAAATCCAGTTTAAGTCTACTTAAAATCAATGATATTCAGCAAAACACGCGTTTATGATGTATAGGTTGGAGGGTGGGATAGAGGCCACCCACCCACCCTACATATGTTTTGGTCATTTCGCCACTGTTACTGTTTCAGTTCGCTAAAACAATACCAGAGAATTTATAGATGTTGTTAATAAATTTAAAAGTAGTGTAGTACTTTAAGTTTTCATGTATATGTAGGGTGGGTGGGTTGCCACTATCCTACCCCACAATTTTAAATCATTAACAACATTTTTTATGCAAAATATTAAAAAAAAAACGAAGTTTAAATACAAAATGCTTATGAATATTCAACAAAACACTCGTTGATGATGTATGGATTGGAGGGTGGGATAGAGACCACCCACCCACCCTACATATGTTTTAATACTTTCTCTACTGATACTGTTTTAGTCCGCTAAAACATTAACAGAGATTTTGTAGATGGTGTTAACAAATTTAAAAGTACTGTTATAGTTTAAATTCCAATGTATATGTAGGGTGGGTGGGTGGTCACTATCCTACCCTCTAATTTTAAATCATTAACAGCGCTTGTCTAATTCAAAATATTTAAAGAAAAAAAATTTGAACACAAAATTAAGTATAAATATGCTTATGATCAAATAGATATTCAACAAAACACTCGTTTATGACGTATGGGATGGAGGGTGGGATAGAGGCCACCCACCCACCCTACATATGTTTTGGCACTTTCGCCACTTTTACTGTTTTAATTCGCAAAAACAATAACAGAGATTTTATAGATGTTGTTAACAAATTTAATTTAAAAGTACTGTTGCAGTTTGTGTTTAAAAGTACATATAGGGTGGGTGGACACTATCCCACCCTCCAATTTAAAATTACAAAAGTGAAAAATATATTTATAAAAAGTTTTTTACATACAAAAACTACTTTAAATCTGCTTTTAATAAAATTATATTCACCAAAACACTGGAAAATTATCTAGAGTTTGAAGGGTAGGATAGAGGCCACCCACCCATCCTACATATACATTAGTACTTTCGCTATTATCACTGTTTTAATTTATTGAAACATAAACAGAAATTGTGAAAGTATTTACAATTTCATAAGCTCTATTGTAGCTTCAGTTTTCATGTATATGTAGGGTGGGTGGGTGGCCACTATCACACCCTCCAATCATTAATTATTAACAACGCGTTTCTTATGCAAAATATTTTTTATAAAATGAAGTTTATATACAAAATCCGGTATAAATATGATTATGATCAAATAAATATTCAAGAAAACACTCGTTTATGGTGTATGGGTTGGAGGGTGGGATAGAGGCCACCCACCCACCCTACATATACATTGGTAATTTCACTACTGTCACTGTTTTAGTTTGCTTAGGTATCAACAGAGATTGTGAAGATGTTTTCAATTTTATAAGCACTTTTGTAGCATAAGTTTCAATGAATAAGTAGGGTGGGTGGGTGGCCACTATTTCACCCTAAAGTTATAAAACATAAACGACGCTTGTCTTATAAAAAAATAATTGAATAATGAACTTTACAGGCAAAATTCAGAATAAATCTGCTTATGTTCAAATTTATATTGAGCAAAATACTTGTGTATGATCTAAGGGTTGGAGGGTGGGATAGAGGCCACCCACCCATCCTACATATGTTTCGGTACATTCGCCACTGTTACTGCTTTAGTCCGCTAAAACATTAACAGAGATTTTGTGGATAATTTTAATAAATTCAAAAGTACTGTTGTAGTTTAAATTGCAATGTATATGTAGGGTGGGTGGGTGGCCACTATCACATCCTGCAATTTTAAAACATTAACAACGTTTTTCCTATGCAAAATATTTAATAATAGAAGTGAAGTTTAATTACAATATCCAGTATAAATACGCTTATAATCAAATGGATATTTAACAAAACACTCGTTTATGATGTATGGATTGGAGGGTGGGATAGGGGCCACCCACCCACCCTACATATACATTGGTAATTTCGCCATTGTCACTGTTTTAGTTTGCTTAAGCATCAATAGAGATTGTGAAGATGTTTCCACTTTTATAAGCACTATTGTAGCATAAGTTTCAATGAATATGTAGGGTGGGTGGCTACTATTTTACCCTAAAGTTTTAAAACATAAACGATTCTTTTCTTATAAAATATTTAAATAATGAACTTTACATGCAAAATTCAGTATACATCTGCTTATGATCAAATTTATATTAAGTAAAATACTAGTTTATGATGTATAGGTTGTAGGATGGGATAGAGGCCACCCACCCACCCTTCATATGTTTCGGTACATTCGCCACTTTTACTACTGTAGTCCGCTAAAACATTAACAGAGATTTTGTGGATAATTTTAATAAATTCAAAAGTGCTGTTGTACTTTAAATTGCAATGTATATGTAGGGTGGGTGGGTGGCCACTATCCCACCCTCAAATTTTAAAACATTAACAACGCTTTTCTTTTGCAAATATATTTAAAGAAATGAAGTTTATGTATGTACTAAATCCAGTATAAATACGTTTATAATCAAATGGTTATTCACCAAAACACTCGTTTAAGATGTATGGATTAGAGGGTGGGATAGAGGCCACCCACCCACCCTACATATATATTGGTAATTTCATCACTGTCACTGTTTTAGTTTGCTTAGGCATCAACAGAGATTGTGAAGATGTTTCCAATTTTATAAGCACTTTTGTAGCATAAGTTTCAATGAATAAGTAGGGTGGGTGGGTGGCCACTATTTCACCCTAAAGTTATAAAACATAAACGACGCTTTTCTTATAAAAAATATTTAAATAATGAACTTTACATACAAAGTCCAGTATAAATATGCTTATGACCAAATTTATATTGAGCAAAACACTCGTTTATGATGTTTGAATTGGAGGGTGAAATAGAGGCCACCCACCCACCCTACATATTTTTTAGTACTCTCGCCACTTACTAGTTTAGTTTGCTGAAACATTAACAGAGATTTTGTTGTTAATAAATTTAGAAGTACTTTTGTAGTTTAAGTTTCAATGTATATGTAGGGTGGGTGGATGGCCACTATCCCACCCCCCAATTTTAAAACATTAACAACGCTTTTCTAATGCACAATATTTAATGAACTGAGGTTTAAATACAAAATGCAGTATAAATATGCTTATAATCAAATGGATATTCAACAAAACACTAGTTTATGATGTATGGATTGGAGGGTGGGATAGAGGCCACCCACCCACCCTACATATATTTCAGTAATTTCGCCACTGTTACTGTTTCAGTTCGCTAAAACAATAACAGAGATTTTATAGATGTTGTTAATAAATTTAAAAGTAGTGTTGTACTCTAAGTTTCCATGTATATGTAGGGTGGGTGGGTGGCCACTATCCCACCTTCCAATTTTAAATCATTAACAATATTTTCTTATGCAAAATATTTTTAAAAAAAACGAAGTTTAAATACAAAATCCGGTATAAATATGCTTATTATCAAATGAATTTTCAAGAAAACACTTGTTTATGATGTATGGATTGGAGGGCGGGATAGAGGCCACCCATCCACCCTACATATACATTAGTAATTTCGCCACTGTCACTGTTTTAGTTTGCTAAAACATAAACGGAGATTGTGAAGATGTTAACAATTTTATAAGCACTATTGTAGCTTAAGTTTCAGGATATATGTAGGGTGGGTGGGTGGCCACTATCCTAACCTCAAAATTAAAATTATAAACGACACTTTCTTAATGAAAAGTATTTTAAAATATAAGCATAAGTTTACATGCTAAATATTGTATAAATATTTGTATGAATAAGATTAAATTCAGCAAAACACTCGTGTATGATGTATGAGCTGGAGGGTGGAATAGAAGACACCCACCCACCCTACATATAATTTGGTACTTTCGCCACTGTTACTACTTTGGTTCTCCAAAACAACAACAGAGATTGTGTAGATGTTGTTTAGAAATTTATAAGCACTATTGCAGTGTAAGTTTCAATGTATATGTAGGGTGGGTGGGTGGCCACTATCCCACCCTTCAATTTCAAATTATAATCGGCGCTTTCTTAATGAAAAATATTTAAAAACAAATTATAATTTGCAAAAATCTTTCTGACCAAATAAAAGCTGTAAGCAAAATTATTTATTAAATTCAGTTTGTTTTCAACTTTTTTTATTTCTTCTGGGGGATTCTGAGTTGGTGAAGAGTTATTAATCAAACTGTTTAAAATGCCCTTTTCTTTACTGTTTTCAACTGATTACATTACACCATCAATAACATTACGTGTAACATATGTTTTCGAACACTATTTAACACATCGCCTATCGATTTTAATAATAACGCGAAACTTTCCACCCCACGCCGCACGGCCTCGGTATTTTATAAACTACAGTTTAACGGCGCGCCCCTATCCATTCCGACACACCCTCCGACTGTAAATATTAACACCGCCGCGGCGAAAGTTTTGCGCCATACGCTCCGAAAAGTTCCAAGACAAAATCCGATCCGGAGTCCACGCACGCAATCAATCACACCACCGGAACGTACGTATGCAGAAGGGGATGAATTCAACTTTGGGCATTATTCATCCTACTAGAGTATGTTGTTGTCGTCGTTGTATCGCGATCGATTACTTGCGTATTTTTGTGCGTGATCGAGTTTCACAATTTGCACAAAACGAAAAAAGTTTACGAAACTTTTATTCGACGTTTGTTCTTTACGGGATTTCGTGATTTATTAATTAGATTTTGGTTGAAAAAAAAGTTCGCAACCGAAGATCATTTATAATGGAATTTCAATAAAAAAGTAAAATCCAAATCCAAAAAAAAAATTCGATCGATGGCGTTTGTAGCTCTTTTGTAAGAAGGGGTTTTAATAAATTAGATTTTTTGTTAAAATTACAGATCCAACTACTTAGTGATATTCTAAGATGAATTTATAGGTATATAAGAGATGTTAGTTGATTTGTTAGCTTCGTGCATTGTTCAAACCATGTTAAGAGTTGGTTCAAAGTGAATACCTAGAAGTTTTCCCTTTTACACATAACACTTTAATTATAGACATGACAAGTGTCATAATTATAATCATAATATAGGTACATCATAAATATATTTGTTTTTGTATTTAATGCTTTGTTTCTCTTACAATAAATAAATTTATTACAAATTGATAGATACAAATATTTACGTAAGAGATCCGAGAGTTCACTCGGCAGAATGTTCTTCCACTTCAGCCCAATTCTTCATTTGAAGTTCTTTAGTTTGATCCTTCTTGCAGACTACTTCTTATATATTCTTATATATATTCTTCCATAGAATAGAAGTCTTTTTTAATACTTTCCAAGTTACAACTTATACTCCTTTGAAAATGAATTGTGAAATTCGAAACATATGTCAGTAAACTGTAAATAAAAACATGGAACACAACAAGTGCATTAATCCAAACAAACCTATGAAGTCTTTTTTGATTAGAAAAAGGTTTAATTCTTTTTTGAATGCATGTATACTGGAAATGTGTTGAATTATTTTTGGTAGGACATTGAACAACCTCAATGCAATCTTTATAACCTTACATCTAGTTTTCGTGTGCCATTTTTATATTAGGTAAAGTATTGATCAATACTTCCTTAATATTTGATAATGTTTCCCCTAGAGATAAGTGAGAAAATTGTTCAACTTTTTAATTCGTAATTGAATTTATATATAGTTTTTTTTTTTGTTGTAAATTATTAATGTGTCTTGACAGTGTGTTAATGATGATTGAGGTGGGATTCCCACTAGAAAAAAAAAACACATTCATTTCGGTAAATCCCCAGTCCACTGATCGACGTTCATTTATCGCTTGTAATCAATTTACATTCCACCAGGGTTGACGTATTTGTCCACGTCCGGACCGGAATTGCGGAAAAGAAAATGAAATCATATTCAAATCCGGGCCCGGTTTCCCGTCATTCATTCATTCATTTTTTTCTGTGTGTTATTCTGCTTGCGCCGCCATTATTTCATGTCGCGACCGCTTTGTGTCACACACCAGTTGGCAAGCCTGATGAGAGTATTACGCCGACGTCGCCCGTTCGCAATTTTTCTTGCTTTCTTTCAGCCTCGATTCTTTTGCGTAACGGCGAAATCCCATTTTCGATCTTTCTACGGATCTTAGGAGGCCGTGATGAAAATTAGAAGATAAATAGAAAATGTTTAACTGTAGAAATTTAAGAGTGATTCTCTACTGGTGAGATTAAAGTGATTAAAACCGGTCTGCTCTTTCTGAATAATAAGTTTTCTTTTAAATAAGTAATTATGGAGGCTTTCACTTCGTGATACATTTTAATAATTCAAAATAAATAAACAATTAACTTTGTTAATACCAACCAAGTTAATTGTAATTGATAATTAACTTTGTTAATACCAATAAAGTTAATTGTTTATTTATTTTGAGTTTTCTTTTAGATTAATTTTCTTGTCAGAAATTTTCTTAAGTTTTTTATTAGATAATTTATGTCTGTAGTTTTCTTGTCAGAAAGTTATTATTGTAAAAAAATTAATGAAGAGAATGATTGCGACTTTTATTACGTCTAAATAAATAAATAGAAACAAGAAGCAAATGATAAATTTTCAACTTTGTAAATGAATAAAGAATAATAAAATAATTTAAATAAACTAAACTATGAATTATCAAAGCTGATCAATGCGGAAACCGTTCTACTGTAATACATAAATTTATTTTCCAATTAGATTAAAAAATTTGATTATTCACAGGTAAATGTCGGTTTTCTACCGCCTTTTGTTTTTCCGCCTACGTGATGATAATAATAACAGAAAGCGCAGTTTTCCGCTCGTTTCGCTTTTGTTTCCGCGTTGACCGTGCCGGTCTTTATAAGTGCCACCCCTTTCAGACTTGTAAAATATTTCTCCATTACTCTCGCGACCCTTAATTGAAATTAATTTACTGTCGCCGCACACGCCAAACGTAAATCACCGTTTTCACCATCTGCATTCCGCACTGCATTCATAATGGCCGACTAGTGGACTTTATAATTGTTAAGATGTCTCACGTAAGTTTGTTAATTAGGGGAATCACATTAATACCATTCTTCGTGATTAGGGGAATCCCCCAACTAAAAACACATAATTGACAGATTTACGTAAGACATCTTAAATCAGTTAATAAAGATATAAGGTTAATGATATGAATATTAAAATAGAAATTGTTATGTTGTTGATAAAATTGTAATTTGTAACAAAATAATGAATTAATTTTTAGTAACACCCTGGTGGTGTTCATTAAAGCACAATTACAAAACCGGCACGGATTGTTTGGCAAACACCGGCATCCATTTGGCGCACACCCACATCTTGGCCCACTAATCTAGTGAGCTTAGCAAACCGCACGAATTCTAGCGTTTGTTCTCCTCTCGGAGGCGATAAACCGAAATCCTCCCTCCTTCGCTTTCCCGCAGGGGAGGATTTAAGGTGTCCCCTCGCGTTTCATTGTTCCTCCGGCGTTCCAGTTAACTCTGCGATTACTCGAGCGAAAACTGAAAGAGAGACAGAGGGATGGGGAGTGGGGGGAGACTTGGGTTGGGGGCCAAAAATTCGGCGGAAACTTTTATAATTACGAAATTCCGACTCGCCTGATAAATTACTTACGTAGCCGTAAAAAATGCACAGAAACGTCGAAGCCGTGAATTCTTCCCAGTTTTTTTTTTCTCCGAGAGGATGTGATAATTGGCGTGTCCTCCGGATGGAAACGAGGTGGTGATCAATGATTATGTTAGGGTATTTAAGTGGTCATTATTCACTTGATTTAATAATTAAGTGTAGAATTATTTATAAACACTAACACAAACAGTACAAGTAACTTTATATACAGAAATACAACTGAACATGTTAGCACACATCCTATTCGCCAGCGCTCCGCACGCTTCTAACGATTACTACTTTCCTACCATTCCTCGTAAAAGAAAACTATTTTTAGTGGTTTGTTGAATTTGTTTCTCGTTTATCACATGGTGAAACATTTTTAATATTAGGGGTTGTTTACAATGAGGCACTTGTTTGGTTCCATAATTTCAACACAAAATTGTGTCTCATTGTGAACAACCCCTAATCTTTTTAATGAATTAAAAATGCGCCCAAAAATCATTAAACGATGATAACATGATTGTTAACCACTAACCATCCTTCAAACCCATAAACAAGGGATTAAATAAATTATTTAAGCAACTAAATTCATATTATAAAACATCAAAACTAGTTTAGAAATAATAATCATTATTTTAGTTTAATTTTTAAGTTACGTGAAGATAAACTTGAATAATTAAAAAAAAGCACTAAAAATCATTCTTCACAATTTTATTTAAATTCACAGATATATATTTCGAACACAAAGTGACCATTATTAATGTTTTAATACAGTATTCACTCTGTGAATTTATATAAAATTGTGAAGAAAGGTTTTTACTGCTTTTTTTTAAATTATTCAATAATCATTATAATTAAAACACACGTGTTTTTTATTCTCTATTTCAATTCGTATAAACAATGGGATAATAAAACCTCATCATCCAGATAATTACATATTCATGTGCTAATAAAAAATCAAACAGGGGGATGAGTTAAAAAGAACGCAACCCCATCGATTAGACTATTTGCACGGACAAATGGAATTTAATCGGAATGGTAATTGAAAATAAATGTGTTTACATTGACAAAAAAAAAACTTCTGAACGGAATCGAATTGTTTTGTAGTTAATTACAAATAAATAAATGCACGATGTTGAAAAGTGCGTTTTCGGGTTTGATGGGGGTGGATTTAACGCGTGTCGGCTCTCGTGAAATTGTCGAGAGGGCGGCAATTAATCAATCGCGAGGGCGATTTAATTAGTCACCCGGGCAATTCGGTTAAATATAAATAATTAAATTATAGTTTCCATCACTATATAATGGATGGCTGTAATTATTTATAATTAAATGAACTCGAATTTAAAAAAAAATTGTTTTCACTATTATTATAAAAAATTACAAAGCCAATTTATTTTTAGAAAGGCATTATTAAAAATCAATTTTCTCGGATGTTAATAAATACAGAAATTTTAAATATTAAATTTTTAGTGTAAAACATTAGTGTAGAACGCTTAAAAAAATAATTTTTATCATTAATAAATACAGTAGAATCAAAAAACTCATCGAGAAGATTTTTTTAAAATACCTCCAATATTTTTTCATAACGTTAATTAAGTCTATAAAGTAGAAAAATTAAAATCAACCTGAAAAGTTTTGTCAAAACAAATAAAATTTGAACTTGAATTTTAATTTCGATTAAAAATAAATTTTATTTATTTTTTCCAATAATTTGTCGTCAAAATTAATACAGTTTAACTTCGATTATAATCTCAAAAACCAATTCAAATGTCATACACAATATTTCACTATTTTCTAAATTTGATTAATTGTTTAAAATTGCAGTTGTCGTTTGTTATTTTTAAAGGTTGTTAAATTAATTCAAAGGGTTTTAATAAAATTTATAGAAATTACTCTTACTGGATTTGAGATAAAAGTACCATTTTTTGACAGTTTAGTTACATTGGATTAATTGTTTAAAATTGCATTATTGCATTTTTAAAATTTGTATCATATTTTCTCAACAGAAAATATAATACATTTTTTTTCTCTGTCATCTTTTAATGTTTTCATCAGTTTACGATAGTAGACATTTTTTTAAATAACCGAAAAATATTTAAAAACACTACTAAACTAAATAAATACACGTATAAACATAGAAATAAACTTTAAATTAAAAATTACTATTAAAAATACTATAAATTACTTCTCCCAGTTTACTAAGAAACCAGATTTGATCAATTTCAACTCATAACTTCAGTAGATCTTTATAAGTATAATATAATTTTAATATCATTTTTTCTTTCTTTCACTTTCAATTTTTAAAATAAAGAAAACTTTATTTTAAAAATCATTCTTTATAATTGATTAATGTGATATTAACAAAGTAAACGTTTTTGTTTAATCATTCTTTATAATTAACTAAGTCAGATTTTTTTCTCTACCGTAAAATTTTATTTTATTTCCAGTCTTTGATTTAATTGTCAATTTTCGATTTAAAATATTTAGCAATAATAGAAGTTTGTTTTTAATAATAATCCTTTTAAATTCAATGTTTTTTCTCTAAAATCTTTTTTATGAGTTATTGTTTATAATTTCCATTTTTTATAATTTGCAATTATACTAGAACGTTTTGAATTCAACTGTCAACTGTCAACACTCATTCATTAATTCAACTGTTTTAAAAATTATATTACATTCTAAAGTTCTTTTTGAATTCAATTTTCAAAATTCAACTGTGCAATTCCAAATGTCAACTGTCAACTCAAATATTCTAAAAGTTATATCAATTATTTTGTATTTCCAAGGTTTTTTTTTAAGGTTATATTTACGAGAGTTTTAGAATTTTTTTTTGTAGTTTCTTCTTCACTATTTCTGCAAAGTTTTAGAATTCGAAGAGGTTTTTTTTAAATAGTTTAGCTAAGTTTGAGATAAAAAGCAGTTAGTAATAGTAAATCATTATTTTTAATTCAAAAAGTTTCTAAGATTAATTTTACTGAGTTTGAGACAACAATTTCTCGGCAGTTGTCATTTGTTATTTTTGAAAAAGACAAAATCAATTTTATTTGAATTCAATAAATTTCTACTATAATTGGCAAAAATTAATTTTATTGAGTTAGGATCAAAATAGTTACCATTTTTGACAGTGGATATTTTTGTTGGTGTTATTGGTCATTTGTTATTTTTAAATATTGTTAAATTTTAAATGAAAATTAATTCAAAAAGTTTGGCCATAATTTTGCTTGAGTCTTGAGGTAGTTAGTATTTTTTTACAATTGACATTTGTTAATTTTTGTTCGTGGTGATGTTTTTTTTAATGTTTTTTCTTAGGTTGTTGTCATTTGTTGGTTTTGAAAAAGACAAAATCAATTTTTTTTAATTTAACAAGTTAAGTTGGCAAAAATTAATGTTATGGAGTTTGGAAAAAGATAGTAACCATTTTTGTCAGTTGACATTTTTGTTCGTGACGGTTGTCATTTGTTATTTTTAAAGATTGTTACATTTTTTTAATGAAAATTAATTCAAAAAGTTTGGCCAATAAATAGTTTTTCTGAGACTTGAAATGTTGTTATTTTTTGTGTGATAATGTAACTTTTTTTTGTTTATTTTTTTAAGGTTGTTTAATTTCTTATTTTTGAAAAAGACAAAATCATTTTTTTAATTCAAAGAGTTTATATAATTGGCATTAATTAATTATATTGAGTTTGGATCAAAATAGTTACCATTTTTGACATTTCTGTTCGTGACGGTTGTCATTCGTTATTTTTAAAAATTGTTAAATTAAATGAAAATTAATTCAAAAAGTTTGGCCATAATTTTGCTGAGTCTTGAGGTAATTAGTATTTTTCACAATTGACATTTGTGAGTTTTTGTTCGTGGTAATGTGTTTTTTTCTGTTTTTTTTAAGGTTGTTGTCATTTCTTATTTTTGAAAAAGACAAAATCATTTTTTTAATTCAGAGTTTCTATAATTCACAAATATTAATTTTATTAAGTTTGGATACAGATAGTTACCATTCCTGACAATTGACATTTTTGTTCGTGGCAGTTGTCATTTGTTATATTTAAAGGTTGTTAAATTAATTTTTTTAATTCAAAGAGTTTTAATAAAAAAAATAAAATTACTCTTACTCTATTTGGGATAAAAGTACCAATTTTTGACAGTTTAGTTACATTAGATTAATTGTTTAAAATTGCATTATTGCATTTTTAAAATTTGTATCATATTTTCTCAGCAGAAAATATAATACATTTTTTTTCTCTGTCATATTTTAATGTTTTCATCAGTTTACGATAGTAGACATTTTTCAAAATAACCGTAGGAGATTTAAAAATACTACAACTAAATAAATACACGTATAAAAATAGATATAAACTTTAAATTAAAAATTACTATTAAAAATACTATAAATTACTTCTCCCAGTTTTGGATACAGATAGTTACCATTCCTGACAATTGACATTTTTGTTCGTGGCAGTTGTCATTTGTTATATTTAAAGATTGTTAAATTTTTTTAAACGATAATTAATTCAAAAAGTTTGGCCAAAAAATAGTTTTGCCGAGACTTGAGGTTCTTAATATTTTTGACAATTGATTATTTTTTGTTCGTAATAATGTGTTTTTTTTATTATTATTTTTGAAGGTTGTTAAATCAAATTATCTGAATTGAATTCAATTTTTTTTTTTATTTTCCCGAAAATAATTTTGCTGATTCTGAAATTGGAATAGTTATCATTTTTGACATTTGACATTTATTATTTTCATTTACAGTAATGTCTTGACAGTTGTCATTTGTTATTTTTGAAAGTCAATTATTATGATTATTATTATTATATTATTTTTTAATTTAAAAGAATTTTTGAAAGTGCCAAAAATTTGTTTTGAGATAAAAAATGTTTCTATTGTTGACAGTTGACATTTGTCATTTTATTCCTTTTAATATAATGACAGTTGTCATTTTTTATTCTTTTTAAGATTGTTAAATCAAACACATTTTTTTTTAATTAAAAGAAAACTATTAAAAATGCCAAAAATTAGTTTTGCTGTGTTTTGAAATAGTTTTTTTTAATCAGAGAATTTTTATAATTCTGAGATTGAAATTTTTGACAATTGACATTTATTATTTTCGTTTACAGTAATTTCCTGACACTTGTCATTTGTTATTTTTGAAAGTCAATCATTTCTTTTTAATTTAAAATAATTTTTGAATCTGATAAAAATTTGTTTGAGATAAAAATTGTTTCAATTTCTGACAGTTGACATCTGTCATTTTATTCGTTCTAATATAATGACAGTTGTCATTTTTTATTCTTTTATTGTTAAATCAAATACATTTGTTTTTAACTAAAAGAAAACTTTTAAAAATGTCAAAAATTAGTTTTGCTGTGTTTTGAAATAGTTTTTGTTTTTAATCAGAGAATTTTTATAATTTTGCTGATTCTGAGATTAAAATAGTTACTATTTTTGACAATTGTCATTTATTATTTTCGTTTACGGTAATGACAGTTGTCATTTTTTACTTTTGAAAGTTAATCATTTTTTTAATTTAAAAGAATTTTTGAAACTGCCAAAATTTTTTTTTTGAGATAAAAATTGTTTCTATTTTTGATAGTTGACATTTGTCATTGTATTCGTTTTAATATAATGACCGTTGTCATTTTTTATGTTTTAAAGATTGTTAAATCAAACACATTTGTTTTTAATTAAAAGAAAACTATTAGAAATGCCAAAAATTAGTTTTGCTGTGTTTTGAAATAGTTTTTTTTCTAATCAGAGAATTTTTATAATTTTGCTGATTCTGAGATTAAAATAGTTACCAATTTTGACAATTGACATTTATAATTTTCGTTTACAGTAATGTCGTGACAGTCATCATTTGTTATTTTTGAAAATCATTTTTTTTTAAATTTAATTTAAAAGAATTTTTCAAACTGCCAAAAATTTGTTTTGAGATAAAAATTGTTTCAAATTGTGACAGTTGACATCTGTCATTGTATTCGTTTTAATATAATGACAGTTGTCATTTTTATTTTTGTAAGTTTGTTAAATCAAGAACATTTTTTTATTAAAAGAAAAATATTAAAAATTTCAATTTTTTTTTTTAATTAGAGATTTTTTCAAATTGCCAAAATAGAGGTTTGACGAGTTTGAGATGAAAATATGTAGTTATGTTTTTTTGACAGTTGTTATTTGTTATTTTTATCCGTGCAAATGTCATCACACTTATTATTTGTTATTTTTAAATTGAAAAAGTTTCGAAAATTGGTAAAAATTAGTTCTGCCGAATTTTGATGAGTTATTTACCATTTTTGACAGTTATTTTTTATTTTCGTTCTTAGTAATGATATGACAGTTGTCATTTGTTCATTTTGAATGTTAATTTTTTTTTAATTCAAAGAGTTTTTAAACAAAATATTTATTTTTTTAATTCAAAGAGTTTCGAAAATGAGCAAAAATTAGTTCTACCGAGTTTTGAGTTATTTGCCATTTTTGACATTTGTTATTTTCATTTGTGGTAATATCCTAGCACTTGTCATTTGTTAATTTTGAAGCTTATTAAATTAAAATGATTTTTTTAGGTCAAAAAGTTTTTAAAACTGCTGATAAATTAATGTAACCGATTTTTAATCTAGTTACCAATTTTTGACAGTTGACATTTATTTTTGTTGATGATAATGTCGTAACATTTGTCGATTGTTAAATCAAAAGTTTCGATTCAATAAGTGTTTTAAAATTACAAAAAAATTAGTTTTGTTAAAATGTGAATTATGATTTTTGACAGTTGACATACATTTGATATTATCATTAATCTTAATGACACAACAGTTGTCATTTGTTATTTTTTGAAGCTGTTTTAAATCAGAAATATTTTTATTTTTTAATTCAAAATGTTACCAAAATTGCAAAAGAAATAAGATAAAAATAATTACCTTTTTGACAGTTGACATTTTTATTTACGTTTATGGTAATCTCGTGATATGGCATGACATGACAAATGATTTTTGACATTTGTTATTTCTGTTTCTGTTAATGACATAAATGTGATTTGTTAATTTTAAAGGTTGTCAAAATTGTTTTTTTTTTCTCATTCAAACAGTTTTCAAACTTGTCGAAAAATAATTTTGCCGTGTTTTTAATTTTGACATTTGACATTTGTCAGATTTGTTCTTGGTAATGACGTGAAAGTTGTTATTTGTTATTTTTGTAGATTGTCAAATCAAAACCGTTCAGAGAGCTGATGAATAATAATTTTGCCCAGTTTTGGTATATTAACCATTTTTGACATTTGACAATTGTTATTTTTGTTCTTGTTAGTGACATGAAAGTAGTCATTTGTTATTTTTGAAAGTTGTCAAATTAATCCTTCCTTTTTGAAATTCAAAGAGTTTTCAAACTTGTCGAAAATTAAGTATGCCGAGTTTTGATTTTTTACATTTGTCATTTTTGTTATTGGTAATGACGTGAAAGCATTTGTTATTTTTGTCGAAAATTAATTTTGCTGTGTTTTGATTTTTTACAATTGACATTTGTCAGTTTTGTTCTTAGTAATGACGTACAAGTTGTCATTTGCTATTTTTGTAGTTTGTTAAATCAAAATCATTCAGAGAGCTGGTGAATATTAATTTTGTCGAGTTTTGGGATATTAACTATTTTTGACATTTCACAATTGTTATTCTTGTTCTGGTTAATGACAAGAAAGTAGTCATTTGTTATTTTGAAGAATCTCAAATCAAAATTCTTTTTTTTTATTAATGAAAGAATTTTCAAACTTATCGAAAATTAATTTTTGACATTTGACATTTGTTATTTTTCTTCTTGATAATGACGTAAAGGTTGTCATTTGTTATTTTTGTAGGTTGTCAAATAAAAATCATACAGTGAACTGGTAAATAGTTATTTTGCCTAGTTTTGGTAAATTAACCATTTTTGACATTTGAAAACTGTTATTTTTCTTCTTGTTAATGAAGTAAAAGCAGTCATTTGTTATTTTTGAAGGTTAACTAATAAAAATTATTTTTATTAATTCACAAGAGTTCATAAGAGTTCACAAACTTGTCGAAGATTAATTTTACCGAGTTTTGATTTTTTACATTTGACATTTTTCATTTTTGTCCTTAGTATTGACGTGTTGAAGTTGTCATTTGTTTTTATTAAAGGGTGTTAAATGATTATCAAACCTGAATTTAAAAAGAAGCTAAAATTAGTTTTGCCAAATTTCAGTTAAAAATAGTTGGCATTTTTAACAGTTGACATGTGTTACTTTTATTTGTGATCTCGTCATGATAGTAAAAATTTGTTAAATTGAAATTTTTCTTTTTTACTTCAATAAGGTTTTATATTTATAATTGCGCTGAAAATATTTTTACTAAGTTTGAGATAAATATCGATTGCCAATTTTGACAGTTGACATTTCTAATTTTCATGTATGGTAATGGAAAAAACAGTCGTCCGTATTTTTGAAAGTTACTATTATTAAAATTAGATCATTTTTGAATTTAAAGAGTTAATCAGTTTTAGTGATATTTGAGATGGTTGTCAATTTTGACAGTTGACATTTTTGTTTGTAGTAATGATGCAATAGTTGTCATTTGTTATTTTTGAAACTTAAATGCAATTTTTTAAGTCAAATGATAATCTTTACGATATTTAAGATGCAAATTGAAGTTTAAATACTAATGTCATTTATTGATATTTGGTTTGTGTCAACACTGAATTTTGACGGTTATATGCCATGTTATATACAATATTTGACAGTATGTTTATGAAGAATTACATTTTTGACGTTTTAATGGTTCATTATATTGGTAGCTATTAAAAGCTTAATCTTAAAATCGATTAGTAATTATAGTAAGCTGTAGATAGTTTAAAACTTGAAAATTATCAAAAGAAACAATTACCGTCGGCGATTTGTATCGAATCGACGGAGTAAACCCTTCCTTCGTTATACCCATTCGAAAACTGATACCGACTCGAATCGGAACCGAACTTCAACTTCAACTGCAACTTCCTCCCTAACTTAATTATCCACTCGAAAGTCGTCCGACGTTAACAACTGTCGCCGAATGCTTTTGACTCGATGCCGGCATTGCAGTCACTGTGTGTGTGAGTGTGTACGGATAGAATTCGCTCGGCGTCTTGTTATTCGAGCGCAGTGCATCAGATCGAATGGCCCTTTGTGCTAGTGGAAAGGGAAGAAACGTGGAAAATTTCAATATGCCACACATCGGAATTTCGCAATATTGACGTACACGTTAACAATGATGTACATTTTTTTTAAACCAGTACATATTAAAATCCTACCGACTGCGCCATTATAAAGGCGAATATAGTATATGTATATTAGTAATTTTACTATCATAAAATAAAATAGTAGTATTATATAAAAGTACGCTATAGTGCTTTAAATGAAATACTTTAGTTCCTACCCACTGAGCCGATTATAAACAAAACCAAGTGTTTTAATCAATGAAGATGTATATTCTAATTTTCAATACCACCGATTATTATACATAAAAAAATAAATACAGTCCATCACGTCAAGTCGAATTACCAGCTTACACCCTTCACTCCCTTTGTATCCGTGGATCCCTAGCGCTGATCCGATGGATCGGTATAAGTGAGGGCCGGAATGTTTCTCGACTGCTTCGGATTTACGGTGCGGGACTCTCCCTTTTTGCGGAGTGCGTTATATTTTTTCTTCTTCTACTTTCTTTCTTTCCTGTTCAAATTGGCTCCGGTCGGTGCGCGTGGATGGATCGGTGTTTGTGCGATGAAACGATAAATGTGCGGAGATTTTTTTTCTTAAATTCCTTTTTGATGCGCCCCCCGAATATGATTTAAGGATTTACGCGGTGATTCGGTTAAGTGGGGCTGTTTCAGATGCGTTCAGAAATAATAATAATAATAGCAACAAAATACTTTCATGAAGAGAAAAAAATTAATGGTATTCATGATGGAAAAATCGAAATGTTTTATCTTTAAGTGTCTCAAATATGTTTTTGTTTGATGGTTGAGGTGTTCACTTCGTAAACACTTTCTTTATTGACATCACACTAAATCACAATAAATATGTTTTGATATAATATAATTAACCAACAGAAATGTTTTGATGTATTAGGATTGATTTTACTGTATCAGAATTTTTTTTTGATATATTTTGGACAAATAATTTAGGTGCTGTTGATTTAGTTCCGAAGTAAAATTTGTATTCCTTTGATCTGAATACGCATACAAACCCCGGAAAAATGTTAAGGCGTATCCATACACAACGACCTAATGATGCCCGTAGTTTTTTTTTCTCTTCTGCACACTTTCTTATTCCCTTTGATCAACGATAAGAGCCGCCCGGTGGAAATACTTTCCCGTCCGTTCTCTTCTCTTTTTTTCTCTGCTCTCCTCCCAACGTTTCGGTATTTCGAGCACGCGATATATTAAATAAACGCGCGGAAAATTATTACAGTGTACACGTTTTTCCGTTGTTATTGCCTTATTTCACTTTTATTATTCATTTCGGGCGCTTCGCACGTCCCGAAAAGGGCCGCCCCGGGACTTCCCCCCGGAAAAGGAAAATATCGACTGTAATTAAACGGAACGCATCCATTGCCCATCCCCCCGAGAGTTTTGATTCATAATTGAAAACCTAATAGGTTTCCTGCGTTCTTCATTTTTTTGCCATTCAATAATGCAAAAACGTGTTTCTCCTGCATTAAATTGCTCGAAATTTATATGTGAAAACG
The DNA here is from genome assembly GCA_963969525.1 of Ontholestes murinus. Taxonomy (NCBI): domain Eukaryota; kingdom Metazoa; phylum Arthropoda; class Insecta; order Coleoptera; family Staphylinidae; genus Ontholestes; species Ontholestes murinus. The sequence goes on from OZ018391.1 coordinate 74,089,953, forward strand.
AAAACGTGAGGAATTAATTAACGGAAATTCGATGTTGGAATTAATGTGTTTGTTGTCTTTTAAAGGGGATGAATGAGGGTTGGGGATGTTGTACAATTTTATGCTGCGTGTTTTTGATGATGATGATGATGTTAAAACACATAATTAACTAATTTTTAAGAGTAAAGTTTTGATTATGATAAAATAAATAAAAGCAGCAATGGAAATTTTCTTTCATTTAAAACAAATAGTTTGACAAAAAAAAAACAATTTGCTAAAACTGTTCAGAAAATCTAGTGATGCAAAATAAGTAATTTGATTTACAATTTTATCAAAAAGCAATTGAATCCAATTTTTACTTAGATCAAAACAATTTTACAAATCCTAAAAATTGCTGGAGCTCAAACATTAAACTCATAATAATTTTCTTTGTAAAAAAGGCTTTAGGTAAAATTTTACAACCGAAAACTGCTGAAACTTAAAGATTAAACTCAAAGCAATTTTCTTTGTTAGAAATGCTTTTGGTGAAATTTTGGAAATCTTTTTACTATTTTCTCTGGATATAATAAAAGTGAACAAAATCAATTTCAACAATAAACAATAATTTAAAAAAAAATATCGTGATTGTGACAAAAAAAAATTTTTGCTTTTTGTTATATTTTTTTTTTTTTTCTAGAGATTCTGCGGATTTAATTTTTTGTTTGTTTTTAAATATTTTGCAGTTTCAAACGATTTTATTGTCTTATCTGTTTTGTTTCTTAAATTTACATATTTCTTAACTGATTTTGCCATCTTAATTTTATTTTCTATAGATTTAACAATGTTCATATCTTTCAGCTGATTTTTTCATCTTAATATTTTTGCTTCTAAATATTTTGCAATTGTCATCCTGATTTTATTATTTTTATTTTTTGTTTTCATGGCATTTAATTAATTGTATTATCAAAATATTCAGTTTGTTCCTAAAGATTCTGCACTTTTTTTATATCTTTTAACTGATTTTGTTATCTTATTTTTAGTTTCTATAGATTTTACAGTTTTCATATCATTGAACTGATTTTGTCATCTTAATTATTTCATTGTTTCTAAATATTCCTCAGTTTTTAATCAATTGATTTTATTATTTAAATTTCTTGTTGGTTTTCAAAGATTTCTCAGTTTTCATATTTTTTCATCGGTTTTCTCATCTTAACTTAGATTTTGCAGTTTTTATATTTCTTAACTAACTTTATTATCTTAAATTTTTGTTTGTTTTTAAAAATCAGTCTGCATTTCATTTAAATGATTTTGTCACCTTATTTTTGTTTTGTTTATGAACATATGGAAACTCCATATCTTTTAATTTTGTCACGATTTTTCATACTTTCCAACTGATTTTATTATCTTAATATTTTGTTGGTTCCCAAAGATTCTGTAGATTGTATTTCTTTGAACTCAATTTTCCATCCTAAAGACTCGGCAATTTTCATATCTTCCAACTAACTTTATTACATACATTTTTTATTTGTTTCTAAAGATCCTCAGTTTCTATATCTTCTATTCTTTGAACTAATTTTCGACCCATCATATTTTTTCCTAAAAATTTTGCAGTTTTTAAATCTTTCAATTGTTTTTATATCTGCTATTCTTGTAACTAATTTTCAAGTTTTTTGTTTGCTGTTCTGCTCTTTTCATGTCTTTTAGCTGATTTTGTTATCTTATTTTTGTGTTTCTAAATATTCTTCAGTTTTTATATCTTTCAACTGAATTTAATATCTTAAGTAGTTTGTTTCCAAACAATCTGCACTTTTCATATCTTTCAATTGCTTTTATTATCTTAATTCTTTGTTTGTTCCTAAGGGTTTCGTAGTTTTCATATCTTCCAACTGATTTTATTATCTTATTTTTGTGTTGCTAAATATTCTTAAGTTTTTAATCTTTCAACTGAATTTATTATCATAAGTTGTTTGTTTCTAACAATTTTGCAGATTTCAATCAATTTATTTATCTTATTTTTGTGTTTCTAGACATTCTCCAGATTTCATATCTTTCAACTGATTTTATTATTTTAAGTTTTTTGTTTCTTTCTAAAGATTTTGCAGTTTTCACATTTTTTAACTGATTTTATTGTCTTAATATTTGGTTTGTTTTGAAAATTCAGGAGTTTTCATACATTTTAACCGATTTTGTCATTATAACTCGTTTATTTCTAAATATTCTGAAGTTTCATATCTTCGTAACTAATTTTATTATCTCAATTTTTTGTTCGCAAATGATTTTGCCATATATTTTTTGTTTGTTTCTAAATATTCCGCAGTTGTCATATCTTTCAGCTGATTTTATTAACTTAATTTGTTCTTTTTGCTTCTAAGGATTCTCCAGTTTTTATATCTTTCAACTGATTTTGTTACCTTAATTATTTGTTTCTAAGGATTATGCGTTTTTTTTATATTTTAACTGATTTTTTATCTTATTTTTCTGTATCTAAATTATCAGTAGTTTTTATATCTTTCAACTAATTCTGTTATCTTAATTATTTGTTTGTTTCTGAAGATTCTGCAGTTTTTATTTATCTTTCGCCTGATTTTGTTATCTTATTTTTCTGTTTCTAAAATTTCTGCAGTTTTTTTTATATTTTTCAACTAAATTTATTATCTTAATTCGTTTGTTTTTTGCAGTTTTCATATCTTTTAACTGATTTTGTTATTTTTGTGCTTCTAAATTTTCTACAGTTTTTATATCTTTCCAACTGAATTTATTATCTTAATTCGTTTGTTTTCATATCTTTCAACTGATTTTGTTATCTTATTTTGTGCTTCTAAATATTCTTCAGTTTTTATATCTTTCAACTGAATTTATTATTAAATTTTTGTTTTTTGCTCTTTTGATATGTTTTAATTGATTTTGATAACTAAAGTTTTTTGTTTCTAAGAATTCTGCAGATTTCGTATCTTGAATTAATTTTGACATCTTATTTTTTGTTTCTAAAGATTCTACGTGAAAACTGTCTTTCGTCTGAGTCTTTTGTCTGTTTTTTTTTTGTTTATTTCTAAATATTCTTCAGTTTTTATATTTTTAAATTGATTTTGTTATCTTTTTTTGTTTCTAAATATTCATTAGTTTTTTAATATCTTTCAACTGAATTTATTGTCTTAAATTTTTGTTTTCTTTTCTGAAGATTTTGCTGTTTTGATTTCTTTTAATTTTCTGTTCCTAAGAATTTCATATCTTTGAACTTAATTTTATATTTTGTTTTTGTTTTCTAAAGATTTTGCTGTTTTGATATCTTTTAATTGATTTTTATATATCTAAAAGGTTTTGTTCCTAAGAATACTTCAGATTTTATTTATTTGAACTAATTTTGATATCTTATTTTTTGTTTATAAAAATTCTACAGTTTTCATATCTTTCGTCTGATTTTTTTATCTGAATTTTTTGTTTATTTCTAAATATTCTGTAGTTTTCATATCTTTAAACTGATTTTGTTATATTTTTTGTGTTTCTAAATATTCTTCAGTGTGTTATATCTTTGAACTGAATTTATTATCTTATATTTTTCTTTTCTTTTCTAAAAATTTTGCTGTTTTGATATCTTTTAAATAATTTTTATATCTAAATTTTTTTCTTCCTAAGAATTCTGCAGATTTTATATCTTTAAACTAATTTTGACAACTTAGTTTTTGTTTCTAAAGATTCTACAGTCTTCATATCTTTCATCTTAATTTTATTATCCGATTTTTTGGTTTATTTCTAAATATTCTGCAGTTTTCATATGCGATTTTGAGGTTTTCATATCTTTTACCTAATTTTATAGTTTTAATTTATTTATTTCTATAGATTTTGCAGATTTCATATCTTTCAGATGATTTTATTATCCTAATTTTTTCTCTGCTTCTCCAATTATTAAACTAATTTTGTTATCTTAATGTTTTGTTTCTTTTTGAAGATTCTTATATCTTTCACCTGATTTTGTTACGTTATTTTTCTGTTTATAAATTTTCTGCAGTTTTTATATCAACTGAATTTACTACCTTAATTTTTTGTTTATTTCTAAAAAATCTGGAGTTTTTATTTCTTTCAACTGATTTTGTTATCTTATTTTTGTGTTTCTAAATATTCTTCAGTGTTTTTATACCTTTCAACTGAATTTATTTATTTATTTTTGTTTTTTTTTACTAAAGATTTTGCTGTTTTGATATCTTTTAATTGATTTTGATATCTAAAATCGTTTTTTCCTAATAATTCTGCAGATTTTATATCTTTGAACTAACATTATCTTTTTTTTTTAATTTGTGTTTGTTTCTAAAGGTCCTATTGTTTTTATATCTTATAACTGATTTTGTCAATTTATTTTTTTTGTTTCTCTAGATTTTGTAGTTTACATATCTTTCAGCTGTTAATATCATCAATATCATTTTTAGTTTCTACAATGTTCATATCTTTCAACAAATTTTATTACCTAAATTTTTTGTTTATTTCAGACTTTCTAGACTTTAAATGATTTTAGTATCTTATTTTTTTTGTCTCTAAATATTCTGCAGTTAAAAAAATCAATGAAAGATATAAAAACTGCAAAAATATTAAAAAACAAACATTTTTTAACTAATAATTAGAAAAAACACAAAAATAATTCGTAAAATCTAAAACATTTCTTAGATAGCAAAATTGGTTTAAAACATTTAAAAGCTGAAAAATCTTAATATTACAAAAAAAAATTAACACAATTGAAAGATATGAATTCAATTGTGTTAATTTTTTTTTGTAATATTAAGATTTTTCAGCTTTTAAATGTTTTAAACCAATTTTGCTACATTTGACAAATTTTTCATACTCTTCAAAAGTATTTTAATAGTATTTTTTTAGAGATTCAAATGTTTTCAGCTGTTTTTTTTAACGTTTTATTTAATTTCAAAAGGTATTTTTTTGAAGTTTTTTTTAAATTACTCACACACACAAGTGATTATGAAAGTTTTCTTTAGAAAGGTCAGGAATGTCTTAGTCTTGACCTTTCTCAATAAAATTTTAATGTCAATGTTTCTTCTTCTTCGGGTTCGGAATATTGGCAGCCATCCTGCCATCCTGGGTATACAACTATGATATTGTGTTGCTGCTCTGTGTAGTTCGGTGGTAGATTCTGAGAACTATGTTTTTAAGTTTTTAAGCTTCTTCTTCTTCTTCTTCTTCCTGGTTCTTTTTTACCAAAGACTTTCCCTTGAAGAACAGATTTTAGAATTTTGATATCCTTTTTCATGTGACCAAGGTATTCTAGTTTTCTTTTCTTGATGGCTTTTAAGTCCTTCTTCATTCGTTCCATTATTGCAATGTCACTTTGTCTACTTAAGAGATGTTCAATATTCTCCTGAATAGCCACATTTCGAAAGCCTCGAGTTTTCTTTGTGTTGCTTCGATTATTGTCCATGACTTTGTGGCTATGACATTTATTGTAATAGGTCAAGAATACGCTAAGGCAATACATAATTTATTGCGATAGGTCAAGAGTACGATAGGATAATAATAAGTTCAATAGGTCAATTAATTAATTATTGGGATAGGTGAAGAATACGATAGAGCAGTGATAATCTGGGCAATTTACAACTTACAAAATCTCAATTATCATTAATGTATTGATGTATCGTTTTAGTGTAAGAGTAATTTTTAGAAAATCTTTTTGTCGTGAATGTAATTACGTAATTGGTTCAGGATTGGGTTAAGAGATGTCGCCACTGAGCAAAACAAAAGGCAGCAATGATTTAGGAAAAAGCCAACTGGGATTGAAACAGTGTAATCGGAGGGTAAAGACGTGTCGTTGCGCGGGGGGGCACATAAACTGCACCCATTGTCCTCGCCTCAAGTTCTCGAGTCTTTGCCGCCTGCTGCACGTGCGAGTTTACGCGGATGGAAAGTGGAGATTTCAGCTATTCATGAAAAGTGGGACACGCGTGTGCATAAAAGGAACAATGCACTCGGTGAAGGGCGCGCGTCGCGCGCTCCGGCGGCGGCGGCGGGGGCGGGTGTCACCTTTGGAACGCATTTCGGGACAGGTGTGCGCGATTTACGGTTCGAAAGCGACTACTGGAGTTCACTTTCTTCACTCGGAATAACTCTCCAATACACGTTTCACCTTATATATTTTAAATACGTAACAGCAAGAACTAATTTTGGTTTTAAAATGTTAATTACTACAATTATGTAAGAACTAACAGCTATTAGTTAAAACCACTACTCCTTGTATGTACTAAAGCACTAATTATACAGCTAATAGCTGTCTTTATATAACTGAAATCACAATTAGAATAATGTAACGTTCATAAATATACACCAGTTGTTATTGATAAAAATCTTCAGACACGTATTTCACTGTAACACAACTCGTCTGTACATTTATTCCATAATTACGTTAATGAAGTAAAATTTGAATTATAAATTAACTGTAAAAAAAAAACTTTATTTAAGCTCATATTAGGTAGTAAACACAAAATATAATAATTTATCTCCATCGACGTTCGAGTCGAGGGGTTGGGAAAAAGTTTGCGCCGAGCGGCGGAAAGTTCCGCAAAGTAAATCAGGATTTATAAACTTTTCATTATTTTTGCGATAAGCATAACAAGCGCAATAAAATCATCCCGGAGACATTTGTCTCCATATCGACTAGCCTCGACCCGAATCCGTTGGAAGAGAAATTTTAAAAAGTTTTTTAAAGTTTATGTGTGCGCGTTTTTTTTTCTCCTCTCTCTCTTTTTCGAACTTTACAAGTCGGCCCTCGTTATCCGAGCACGGCGATAAATCAAAACGAACGGAACGGGATGCCTAATTGGAACAGAACTACCGAAAAGTCGGAAGGAAACGTTTCCAACCCTGTTTGCACACGGTTTGGAATTTCTCTTATGTAATAATAAAAATAATAAATGCGTTTAATAACTGTAATTATTATGTTCTATTCTTCTTGAATATTTTATATATAATTTTCTGTAAATCCGTCTTAAATAAATCTAACAATTTTCAACTGTAGGAACAATTCGTGGGAATTTCCTAGCAAACTCGTGCCGAGGGAAACTTCGACAGTTTAACAAAAGTCGCAGACGTTTAAACTCCACAATAAATCCGAACGACCCGACGGGGTAAATATTTACCACCCCCCGAGGCGAGGCAGTTTCCTGTGAGAGATCTCCCTCGCCCCCTCCTCGCAGATTAACTTGATTAATAAAACTTTTTGTCGTGGGGAAAATAATCAAACGTTCGAAACTTTTAACGCGCTCTCCTCCTTCACCCCACCATTCGTTATTTAACTTCGCTTAATTCAACGCAAACAAAACTGAATATACAAATTAAGTCATGAAGCTCGTAAATAATTCAGATTCTAATGTTGTCCCGAGTAAATAACGGTTATTATTATTTTTGTTATCGTTCCGTTCCGATGTTTACCTCAGTTTATTAAATTTTAATGTCTTTGACAACCATTTGTAAATTTTGTAGTAAGAAACACAAAATTATACGACTTTAAGGACTAGAACACTAAAATTAATCGTGAATCATTAACGAAATCCAAATGGGGGTGATTTTTCAAGGGAGGCTCTCTCGTGTTATTTTTAACGCCGTACCCAATTAGTGGGGGATCACGCGCAGACCTCCGGGGATTCCCCAAATGCTCGAGCAACGGCCCGGCCCGTAGGGGAATCCCAACAACGCGCGCGCCTCTTTGTAATTCTCGCCAACCGAAAGAATAATTGCGTAATTACTGGCCGTCCTTCTGTCCGCCGGAAATGGAAATTGTTCCCGAATTCTTGGCTCCCCGTTCGTCCGTCCGTCCATCCGGGGGAGCCTGACCCCGATTTTACACGATCGATTTATCCCCTCGGCAATAATTAAAACGGATCCTCGTAAAATCGCCACCACCGGATTATTGTTATTTAGGGGATTCACTACACATTTCTCTTACTCGTGGTTGCCCTCCAGTCAGTGATATTAAAGCACAAAGAGATTAGATGTATGTGTGGTTTATCAAATTCTTAAATACCTTTAAAATATTTCCAAAACAATAGCAGTTTTTAGTTTATTAATCAGTTAAAACTATTTGTTTTTATAATTGGGTTTTATATATAAAGAGTGCAGTGTACAAAGTATTTTAAATTAAACACAATTTATACTTTGTTTGTATAACTAAAACAGAGTAAAAATTGTGTGTAATTTATAATTAATAATGTATAACGAAGTAGAAGCCTTATAAAGTATCTATCTAGTGTTTGAACATTACAGTTTACATTTTTTTAGTTTCATTTCTTCATAAAACAAAAATTCGTATGAAATATTATATAAAGCTAAAACTTTTAAAAACATTTAAGTACTCCTTCCTTACATCATACCATTCATCATGATTATAATATCGTGAGGTAATTGAATGTTCACGCTGGTGGCCTGAGGTAGAGATGGTCTGGAAGCGGTGGCGGTGGCGGTAACACCACCACCAACCACCACCTTCCTTATCAATTTTCAATGGCAGATGGTAAGTCGTCGATCGTCGCATGACCGATTCCCTTGATCACCTTCCTCACGGATGCAGCAGGTAGCGGCGAACGGTACACCCTGATTGGCCGCCGAGGGGCAGCTGGAACGCGTCTCCTCTCTGCCTGCATTCGATAAACACCTGCCGACAAGTAATTCGGCTCTGCGACCGTAGTACATTAACTGTAAACAAGAGTGCATTCCTGAATTCGAAATTTTGGGTCAGCTTTTGTGTACCGTGCGAGCGAGGACGGCATTTCCAATAGCAAATACGAACTATCCACCCCCTCAGCCTCCTTTGTAACTTTACGTCTGTGTTGCGCGAACAAAGGGCGTCTTTGGAATTGTTTCGCAGTCTAATCCCTAATGAACTCACTAAATACGATGTCTTTAGTACGAAGACGAGAAAATTGTTTCTTAAACGATTACGAACTTTTTTACTGTTAGAAATTGATTTAGGCGCGATGTGGACAATTTTAACTTTCTTAAATCATCAAAGTTTAATAATTAGAAAAAACAGGAAAATATTTCGTAAAATGTACAACAAAATCTAAATCAAAGTTTGTATTTGTGTGTTTTTTGTGCACATATTTTAAATTAATTCTATGTTGATATTTAAAGGATTGGAGGGTAGGATAGTGGCCACCCACCCACCCTACATATACAATTGTATTAAACCACGGATTGTGTTTTATTGTGCTTAAAATTTTAAATCGAAAAGAGTGAATGATATTAAATTGTTGAATCATATTTTCTACTTAATTTTCTACCTGAAGAAAAATCTTCAACGGTTATAACTTTAAAAATGGCCTTTCCAATCTCACTGTTAAGTATTTTTTGCAAATTTTGGGCATCCACTTATCTTGCAGGATTATTTTTTGCATCATAATCAATCCTACTTTTTAAATAAATACAAACCCCAACAATTTTAGCTTTTAAGATTTAAGTACTATACCCTCTGTCCGTGGTTTAAATTAAATTGTATATGTAGGGTGGGTGGGTGGCCACTATCACACCCTCCAATTCTTTTAACATCATCAAAGTTTCTACTATTAATTATTGAAAAAGTAACATAAATATCTTTAATTATTTTTTTTGTTTATGTGCATTTATTTCAAATGAATTCTATGTTTATATTAAAAGGATTGGAGGGTGGGATAGTGGCCACCCACCCACCCTACATATATAATTTTATTCAAACCACGGATTGTGTTTATTTGTGCTTAAAATTTAAAATCGAAATGAGTGAATGATATTAAATTGTTAAATCATATTTTCTACTTAATTTTCTACGTGAAGAAAAATCATCAGCGGCTTTTACTTTAGAAATAGCCTTCCTAATCTCACTGTTAAGTATTATTTACAAGTTTTAAGCATCCATCTAGCTTACAGGATTATTTTTTTGGCATTGCAATCAATCCTACTTTTAAAATAAATACAAACATCAACACTTTTAGAATTTAAGTTATAAGTACTATACCCTCTGTCCGTGGTTTAAATCAAATTGTATATGTAGGGTGGGTGGGTGGCCACTATCACACCCTCCAATTCTTTAAACATCATCAAAGTTTCTCCTATTAATTATTGAAAAAGTTCATTAAATATCTTTAATGAATTTTGTTTTGTTTATGTGCATTTATTTCAAATGAATTCTATGTTTATATTAAAAGGATTGGAGGGTGGGATAGTGGCCACCCACCCACCCTACATATACAATTTTAATTAAACTAAGGATTGTGTTCTGTTGTGCTTAAAATTTAAATCAAAAACAAGTGAATGATGTTAAATTGCTATTACAAGATTCTAGTTAAAATTAATTGATAACATTAAAAAATTCTTATAGAAGATTTTGATTAATTAATTGATTGAAGAGAGGTAGTTTTACAAAAATAATCTCACTGTTTAGTAATGTTTTATTTTTCAAATTTGAAGCACCCACCCAGCGTATAGAATTAATATTTTGGCATTATATGCAATTCTACTTTTTAAGTAAATAACATCAACACTTTTAGACTTTATATTTTAAGTACTATACTCCCCTTTCGTGGTTTAAATAAAATTGTATATGTAGGGTGGGTGGGTGGCCACTATGACACCCTCCAATTCTTTAAACATCATCAAAATTTCTATTATTAATTATTGAAAAAGTAACATAAATATCGTCAATGAATTGTTTTGTTCAGGTGCCGTTATTTTACATGAATTCTATGTTTATATTAAAAGGATTGGAGGGTGGGATAGTGGCCACCCACCCACCCTACATATATAATTTTATTCAAATCACGGATTGTGTTTTGTTGTGCTTACACATTCAAAAATTGTTATAGAAGATTTTATTTAATTAATTGATTGAACAGAGGTAGTTTCACAAAAGTAATCTCACTGTTTAGTAATGTTATTTTTCAATTTTTAAGCACCCACCCATCTTATAAATTTATTTTCTTGGTATCATATGCAATCCTACTTTTTAAGTAAATAACATCAACACTTTTAGACTTTAAATTTTAAGTACTATACCCTCTATGTGTGATTTAAAATAATTGTATATGTAGGGTGGGTGGGTGGCCACTATCACACTCTCCAATTCTTTAAACATCATCAAAGTTTGTTCTATTAATTATTGAAAAAGTAAGATAAATATCTTTAATTATTTTTTTTGTTTAGGTGCATTTATTTCAAATTAATTCTATGTTTATGTTAAAAGAATTAGAGGGTGGAATAGTGGCCACCCACCCGCCCTACATATACAATTTTATTTAAACCACGGATTGTGCTTTGTTGTGCTTAAAATTTAAAATCGAAATGAGTGAATGATATTAAATTGTTGAATCATATTTTCTACTTAGTTTTCTACGTGAAGAAAAGTCATCAGCGGTTCTTACTTTAAAATTAGCCTTCCAAATCTCACTGTTTAGTATTTTTTGCAACTTTTGGGAATCCATCTAACTTACAGGATTATTTTTTGCATCATAATGAATCCTACTTTTTAAATAAATACAAACATCAACACTTTAGAGTTTAAGTTTTAAGTACTATACCCTCTGTCCATGGTTTAATTAAATTGTATATGTAGGGTGGGTGGGTGGCCACTATCACACACAAAACCTTTTAACATCATCAAAGTTTCTACTATTAATTAATGAAAAAGTAACATAAATCTTTAATTAATTTATTTGTTTAGGTGCATTTATTTCAAATGAATTCTATGTTTATATTAAAAGGATTGGAGGGTGGGATAGTGGCCACCCACCCATCCTACATATACAATTTCATTTTAATCACGGATTGTGTTTTGTTGTGCTTAAAATTAAAATCAGAAACAAGTGAATGATATTAAATTGCTGCTGCAAGATTCTAGTTAAAATTAATTGATAACATTAAAAAATTCTTATAGAAGATTTTGATTAATTAATTGATTGAAGAGAGGTAGTTTTACAAAAATAATCTCACTGTTTAGTAATAGTATTTTTCAATTTGTAAGCACCCCATCTTATAGATTTGTTTTCTTGACATTATATGCAATCCTACTTCTTAAGTAAATAACATCAACACTTTTAGACATTAAGTTTTAAGTACTGTATCCTCTGTCCGTGGTTCAAATCAAATTGTATATGTAGGGTGGGTGGGTGGCCGCTATCACACCCTCGAATTCTTTTAACATCATCAAAGTTTCTACTATTAATTATTGAAAAACTAAGATAAATATCTTCAATGAATTGTTTTGTTCAGGTGCAGTTATTTCAAATGAATTCTATGTTTATATTAAAAAGATTGGAGGGTGGGATAGTGGCCACCCACTCACCCTACATATATAGTTTCATTTAAACCACGGATTGTGTTTTGTTGTGCTTAAAATTTAAAACTGAAATGAGTGAATGATATAAAATTTTTGAATCATATTTTCTACTTAATTTTCTATGTGAAGAAAAGTCATCCGCGGTTTTTACTTTAAGAATGTTCTTCCCAATCTCATTTCTTAGTAATTTTTGCAATTTTTTAGCATCCACCTAGCTTACAGGATTAATTTTTTGCATCATAGTCAATCCTACTTTTTAAATAAATACAAATATCAACACTTTTAGACTTTAAGTTTTAAATGCCATACCCTCTGTCCCTGGTTTAAATTAAATTGTATATGTAGGGTGGGTGGGTGGCCACTATCACACCCTCCAATTTTTTAAACATCATCAAAGTTTCTACTATTAAGTATTGAAAACGTAACATAAGTATCTTTAATGATTTTTTTGTTTATGTGCATTTATTTCAAATGAGTTCTATGTTTATATTAAAAGGATTAGAGGGTGGGATAGTGGCCACCCACCCACCCTACATATATAATTTTATTCAAACCACGGATTGTGTTTTATTCCGCTTAAAATTTAAAATCGAAATGAGTGAATGATATTAAATTGTTTAATCATATTTTCTACTTAATTTTCTACATGAAGAAAGGTCATCAAAGGTTATAACTTTGAAAATGACCTTTACAATCTCACTGTTTACTATTTTTTACAATTTTTGGGCATCCATCTATCTTACAGGATTATTTTTTGCATCATAATCAATCCTACTTTTTAAATAAATACTAACACCAACAATTTTAAGCTTTAAGTTTTAAATACTATACGCTCTATTCGTGATTTGAATTAAAATGTATATGTAGGGTAGGTGGGTGGCCACTATCACACCCTTCAATTCTTTTAACATCATCAAAGTTTACACTATTAATTATTGAAAAAATAACATAAATATTGAATGAATTGATTTGTTTTGACGCATTTATTTTAAATCAATCCTATGTTGATATTTAAAGGATTGGAGGGTGTGATAGTGACCACCCACCCACCCTACATATATAATTTTATTTAAACCACGTATTGTGTTTTGTTGTGCTTAAAATTTAAAACAGAAACAAATGAATGATGTTAAATTGCTGTTACAAGAGTCTAGTTAAAATTAATTTATAACATTTAAAAATTCATAGAGAAGATTTTAATGAAGTAATTGAATGAATAGAGACAGTTTTACAAAAATAATCTTACTGTTTAGTAATGTTATTTTTCAAATTTTAAGTACCCACCCACCATATAGAATTAATTTTTTGGTATTATATGCAATTCTACTTTTTAAGTAAATAACATCAACACTATTAGACTTTAAATTTTAAGTACTATACTCCCTTTTCGTGGTTTAAATAAAATTGTATATGTAGGGTGGGTGTGTGGCCACTATCACACCCTCCAATTCTTTAAACATCATCAAAGTTTCTACTATTAATTATTGAAAAAGTAACATAAATATCTTTAATGATTTTTTTTTGTTTATGTGCATTTATTTCAAATGAATTCTATGTTTATATTAAAGGGATTGGAGGGTGGGATAGTGGACACCCACCCACCCTACATATATAATTTTATTTAAACCACGGATTGTGTTTTGTTGTGCTTAAAAATTTAAAACAGAAACAAGTGAATGATGTTAAATTGCTGTTACAAGATTCTAGTTAAAATTAATTGATAACATTCAAAAATTCTTATAGAAGATTTTAATTAATTAATTGATTGAAGACAGGTAGTTTTAGAAAAATAATCTTGCTTTTTAGCAATGTCATGTTTCAATTTCAGCACCCAACCATCTTATAGATTGATTTTCTTGGCATCATATACAATCCTACTTTTTAAGTAAATAACATCAACACTTTTAGAGTTTAAGTTTTAAGTGCCATTCCCTCTATCTGTGGTTTAATTAAAATTGTATATGTAGGGTGGGTGGGTGGCCACTATCACACCCTCCAATTCTTTAAACATCATCAAAGTTTCTACTATTAATTATTGAAAAAGTAACATACATATTTTTAAGTACTTTTTTTTGTTTAGGTGCATTTATTTCAAATTAATTCTATGCTTATGTTAAAAGGATTGAAGGGTGGGGTAGTGGCCACCCACCCACCCTACATATACAATTTTACTTAAACCACGGATTGTGTTTTGTTGTGCTTAAAATTCTAAACCGAAAAGAGTGAATGATATTAAATTGTTGAATCATATTTTCTACTTAATTTTCTACGTGAAGAAAGGTCATCAGCGGTTCTTACTTTAAAAATGTCCTTCCTAAACTCACTGTTTAGTATTTTTTACAATTTTTGAACATCCATCCAAGATTATTTTTTTGCATCATAATAAATCCTACTTTTTAAATACATGCAAACATCAACACTTTTAGTACTTTAAGTTTTAAATGCCATACCCTCTGTCCGTGGTTCAATTAAATTGTATATGTAGGGTGGGTGGGTGGCCACTATCACACCCTCCAATTATTTAAACATCATCAAAGTTTCCACTATTAATTATTGAAAAAGTAACATAACTATCTATAATTAATTTCTTTTGTTTATGAGCATTTATTTCAAATGAGTTCTATGTTAATATTAAAAGGATTGGAGGGTGGGATAGTGGCCACCCACCCACCCTACATATACAATTTCATTTAAACCACGGATTGTGTTTTGTTGTGCTTAAAATTTAAAATCGAAATGAGTGAATGATGTTAAATTGTTCAATCATATTTTCTACTTAATTTTCTACGTGAAGAAAGGTCATCAGCGGTTCTTACTTTAAGAATGTCCTTCTTAAACTCACTGTTTAGTATTTTTTACAATTTTTGAACATCCATCAAAGATTTTTTTGTATCATAATAAATCCTACTTTTTAAATACATGCAAACATCAACACTTTTAGTACTTTAAGTTTTAAATGCCATACCCTCTGTCCGTGGTTCAATTAAATTGTATATGTAGGGTGGGTGGGTGGCCACTATCACACCCTCCAATTATTTAAACATCATCAAAGTTTCCACTATTAATTATTGAAAAAGTAACATAACTATCTATAATTAATTTCTTTTGTTTATGAGCATTTATTTCAAATGAGTTCTATGTTTATATTAAAAGGATTGGAGGGTGGGATAGTGGCCACCCACCCACCCTACATATATAATTTCATTTAAACCACGGATTGTGTTTTGTTGTGCTTAAAATTTAAAACAGAAACAAGTGAATGATGTTAAATTGCTGTTACAAAATTCTAGTTAAAATTAATGGATAACATTAAAAAAATTTTATAAAAAATTTTGATAAATTAATTGATTGAAAAGAAGTAGTTTTACAAAAAAATAATCTCACTGTTTAGTAATATATTTTTCAAATTTTAAGCACCCACCCACCTTATAGATTTATTTTCTTGGCATCATATGCAATCCTACTTTTTAAGTAAATAACATCAACACTTTTAGACTTTAAGTTTTAAGTACTGTATTCTCTGTTCGTGGTTTAAATTAAATTGTATATGTAGGGTGGGTGGGTGACCACTATCACACCCTCCAATTCTTTAAACATCATCAAAGTTTCTACTATTAATTATTGAAAAAGTAACATACATATTTTTAAATACTTTTTTTTGTTTAGGTGCATTTATTTCAAATTAATTCTATGCTTATGTTAAAAGAATTGAAGGGTGGGGTAGTGGCCACCCACCCACCCTACATATACAATTTTACTTAAACCACGGATTGTGTTTTGTTGTGCTTAAAATTCTAAACCGAAAAGAGTGAATGATATTAAATTGTTGAATCATATTTTCTACTTAATTTTCTACGTGAAGAAAAATCATCAGCGGTTATAACTTTGAAAATGGCCTTTCCAATCTCACTGTTAAGTATTTTTTTAAATTTTTGGGCATCCACTTATCTTGCAGAATTATGTTTTGCATCATAATCAATCCTACTTTTTAAATAAATACAAACCCCAACACTTTTAGACTTTAAGTGTTAAGTACTATACCCTCTGTTCGTGGTTTAAAATAAATTGTATATGTAGGGTGGGTGGGTGGCCACTATCACACCCTCCAATTCTTTAAACATCATCAAAGTTTCTACTATTAAGTATTGAAAAAGTAACATAAATATCTTTAATGATTTTTTTTGTTTATGTGCATGTATTTCAAGTGAATTCTATGTTTATATTAAAAGGATTAGAGGGTGGGATAGTGGCCACCCACCCACCCTACATATATAATTTTATTCAAACCACGGATTGTGTTTTATTGCGCTTCAAATTTAAACCCGAAAAGAGTGAATAATATTAAATGTTAAATCATATTTGCTACTTAATTTTCTACGTGAAGGAAGGTCATCAGCGGTTCTTACTTTAAGAATGTGCTTCCTAAACTCACTGTTTAGTATTTTTTACAATTTTTGAACATCCATCCAAGATTTTTTTTGCATCATAATAAATCCTACTTTTTAAATAAATACAAACACCAACAATTTTGTATTGTAAATTTTAAGGACTATAACCAGTGTCTGTGGCTTAAATTAAATTGTATATGTAGGGTGGGTGGGTGGCCTCTATCACACCCTCCAATTCCTTTAACATCACCAAAGATTGTATTATTAATTCTATTAGTATAAAACTCCTAAAATATATCAATAAAAGTAAAATTCATCTAAGAAAGGTCAATTAAAAATTATGACTACATATCAGAGCTTACTAGATGTACAAATTAGCACACTAAATATTACACGCATAAAATTTCGCAAT